>MU227025.1:604364-632703 GCA_018584345.1 Thuja plicata
ACAAACAATTTTGTAGTATGCAACACACAATTTTGTATTTACTAAAATAAAAATAAAATTTTGTGTTTTTGCCAAAATAAAAATAAAAATTTCTATTTATTGCTCTATTCACCTCATATTAAATGCATTGTTAATTTAGTCACACAATATGTTTTATCAAATAGTAATTGGATATCTATAATTATTCTACTCAAAAAACCATCTCATAAGTCATAAATTATAAATAAATTTAAATATTAAAATAAAATAAATTACCACATTAATTCCTATATGATGAATACACAATCCCATGTCTATTTTATTGAACTTTTCTTCCAACATTTATAATATAAGTATACATTTTTCAAGTATTTATGTCTTTCCTATTTTTAGAAGTTATATTTTTAAATAATTGTTATTTTTAATATTATTAATTTAGCTTTTTAGAATATTTCATTTTACTATATTGTTCTTATTTTTGAAATTTTATTTTTATGAGAAGAATATAAACAACTATTTTCTATGTATTTAAGTTCTATATGCATTTTATATATCATATATGGTTCGACGGAAGAAACTCTTCTTCGAAATAGAGGAACAAAGAAAACAATACAAAAGAGAATATCAACAAGAATATCGTAAACGTCGTATGCAAAAAATGATAGATGTTCAAGTGGATCAATTTGCAAGTCAAAGGAATGAAGTTGAAGGAGAAAAATATGGTAAACACAAATCAGAGGTCGCTATTGAACAATTACAAAGTGAAGTAATAGTAGAGGCTAATGTTAACAGAAATACACATCAACGCACATCTGAGGAAGCACATGCACAACAAGTGATAATAGACAAAATGATGTTGGGGTACATCCTATATATAATGAAGGTCTACATAGTGAGGGGCAAGTATAAAATAATTCCTTGAAACTACAGCAAACACAACTATTTAGACATCACGACAATATTGAAATGAATATATACAATCAGGATTGTGAAAGGAATGCAGAAGAGGAAGATTTTAGGTCAGTTGAATGTGTTGCAGAAACACCAACAAATATAAATCAACATGCAGTACAATCAAGTCCAGAATCAACTCAAGATGGTTTCCCAGATGCAAATGGATTGCTAGAAACCAATTTCATGAAATTTCAATTGGCATTTAAAAATAAATTGGATAGCTTGGCATCACCATCAATGTGCTACATTTGTCAAGAGTCTTACATTGGAATTAATATTTCTCATACTCCACAAGGTCATGTTTGTAATAGATTTAGACAAGAAAAAGGCACCCATAGATTCTCAATTAAAAATAATATGGATCCTGGGGCGCAACCAACATAATTAGAAAATTTAACTCAAGTGGAAGAAATGCTAATTGCATGTGTGAGCCCAATTTTACAAGTGACACATGCAACTAGTGGCCAATTAAAATACAGAGGGCACACGATAAGTTTTCCACAAAACATTGAAAGTGTGGCAATGAAATTGCCACATTTAGTTAAAGATCTTCCAATAATTATAGTACATAGAAAGGATCAATGTGGAACAAAATATAACTTCACAGTAAATAGAGAACGTGTCTGCACTGCATTACGGTATAAAATAATGCATGATAAGTTTTACTCTGATGTGATTATTGATGAAAATTCTTTGGACAACATATCACAAAATGCAGATCATAACATATTCAATGAGTTAAGAACAGTGCATATGGAGTTTGATTCAGACAAAAATGACATTGTTTTTGTGGTCCCTTTGGTGGAGACAGACGAGAGAAATATAATACAACAGACAACATCGATGGCATCCAAACCGCCAAATGCCCAGAGAGAAATGGAGTTGATTCGTGCATGGGTCGAAAATCCTAATGTAGACCCAACATCAATGATGGATTGGCCTAACATCGGTGCATCACCCATAAATGAATATACCATGATGGGTTTTCTTGACATCACATTCCCCTCATTATTTCCTAACGGTAAATGTGATTGGTTGGAACCGCATCTAAGGAGAGTACATCTACATGAATATGTCAAGCATCTGCTATGATACAGAGATAATAGATTTGGAAAGCATCCAAGGTTTCGTTACTATATGATGAATATGATTATGAGACACCGAGCACATAGCTCCACAAGTGTTTGCATGAAAAGAAGTTTGCACGAAATGCCAATCACAATACAAGAGTTGCGTGAACATATGGAGAAAACACCACACTCTCATCTAGCAGATAGATTGATTTGATTTGGTACCAGTTTAAGGGGAACATGATCATATTGGACAAAGTGTCAAGAAAAATTAATAGACATGCTTCATCAAATTGGAACACCTACAATATTTTTTACATTAAGTGCAGTAGACTTGTACTGGCCAGACTTGCATGCAATGATGCTTGGAAAACCACCAATAAATCCACAAGAAGCACAAATGTGGCGGAAAAAAATATTATTGACTGGCACATTATTGCGCAATACATGCATTTACAAAATACAGCTTTCAGAAAAGAGATACTTGAGAAAGGAATGAATGTTGAAGACTATTGGTTTAGATATGAATGGCAACATAGGGGATCTGCACATGTGCATGGTTTTATATCATTAAAAGGAGCACCAAAAATCAACAATGTTGATTGGAATAATCAAGATCAGTTGTACTATGTTGCATCATATCTCCATGATTTGGTTTACACATGATTATATAAAGTTAACAAATTAAATTTCTCATTAATGTAGTCACTTTAAATTAAGAAAAAATATGATATTGAAAGATCTAAATCTATGTTTCAGGCATACCAAAATTTTAGTCTACACCCATGTTTGAAAAACAGTAGACAACTGGTCGAAACTGATTTCAACACTGACTATGATGAGATTCTAAATACTGTACAAAGACACACAATGTGTAAAGAAGGTGCATGTCTACGCAAAAAGAGAGGGAAATTGGTTTGCAGGTAAATACTTCCTAACCAATTTTATTTATTTCAAATGTTAATATTATTTTCCTTTAATATATCATTATATTTACCAAAGAAACATGTTAATGAAATATAGGTATAATGCACTGTGGCCATTGAATTTAGAAGGATCTAGAATAAAGAAAGATTTAGAAACTGGTGAGATGATATTTGAGCCATTCAGAAATGATGATAGAGTTAACTCATACAACTGTTACATACTTCAACTTTGGAGAGTAAATATTGATTGGCAACCTATTATGTCTAAACATGCTGTGATTAAGTATATTGCAAAGTATGCATCCAAAGCTGAAAAAAGTTTAGAGACATACTATCAAATGTTATTTCGACTAGAAAATGTGGAAAATCCTGATGATTTAGCATCAAAAGCTTATAGACGACTTCTCACTGAAACATTGATAGAAAGGGATATTGGGGCCCAAGAAACAAGTCATATGCTACTATAACTTCCATTAGTACAGAGTAGTAGAGTATTCTTCAACTTAAATGTTTCAAAGGAAGTATTCAAATGTGTAGACTTAAATGACGGTGAAGAAAATGAGGAACAAACCATATCTTTCATCGATGCTTATAGGAATAGGCCACAATTTATGGAAGCTTTGTGCCTTATTGATGTTGCCAAATCATGGATATATAATAAAAAAAGGAGAGGTGATGATAAATGGAGTCCAAGAAAAATAGCCGCTATTGTAAGAGTTTTTCCTAGATTTTACTCAATTCCTGTACGCCACTCAGAAAAATGGATTGATTTTTGCTCTTTAGAATTATTGCTTTATAAACCTTTTCATGACATTCACACAGATATTGGTAACAATGATGAATCTATAGTTGCAACATGGGATAATTTTAGATACAATCCATGGCACCTAGAAAGAAGAGGAGATTCTGACAATACTGAAAATGAGTTTGATTCAGAATCTAAAGATAATGATAATGCCCTCGGTACTACTACAAAGAATGAATGGGAGATTTTATCTAGACTTCATCATGGACAGATTATGCAATTTTCAGAGATAGATATGTTGGGGAGAGGAGATATAGATCAACAAAAAAATTGGTCTCGAGAATTTCAAAGTGAACAATACACAAATGAAGCTGTGAATTTCATTAAATTAATGACAAATATAGGTTGTCTTATCCATGATGATATACCACAATATGTGGACTATGGAAACCTTAGTGGCGAATAAAATAAAGCAGTTAACATCATAATATCTCACTATCATACATGTCAAGATGCATCATCCTTACATATGATAATTCAAGGCATAGCAGGAACAGGAAAGTCATATTTAATTGGTGCAATTAGTCAAACATTGGAAAATGCATCCTCTCCACAATGCTCTCCTCTCCTTCTACTTGCACCAACGGGAGTTGCAGCATTCAACATTGGAGCATCAATGATTCATTCTAAATTGAGAATACCAATAAAAGAATTTAGTGAGCTACAAGGCATGAGACTTGCAAGTTTCCAAGAGGAAATGTATCACATAAAATATATATTGATAGATGAAATGAGCTTCCTTGGAGAGAGGTTACTCCAAAACATAGACTCTCATCTTCGACAACCATTTCCAGAAAATAGCCATAAAAGTTTTGGAGGTATGTTTAGTATTTAAATTTCTTAGAATAAGAGATCTAAATTGTAATACACTTTGTTCCTTACTATTAGAATAATAATTTCAAAGTAAATATATACTAATATGCATATTATAATATTTTTCCAGGGATATCTGTGATATTGGTTGGAGATTTGGCATAATTATCTCCTGTCAGTGATAGACCTGGATACGAAAGTAGAAGTCGTGCAAAGGTGCTATGGCAAGAATTCCAAATTGTAATTACTTTAAGTCATATATTTAGACAGGATGGACAAAGAAATGAGCAAGAAATATTTCATGTTCTTTTATCAAATATAAGGGATGTGAATCCTACACTAGAGGATTGGATGTTACTTATGTCAAGATGCAATGCAAACATGAGTAGTACAGAAAATGGCAAGTTTGAAAATAGTGTTCATTTATTTTCAACAAATGATAATGTGCACAATCATAATAAGAAAAAGATACTATCATTATCAAACCCTATTGCACGAAGCATTGCTGTTAAGAAAACAAAACATGGTTCTATGGATGGAGATGGAAGTGATGAGCTTGACATGGAACTATTACTTAGCAAAGATGCAAGGGTAATGCTGACTTCAAACTTATGGATTGAAGCAGGTCTTGTCAATGGAGCACTAGGATATATTCGAAGTATTGTATATAGACCTGGAAGTGTACCACCTCTACCACCATCATATGTACTTGTAGATTTTGATAGTTACTCTGGAATTCCTTTTGATGATCATCATCCGCAAAGAGTTCTAATTCCTGCAATTGATAGGGGTAGCACAAACCAAATTCCATTGAGATTGGCTTGGGCTTTAACCATACACAAGTCACAAGGGTTGACACTACAGAAAGCTACTATTGATATAGGTCCCACTGAAAGAAGCAGTCTCACATTTGTGACAATATCATGCATCAAATCTTTGCAAGGACTGAGAATTATGCCACCCTTCACATATGATAGATATGAAAAAATGAAGACAGGAAAACAAGTTGCTAGAAGAAAAGAAGAAGAGAAGAGATTGAAATCCTTAAAAATTATTTGATGTAATAAATATTGTCAACACACTTTTTTTGTTTGTACTTCTCCCAATAATTAAAAATATCATGATAATTTCTCTCTTGATCCAAATGCTTAGCAGTAAAAATCTACACGTTCATTTATTTGTATGCAATGATTTTGGTAATTCAAACACATTGTTTGATGCACTTGTTAGTTATTTGAAGGGAAAATATATATATTTATGTTTTTATTTGTTCATATATTTAAGGTTTATTTAAGCTAAGATATATTTCATACGTAATATGTTTATTAGTTGTAAAAAAATATAATTTTAATTTTGTATTGCATGTATATATATTGATTAAAAATATCTTCTTCTAAGTTTTTTCATTATTTGTTTCATAGCATGTATTACTAAACATTATTCATTTCAATTTTTATTTTATCACAATTTATGAATAGTTTTATTCTCATAATTTTGAAATACTAATCTTTTTTATTTATTTTAAATTTACAGCAAACAATTCAAACTATGGATGTTTCAGAGAATGAATCAGAAATCATTGTTGCAAGCCCAAATGCCTCTGTGAACTCGAATGATGTTTTTGAAACTGATGTGGACACATGTGCAAGATTAGTTTTAGAGGCATGCAGAGGCATCGTTAAAGCTGTTGAACATACAACCTTAATGATTGACAATGTTGAAGAACTAGAAATATTGAAAATGGAAGATGTTGCAAAAGTAGTTCGTGAGACATCTCTAAAAGTAGATGCATTTCCATCTATAATGAAAGAAGTATATCGTGATCATTATGCAAATAAAGGCCACAATACTAATCTTATCATTGATGAATATGTCATGTACTTACATCATTATGGCGACGTGTTTTACATATAGTTAGTTCTTATTTGACCTTTCATACTTCTTAGTTATTCAAAAAGGTTGAAGTGAAACATATATTTTAGGTTTTATTTATGTAAGTTTGATGAACAACAACATTTATTTTATATATGTGGATTTTATGTCTCATAAAAACATTATAGAAAGCTTTGTCATTTTTCTTTACTTATATTATAAACCCCGAATATAATCCTAACCATAACAAAAAATTCCAACCCTAACCATAAATCTAACCCTAACATTAAATGTCAACATTGAATCTTAATTATAATTGTAACCCTAATCATAAGCCTTAACCCTAACCCTAACCATAATCATAAACCTAAACCAAATTCTAACTGCAATGCTAATCTTAAATTTAATTCTAAGCTTGACCCTAACCCTAACCTTAACCATAATCATACTCATTAAATGTTAGACCCTAATCATAAATGATAAAACCATTTCGTCACTCTAATCATAATTTAACATTAATCCCTATCGTAACCCTAACTTCAATGTAAACGTTAAACATAATCCAAACCATAACACAAAATTCTAACCCTAACCATAATATTAACACTAAACCTTAACCCTAATATTAACCCTAACCATAGGTCTAAAACCTAACCCTAACCATAATCATAAACCTAAACCAAATCTTAACTATAATGCTAATCTTAAGCTTAATCCTATAGTTGACCCTAACCGTAACCCAAACCATGGCCTTGGCCAAATCTAAATCTTTACCCTTAACCTAATTATAATTCCAATCCTAACCTTAATAAAAATTCCAACCTTGCCCTTAACACTGACCAAGACCCTATTCCTAACTTAAAACATATTATAATTATAATCCAAATGCTAACTCTATCCCTAACCCTAACCATAATTCTAATTTCTGATCATAACCGTGCCCATAAACCCAAACTTAAAAATAAGCCCTTCCCCTAATCATAATAATAAATGTAAATCAAACTCTAATCCTAATGCTAATCCTATCCCTAACCCTAACCATAATTCTCCTCATAACCATGACCATAAACCCAACCTTAAAACTAAGCCCTTACCCTAATCATAATAATAAATGTAAACGAAACTCTAACCCCAATGCTAACCCGGACCATAATATAAATTGTAACACTAAATGCTAACCCTAATCAAATTAATTAATTCAATGTGTTACATGCGCTTGCGGCTGGTACTAGCTAATATAGACTCTATATTTAAAATACGCCAAGATGCATCAAGGCATTGATTTTTTCATCATTCACCTTTAATAGAAAAATTCAAGTTGAAAAAATTCAACGCCTCAATGCATATTTATATTAGCTAATTTACAATTCCACATAATATCCATTAGTTATACTTTGGTAGTTTAAATTTCAATGGCCAAATGACTTTTTGCCGACGATTGTTTATGTGAGAAAATGTATAAGCCTAGGGACAATAGGATATTGAAAACACAAGAATTGAGACCACCATGTAAGTTTTCTACCTCATCGCATCATTTCTATTAGTTATTCTGGTACTAGAAGAAATTTTAAAGTCTCATTACCAACTAACTTTGAATAGATGATGATTTCCTTGAACAAATGTGTAGTGGACTTGACTGGACAACTAAACGAGGGCAAGTTGTTGTATTGTTTTCCTGTGAGGATAAAATCATTGAATCTATATGCTTTGTCCTGTACAATATCTTCAAAAAATTTCAAGAGAAAGGAAAGTGTCAAGAAGAGTTTAAAAAATTGACTGCCAGACTGTAGAAGGAATTCCATAATGGTATAATGTTATTTCACTATACAGTAGATTAACCACAAAACAAGAATCATGGCATGTACGTTTCCTAGTATTTTAAAGAAAAGTTTGAAACTGTTGGATAAGGTTTGATAAATACTACATATATACATTGAAGGAATGCTCTTCATTTTGTGGTTTGCCATGGTAACAGGACAATTTGCAAATTTTGTATTGAAAATTTCAAGATGAGAGTTGATGAAATGGATATAAATAAGGAAAATGTATTGCACTTTTCTATAAAAGGAAGACAAATAGAAGTTTTTGATAAATTGTGTGAACTTGGTCAAGTACAAAGAATAATTGTTAAAGTAGACGCCCAATGGACGACAACTCTACATATTGTGCCAGTCATGTATTAAGTATGCAGTAGCTACCAACTCATCATTTCCTTAGATTTATTCACCTCAGAGAAATTAAGTCTAAACAATTTTTCTGTTGTGACAAATTCTAGAAATTCTTCTAAAAATTATCCTGTGGCGACAAAATCTCGGTAAAAGCATGGAATATAGTAATGTTCCTCTATTATTCTATTTGTTTGTTTTTTCTACAGTTGTATGTTTTTGGCGTGGCCATTATTCATTTTTGAGTTTTGGTTTCTATTTTTTTCTTTCAGTTCTTAGATTTTGTATTTATCTAGCTTTTGGGTTTGAATTGAAATTTTTTTGTGGTATTTTGGTTACATTATTTTTTTTATGTTCGTGGTCACTTTTCAATGAGCATGGAGGTAGGCAGCAGCAAGGACTATATGCTGAGTGGAGATGTGGCCAAAAATAGTGAGTACATCTTATACTCTGTCCTCTTCTTTTTTCTTTCATATTGAAAATTCTATTTGCTTGAAGCAGTTTATTTGCAAGAGATTTTGGTGTATGTTATATTTAAATTTATATTTTTTAAATAGTTCATTTGCAAAGGAGTTTGGTGCATATTATATAGTAGGGTTTTACCATCCATTTAGTTGAATGGTATAAACATTTCCTTTCTCCATCTTCTTTTTATTTTTCCTTAATATTTTAAATTGTTAGGGTAGGGTAATATCAAGTGTGCTATTATGAAATTTCCAATTTGGACAGGAATTCACAATCTTATTATGTAGTTAGCCCGTAAGTTTATTATTGCTAGAATAGCTTGGAGGATTTATTAATAGTCCTTTTTGGCATACATTTTAGTATTATTTCTTGTTAATTCTACTTAGGATTAGTCTCACCTAGCAGACTAGACCTTACAAGCATACTTGGGTTTCTTCATTAGTGCCTTTATGAAAATTATTCACTGGTTAGAATTCTTATTTTAGATTGTTAGATAGTGTTAAAATTTTATATTATATCTTTGTAATTAATATGTTTCATGGTGGTGTTGTAGTGAAAGTGGAATGGATGATTGTATACAAATTGTATCGATATAAAATATTTTCCTGTCATCTCATTTGTTGGCTCTTCCAGTTTGACTTTAGGTAATATTAGTAAAATGCTATGAATGTTTGGCTACCTCTGATGCCGACCTCTACTTATATATGTACTCTTATATCTTTTCCTACAACACCTAAAATTGTATTCAGTAGAGAATTGTACATAATTTGCCATGCTTATGTTGATTCCGTAACAGTGAAAGCATGGTAGCTGAAGCCAGACCCATTTCTGTGATTTCAATGAAATCTTTGTAGCTAAAGCTACATTCATTTCCATGATTTCAATGAATGTTTGGAATATTAGATGTTTGATTTGGTTTTTCATAATAATCTCTTTTTCGGAATCTATGACTTATGTCTTTGTTTAGGGTCTCTCTCTATTCTCTTAAATAAACATTATAAGTCTTAAATTCTCATTTTAATCTTCTTTATCAACAGTCTCAACTTTTGTTATTTTTTTTTTAAATCTACCGACCTTTTTTTTTTATTGAAATAGAAATGTATTGTCAGTAATTTGACACACCTGGAGCCCTTGCCAATTGCTAAAAGTTGGGAGTTTATTTTTATAGCTAACTATTTGACCAAAAGGCATGCTAGTTGAATCACAAATTACAGATTTGATGCTTATGAACAATTTTTCATATATGTAGACTACGCATAAAGTTCTTATAGTTCTGACACAAAACATTCTTAGGAAATTTTAGAAATGTAAAGGAGAGTGGAGGAGTACTACCACTCATTTTCATGTGCAAGTGATGCACAAAGTTTTGATGGTCTAAAAGAGCCTTTAATGAATAGAGATTAAGAAGATTGGAAAACCAACATGACACAATTTACTGGTATCCCCTAAATTATGTCATATGGGACAAGAAATTTGGGTATGATTTCTATAATGTATGTGTGAGACTCAGATAAATGGACTGGTTGTGCCAGACTATGTTGCATCGCACCAAGCGTACCTAGGGTGTGAGTACACCAATTTTATCCAAACATGTGTATTGTGGCAAACTTTTATATGATGATTTAAGTTAATGCATACTTGTAAATACTTGTTAATTCATAGTATATGTAGGACACCTTTAAAATCATGTAGCCTAGAATATTGGACTTAATATACAATTTAGGAAAGGGAAGAAATAAATAGAAGGCTAGCTATATCTACCATCTCATTTGAGATTTAAATGGATATGAATGTGTTGCAAGCAACTCGTCTACAATTTAGACTACTTATAAAAATGTGGTTTTAGGCAATTCGAGATTCATATTCTCAAGAGTACAAATGATACCTTTGATTTGGCATATATGACCTATTGAAAATTATCCTTCGTAGGATGGTGATGTCTTTTCGAGATTATAAGTAGCATTTGGTTAAACAAACAACTTGTAGAAATGAGCTGAATGATAACCTTTGAGTAATTGTATCTAAAGTGAGAGTTTGCTTTAATGAAATTTCTATATGGGGTCAGTGCTTCTCTGTTCCTGTGAATTGCATATTCATTTTCCAATGAGACTTTACTAGTAAGATTAGTTTTTTTTGGTTTATTTCTTTCTTGGTTTGGAACTTATATTGATATGCTGTTTGAGTTTATGAACAATGCATAATTCTATTTTTCATGACTTTTATTGTTAGAGTCATGACAAAATTTAATACTCATAAATTCTTTTTCTCAAGGATATTATCGTGTCTTGATTATACTTATATTGTATTAAATTCATTCTGCAAGCTTTGGTTTTCATAGAGTATTTATGTTACATTATTTTTTATGGCAATTAATCTGATAACTGCTGATTTAATGAAAATGTAGACCACCGTGGCATGCAAATATGTCTACAGAAGAACTTAATATTAAAGAAAACACAAAAACAAATGTCTAGATTTGTATAAGAATCATTGCAATGACAAGCTACCCTACAAAGTGGGTATGTACACCCAATTCACCGGACTTTAGAATAATTCATTGCTATAGTTTTAATTTGAATCTAATTTTTTATTTATAAATGTATTGTCAAATTTGATAATACGAGTCATTTTAAACTAAAAATAATAGTCTCAAATTCCAAATTATTAGTAATAATTCAAAATTAAATAACTTTACTTTATTTTTATCATTTAAAAACATTATTTTATCTATTTACAAATTACTAACAATGATATGTTTTCCTCTTTAAAATCATGAACCAATATAAGAACTAATTTTCTATTTAGGGATCTTGGATTAATAAGCATGATGCAATTAAATAAATGTTTGGAATGAGTTGTGGAGGTTTTTTGAAATAAACACATGATATCAGTGATTACAATGTGGTCCATCATATTTGGCTTGAAATACATACCAAATGTATGTTTCCATAAGTGAAATTTTTAATCTAAGCTGAATCTATCTTGACCAGATCTCTGAATATGCTCAAGAATGATGCAGATTGCTGGTTCATCAATGACATGAACCAAAAGCGAATTGATATATAGATGCATTGATCTTGCCTCAAATGGTACAACTAAAATTCTGAATTTAAGCTCAAAATTGAAAAAAAATAAAAAAATTGTTCTTTTTAGACCAATATGAAATGGATCTTAGGAATCTACATCAAGAAGGTGTTGACATTAAGATTAAATCGATAGCTATTTTGAAACTTAACATGGTTTTGATGAATTAGTTTGGAGTCTATATCAAGAAGTAATTTAGAATGAATTTGTAGAAGGTTTTTGAAAAAATCTTGCTGAATTAGTATGGGTGAACTTGAATTAAGAAATGTTTTCATCAAATTGGTCCCCTATTACTAATAGAAAATAGATCTTATTTGAAATCATGTTCTCTGATTTCTTGGGCAACGATTTTTTTTTTTAAACAACTACATTTGACATTATTAATAGAAGAAAGAATGAAACTTTGCAATATGATAAATTACCAAAAGCTTTCTTTTGAAGTGCGCCATCTCACTACTCAAAATCAAAGATTTCCATCAAGAATAGTTGTGCAAGTTCTCGTAAATCAACAAGACAAGCTCAGAAGCATGCTTGATAGTCATTACACCAAATAATCAGTCTCTTCTTATTTCAATGAACATGACTTCTCAAAAAGAAGTTGTTAGTGATACTTCCTTTTATTATGTAAATATTGATTTATGATTCAAATCAAACACTTATTAGCGTATTCCTTGGACCTCCTTTGGTTACAAGTGCTAGTTTAAATGATTTCCAAAAAGTGGTGAGTTATCTTGATCGCTCACACATGTGAAGTGGGATTGTGTTATAATTTTCCACGTTATTTGACTGTAAAGACGAGCTTATCAGATCATCTCTTTTTAATGAGGTTAAAATGTAGAATGCAGATAGCTCAAAAGATGTTAAAGGCGCTTAGTTTTGAAATTGCACATTTTTTAATGTTTAAGAACACTCTTCCCCTGCATGGGATTGAGACTTCATAGCGTGGAGAGCCATCTTGGTTTATATTTTGGCTATTCTTTTAACGCAGAACTCTGCTATCAATGGCTTGTGGGAAAGCTTTCTGGTTAAGACATTATGCTTTTATATTTAAATATTTTTAATAAAATTTTGGCTTCTGCCCTTATGTGTGTGTGTATATATATATATATATATATATATATATATATATTTATATTTATATTTGCCCACAATTTGAACAAACAAAGTGAAAAGGGAAAAAATTTAGTTGAGATCATCATCAAAGCTACTACATATTCTTGCTACTACTTATGCCTGAAATTCATGCAATTCTTCTATTTTGTTATAGTAGGCCATTATGTTATAGAATTATAATAGCAATTGCATCCTACTTGGCTTGATTTGTTTCAGTTCTATTTTAAGATGGGCATTATAACTATCATGCAAGTATTGTAGCTATGCAATTGCAGTTGCTTTTGGAATAGCTCAATATAATTTGGGTGATTCAGTGTTTGAGAGGTCGAGTTATTGTAGCTAATATTAATTTGGATCAGTTACAATGAATCTTTCAATTGCTATTGATTCTGGCATGATTTCTTTAAAATATGAATATGTCAGCCAGAGCTCTTGTTAAAAGTACAATTGTAGCCCAGCCTGGTTGGGTGGCTCTATTTTTCCTCTTTATTTCTTTCATTATGGTATTCATGGCTCTTTTTTCTTGCGCTCATGGAGTTAAAAAAAAGAAGAAGAGGAAAAATCGTAGCAGGGAGTCTTCTGCTCTGGATGACGTCACCATTGGTTCTGGGTTGGGTTGGGGTTTTGGCAGCGGTGACTCCACCTACGGCGGTGGCGGTGGTGTTGTAGCGGCGGTGGTTGTGGTTCATGAGACGTGGAGTTTTCTTGCATGTTCGATCGTGGTTATTGTATGAACATATTTTTACTGTACAATTTAATCTGATAACAACATTTTTTTGTAATCAAAATCATGTCATTTGAGTAAAATTGTTTAATATCTATTTTGTAAGAAGCTTTCCCAGAATGGGAGCTCAGTATTCAATTGAATACTCCAAGCTTTACACATGTAATTGAGAAGATTTTTTTAATTATATATTGACTTTAATCTCGCGAAGCTTTAAACATGTACAAAAAATCTTGTATTCTATTTTAAAGGTTATTTTAATATAAAATTTATTTTCTGTATAATTATGCTGAGAGGCGTAACCTACAATGGCATCAAACTTCTATAGGAGGTCATCCAAAAAAATGGTATAAGAAAAAAGAATTGTTTCACATTCCACTGCCAACTCACAATTCAAAAAATAAATGTTGCATATAAAAAAAACCGGAAAAAATGGGCTTAATTTAGAATACAAAAATAAATGTCAAGCCGCATGTAAAAGCTGGAAGAATAGGACCGATGCGTTAATATTAGAATTCGGGTATAGTGTGGCTTTTCATCTTTCTTAATTTATAATACGCGTTACGCATGCCAGGGTCGATGATTCGTTTCTTCTATAAACTCCTTCAAAATGACCAAAGACACAAAAAAAAATTAGTGAAGAGAGTAATTTAATTTTCCTAAGACCAAATCTGCATGTGGTCTTTCAGGTAGGACGATACGATGATTTACTTGGTTGATCATCTCTTCGTTGAATTAGTTGTTTGGTAAAAGAAGCATCAACAAATTCAAGGGAAGCATATACTGCAATGTATTAGGGAGCAACAAAATATTATCAGCATGTGGAAAGTTCCTTTAATGTATTCTACAATGTCTAGAACATCAGCTATGAAATCCACTAATAAATCATGGATTGCTATGATTATTGAAGATGGCCTATTTTTATTTTATTTGAATGATAGACATTTGCAAGAGCATACAATACAATATGCAAAAAGGAATCAATTGTATTGTTTGTTTCTGTGAAAAACTATTGTGCTTTGCATGCACGTCTATCAGTAAAAAAATATTGTACTTTGCATGCATGTCTATTAGAGCATTTTTAGCTAACAAAAATCCCCAGGCACTATTATTCTTTCATGCATTTTCATGCACTATTTTGGATTTGATCATTGTAGTTTCCACAAATCTGTAAAGTAGTTAAGTAGTTCATATTTCTGCTTCTGTCCGTCCACTTCTATAATTTTCTAACAAAACAAACAATTTTTTTTGTATGAAAAACATAAGAATTATAGTGCAAGTGGGATAGCCTTAAAAGATCACGAGGTGAGATAAATTAAATCTAACAGATATGATTTTATTTTAGATGTTTCCATAAAGATTTTGAAAAAACATGAGAAAGTCCAGGATTTAAGGGACCAAATTAGAAAAGTCACAAGATTGATTGGTTTTTTCTATTAATTCTTTTTCAACTTTTCTTTGTAAATATGAAAAAATAATTTTAACAAAATCTTCAAAAAAAAGTTGAAAAAAGAATTAATAGAAAGAAACAATCAATCTTGTGATTTTTCTAATTTGGTCCCTTAAATCCTGGACTTTCTCATGTTTTTTCAAAATCTTTATGGAAACATCTAAAATAAAATCATATCTGTTAGATTTAATTTATCTCACCTCGTGATCTTTTAAGGCTATCCCACTTGCACTATAATTCTTATGTTTTTTGTACAAAAAAAATTGTTTTTTTTGTTAGAAAATTGTAGAAGTGGACAGACAAAAGCGGAAATATGAACTACTGAACTACTTTACAGATTTGTGGAAACTATAATGATCAAATCCAAAATAGTGCATGAAAGAATAATGGTGCCCAAGGATTTTTGTTAGCTAGAAATGCTCTGATGGACATGCATGCAAAGTACAATAGGTTTTTAACTGATAGACGTGCATGCAAAGCACAATAGTTTTTTACAGAAACAAACAATACAGTTGATTCCTTTTTGCATGATGTATTGTATGCTCTTGCAAATGTCTATCATTCAAATAAAATAAAAAATAGGCCATCTTCAATAATCATAGCAATCCATGATTTATTAGTGGCTTTCATAGCTGATGTTCTGGACATTGTAGAATACATTGAAGGAACTTTCCACATGCTGGTAATATTTCATTGCTCCCCAATACATTGCAGTATATGCTTCCCTTGAATTTGTTGATGCTTCTTTTACCAAACAACTAATTCAGCGAAGAGATGATCAACCAAGTAAATCATCGTATCGTCCTACTTGAAGGACCACATGCAGATTTGGTCGCAGGAAAATTAAATTTCTCTCTTCTCTAATTTTTTTTGTGTGTCTTTGGTCATTTTAAAGGAGTTTATAGAAGAAACAAATCATCGACCCTAGCATGCGTAATGCGTATTATAAATCAAGAAAGATGAAAAGCCGCACTATACCCAGATTCCAATATTAAAGTGTTTGTCCTATTCTTCCATCTTTTATGTGCGGCTTGACATTTATTTTTGTATTCTAAATTAAGCCCATTTTTTACAACTTTTTTTTACATGCAACATTTATTTTTCAAATTGTGAGTTGGCAGTGGAATGTGAATCAATTCCTTTTTCTTACACCATTTTTTTGGATGACCTCCTATAGGGGTTTGATGCCATTGTAGGTTATGCCTCTTGGCGTAACTAGCAAATATATAACCTATATATAAAATACGTCGAGATGTATCGAGGCGTTGAATTTTTTCAACTTTAATTTTTATTAAAGTTGAATGATAAAAAATTAAACACCTCGATACATCTCGACGTATTTTATATATAGGTTATATATTTGTTAGTTACTTCACATAATTATAGTTAGTCCACATAATCAATACAAAATTCAAAAGATTATTTTTATATAAAATGTCTGTTCCACATACTTACTTCATATAATCATAGTTAGATCACATAATCAGTACAAAATTCTGTAGTGATAAAAAATTCATATAATCCTCTAATATATTGCTCTGTTAGTTTACTTCAGTTCGCATGAGATAAAGAAATAAGTTTTCTAATAATACTTTTCTATGGATATTCAAATTAAATCTACTAGTCAGTTTAAGAAAACTGATGATAATCTTAATTAATATATTTTTGCATGTATTGCAGGAATTTTTTGTAACTTTAAGGCTATTGTAATGCATTTAGGGTCTCTAATCATTTTAGATGGGTTGATTCTTATCATGTAATACGGTTGTTTATTATCCTATATATTTTTCAATCGATAAAAGATCATTTTATATGTGTACAACAATTTATGTGTATTTTGTTTTTCTTGGTAGTTGTCTTTATAGTTGTTTTGACTCTGGAAAAATTAGTAAGCCAGGTCTTTATATTCCTTGAAACCAAATTAACATAATTCAATTTATCATATCAGTTTGGGATTAATGAAAGGATTTGAAAGAAAAAAATTAAACAACAGACACAAAGACACAAAGTAAAATAGACAAATACACAACACTAATATTTATTTTGGTTCACCACAAATGTGGTTACATCCATACTACAGAGTATTGTATTAATAGAAAAAAGATATATACAAATGAGTAGGAGCTACATATATAAAGGCTCCAATGATATTACATAATGAAGAGTCTTTGAAATTGAAGTCACAATAAGAGGGAAATAAATATTATGACTGGTGCCCTTTACTTCTCAACAAACTCCCACCTGAAGGACAACCAATGCAGCAACTGATCACCCAATACCCTTCTTAAATGCTGATTTATCTTTTCTTCACAAGCCCAAGAGAATTCCTAGCATGTTCGAACTTCTCTTTGGTAACAACCTTTATGAATATATCTACTGGATTGATCTTGGTATCAATCTTAACAAATTTCAGCTTTCCTTCTTCAACTACATGATGAACAAAGTGAGCATGCGTGTTAATTATGTGTTTAGAGGGATGCTGTGATGAATGATTATTAGCCTTGAAGATAGCATTGTGGCTATCACAAAATAGATTATAATCATTTTGATGAACTTTCAAGTAACCAAGCAATCGCTGAAGCCAAATCATTTCCCTTGCCCCTTCGGAAAGGGCCAACTATTCAGCCTCAGCTGAAGAAAGAGCAATGCAATGCTACAACCTTGAATCCCAATTGATAGCAGCTCCAACAAACATGAAGTTATATCCAGTGGTAGACCTTCGTTTATCCAAGTCTTTGACAAGATCAGAATCAGTGTAACCTTGCAACTGAACCTTATTTCCTCCAAAGCATAATGCATAATCTAAATTTCCTTTTAGATATCTTAGTATCCACTTAACTACTTCCCAATGAGCCTTCCAGGGATATCTCATGAATCTCCTCACAAATCCCACCGCATGAGCAATGTTGGGGCGAGTAGAAACCATAGCATACATAATGCTTCCAGCTGGAGATTTACAAGGGATTTTCTCCATGAATTCCTTTTCTTCTTGTGGTTTTGGACACAATTAAAAACTTAAGTGGAAATAACCAACAAGAGGAAGATGATAAACTTTTGCATCAGCCATGCCAAACCTCTCAACAACTTTATCAATGTTTTGTTTTTGAGATAACGTAATTTCCCTCTTCTTCCTGTCTCTTATGATCATCATGCCAAGAATCTTATTGGCTTCCCCTAAGTACTTCATGTCAAACGTTCTTGCCAATTTATCCTTTAACATATTAACTATTCGTTTATTTGTGCCAGCTACTAATATGCCATCGACATAAAGAAGGAGAATGACAAAATCACCATTAGGAAGTTTCTTGAAGTAGACACATGGTTCTTATTCACATCTAGTGAAATTTTTTTCAGTCATGAAGCGATAAAATTTTATATACCACTGTCTTGGGGCTTTCTTGAGGCCATACACACTCTGATTTAGCTTGCAATAAAGATTCTCTTGTCCCTTCTTGATGAATCTTTGATGCTGCTCCATATTTAAGTCTTCTTCTACATCACCATGTAGGAATGCGGTCATCACATCATGTTTTTCCAACTCAAGATCCCTCACTACTTCTAATCCCAAGACTATTTGGATAGTTTTCATCTTGATAAGCAGAGAGAAGATCTCATTAAAATCTATCCCCTTTTCATGATCAAACCCCTTTACCACCAATCTGGCCTTGAAGCATTTTCTTCCTTCATCTTCTTCTTTTAACTGGTATACCCACTTGTTCCTAAGTGGTCTTTGATTTGACAAAAGAGAGACCAAGTCCCAAGTTTGATTCTTTAGTAAAGAGTCCATCTCCTCATGCATCGTTGTTTTCCATTTATCACTGTTGGCATCTTTAAGAGAAGCTTTAGAATTTGATGGTTCTAAAAATTTTGCAACAAGAATTGAAGGCTCTGCTTCTTTAGCAAATAGAATTCATAATCATAAAATTTATAGGGAATTCTCCTCTGTCTGGTAGATCTCCTCAATCCTTGATTTTGATTGGAATCAATACATAATTTTGATTGTAAATGGATATCATCACTACAACCAATATCACTTGTCTCAATATTATCAAAAGCATCAGAATGTCTCTATGTAAAAATATTTTGAGCAAACTCCAGAGATCAAATTTTAGAAGCTCTTACCTCTCCAAATGAATTAGGCTATCCAAAACTCATCGATTCATCAAGATAGAAATTGGAATTTTCAATTGGGTGGACTGTGGTTCCTTTGACTCTGGCTTTTTCCCCAAAGTCTGTATTTTTTCTTGACTTCTCTGTGCAAGGCAAATTTCCATGTACAACATTGGAGAGAGAAAGCCACATACCATGCGAGTCCGTAGTGGATGGGGAGCTATGTATAGTTGGCGGGTATGTAGAGAGAAGAGGACTGAGAGTCCTACATGGGCTTGTAGAAGAGGATGTGGGTAGATTCTTGCGTGGACCTTCCTTCTCTACTGCTACCATACGATTTAGAAGCCTCTTTGCCTTCATACTGCGTGGGCTTCTCTCCTCTGCTACTACCGCAGAGTGATGAGGGATTACGGTCGGCAGCTCACCCTTTCAAATAGCAGTGCTGCCTTTGCCATGAGGAGAATGCCAAAAAGTGTATGGAGCTATCCCCTATTGTGCCTGCATACAAATTTCTTTGTAAGAATCATTTGCCTCTTGTTCATCATTTGAACTTGCAGTAGTAGTATGATAAGAGAAAGGAGGATTTAAAATCAAATTTGGTGTATTGGGAACATGCTGCAGGTGTTCACTAACAAAGGAATTAGTCTAAAATGTAGATGAGGGAACATATTCCGTGTCATGTGTTTCCTCCTCCATAGATGGAAACATTGATTCATGAAACACCACATCCCGACTCTAAATAATTTTCCTTTCAACTGGATTTCACATATGAAAACCAAATTGATCTTCGCCATAATCCATGAAGATAAACTACTGAGAAGTAGAATCCAATTTGCTCAATTTTCTTTAGAAACATGAACAAACACTTGGCAACTGAACACATGGAGATGAGAATAAGAGATTCACTTTCCCAACTACTCCTCTTCCGGGATACCAAAATCCAACTGAGATGAAGGACTCTGACTAATTAGATACACAGTTTTATGGCAAGCCTCAACCTAAAACTCCTCTCTTAAACCAGTGTTAGAAAGCATGCACTGTGCTTTCTCAAGGATAGTTCGGTTGAGTCTTCCCACTGCTCCATTCTCTTGAGGAGTGAAGGGGACAATCTTAATTCTCTAAATACCATGGTCTTCACAAAAATTGTCATATTCCAAAGAGCAAAACAATTCTCCATTATCTATTTTTAAGCATTTAATCTTATGACCACTTTGATTTTAAACAAGTGCTTTGAAAATTGTAAATTTTGAAAATACTTTAGATTTACGAGGAATCAATAAAATGCATACCTTCCTTGTACAATCATCAAGAAAGGTGATGAAATAATTTTCCTCTCCATGAGAGGTTACCTCCGTAGGACCGAAGAGGTCTGACTGTATCAACTCCAATGGTGTTGTCCTCTTGTCATGGTCATTCTTCAAAAAGATGACCCGTTTTTGTTTCCCACAAAGGCAATGTTAAAAAAACTCCAAATCTGTGGATTGAAGACCAGGTAATTGATCTCAGTTCACCATAACCTCAAGTCCTTTCTTGCTCATGTGACCCAATCTTTAATGCCAAAGAGTGACATTGCTGCCCACAAGAGTCATAGCAGCTCCCATCTCACCAATAGTTTCAACAACATAAATGCTTCCCACTTTATCGCCTTTTGCGATAACCATACAACCACTAGTGACTTTCCATTTTTCCATGAGAGTGGTGAGGAAACCTTGTGTATATAGCTGACTTGCATAAATCATATTTTTCTTCAATCTAGGAATATGTCGAACATCTCTTAACAACCATTTAAATCCTCCATCTAAGTGAAAGACAACATCACCTTTTCCAATAATTTTACATGAATTATTGTCACCCAGATTAACTTTTCCAAACTCACCTTCTTGGTATTTTGTGTAAAAATATGTGCATGAAGTGGCGTGAAAAGAAGTGCTAGAATCTAGGACCCAAGATTTGGATGTTGTGTCACTTGTCAAAAGAATTAAGATGGAATCATCTTTATCATGAGCTATGTTTTCTCTGCTGTCCAATACCTTTTGTTGTACCTTCTTGTATTTTCTACAATCTTTCTTGACATGGTTAGATTTTCCAGAAAACTAGCAATCGCCTTCTGTTCCTTTTGACTGTGATCTTGTAGTTGATTGTGACCACCAGTTGTAATTATTTCTACCTCTATGTTGGCTTCTTCCTCTATTCTCAGTTCTGACCACGGTAAGAGAATCACCAGATGGGGTGTCTTTGTTACTTCTTCTCATATCTTCACTAAGTAAAGTGGCAACCACTTTATCATAGACCAAATTCTTCTTTGTAGAATTTGAAGTGCTACGAGCTATAACTACGGGATCCCAACTATGGGGTAAGGAACACAACAAGATGATGGATTTGGCTTTGTCATATTGTGTCATACCAACTGAGGTTGCTTGACATAATAAAGTGTTTAAATCATTTATATGATATGACATTGTAGTCCCTTCCTTCATTTTCAGCTTGTAGAGTCTCTTCATAATGAAGATTTTATTTGCAGCCGATGTTGTCTCATACATGCTCTGAAGTTTGTCCCAAACTTATTTTGTTGTCTTTTCGTTCAAGACATTGAACAAGACATTTTTCAATAGCGAAAGAAAGATTGATACCATCACCTTATCATCAATCTTCTTCCAATCTTCATCTAACATCGCAGTCAATTTCTTAGATTTTCCTTTGATTGTGATTGATAAATCTTGCTTGCTCAACAAGGAATGCACCTACACTTTCCACAGGCTGAAGTTCTTGCCTACGAATATCTCCACTTTCGCATCCTCCATCTTTCCAAAAATTCAACCCCAATTTCCAATCTGCACAACTTGGATTTGATACCAATTGAAAGGATTTGAAAGTGAAAAAGTAAACAGCAGACACAAAGTAAAATAGACAAATACACAACACCAATATTTATCCTAGTTCACCACAAATGTGGCTACGTCCAGAATACTGAGTATTATATTAATGTCAAAAAGATATATAAAAATGAGCAAGAGCTGCATATATAAAGGCTCCAATGATATTACATAATGAAGAGTCTTCGAAGTTGAAGAGTCACAATAAGAGAGAAATAAATATTATGACTATTGGCCTTCACTTCTCAACAATTAAATCAGATTTTTTCTAAAGGGTATTTGATAAGCTTTGAAATCTCTATCAAAATTTGTATATGGTTGTTTGGATATGCTTTTGAGATCTACACTTGGATATGATAATTTTATTTTCCAAAAGAGTGGGGATTAAATATTTTTCATGTCCATTTGGAAAGGCTCTTGTTCTTTTTAAATCTCTCTTCGGTACTTTTGATATCTTAAAATATCTTTGGATCAAAATATATTTTTAATAGTATATGTTTGTTTTTGCCCTTGCAGTTTCCAACAAAACCAATGAAAATATTAATTTTTGGCATAGACAAGGACTAATAATTATTAATTAATTAATTATTAAAGGATTATATAATTATTTTAATACCTTAATTCATGTATAATATGACTACTTCCAAGATTCTTAAACAATCTAAATTCAAAATTAGTCTACAATTCCCCATTCAAACAAACTAGCTAAGCCATATGTTTAACACATAGATACATATATACATATATACATAATTAGTGTTTATAATGTGGATAATTATGTATGTATGAATTATTGTTTAACTTTCAAACATAAATTATATTTAACTGAAAGTTCCAAACTAAAGTTTCTTTAAATTATAAATTTTGAACTGAAATATTTTTAAATTGAACCTTAACAACCTAACTCTAGCCATAATACTAACCATAATGTAAGCCCATACCATAATCCTGCCCATAACCCTAAATCCTAAATGTTAAACACTAATTCTAAAACAAATTTTGAATGTGTTGATGAGACTTTGTGACGGTCTCTCCAACAGGAGATGAGTTGTCACTAAATACCAGAGTATCGGCCAACTTCACCTAAAGAGGCATGCGGGAAAGCTCACTCTCTTGGCCTCTGAGCACATGGTTGTCGAGTCATGATGGTGTAGGCCTAGCTAAGTTGGACAAGTGACTATTTATTTTGAGGGGATAACTAGTTTTGACTCATCGACCTCTAAGACTTCGATGGTGATGGGTTTCCTACAAGAAAACATTATATCTAGCGAAGAAAATAGCAAAAATATAGAGAAGGGTTAGTATAGATATCTAACTATATTAATGACATACATTTCCTCAGCATAAATAAAGTTCACGAAGAAAATAAGTAACAAATACTAAACATATGCATACAATCTTCAACCATATGTATATCAATAGGAAAGTAACATATTTCATTGAATCATTACAAGAACTGGAACAAAGGAAATAAGGAAGCATACAACATGGAAATGGCTCGCTAATTCGAGGACCATAAACAACAAAAAGCATAGGGTTGAATGGTGTTTCTCATTCTTTCATTAACTTCAAATCTAGTATCATTGGTAGTTACACTAGCAGCCACAAGGGAGCATTAATCTACTCTGAACTTAAAGACAACTAGATTTGTGAAAAAATTGAAATCTTGTATTACTAGTGGACAGAAAAATCATCAATTTGGAGACCCTTGGAATGGTGTCAAACTTCATGTTTATAAAAAATTCTAACTACCCAAGGGACTATCCCTACGCTACCTATTTACATCATATTAAAATATTTACAACCTATACTACATGTGCCATCACAATTTTCTTGATATAATACAATCATTTGAGAAGGAAAGAGAGGAAAGAGAGAAAGAAGCTCCAGGAAAACTGCCATTGGAAAAAGTGTCCTTGTACTTGTAGATGTGATGGAGCTTCCCTAAGTGACCTAGGCCATGCATCCTCATTAATTTTTTTCTGCACTTTGGTGATTGGGAAGGCCTTCGTACACCAGATATTAAATGCTAGAAGAGCATCTTGGGACCTGGGAGGCATCTGCAGTGAACCTTTGGACCAATAGTGAATGGTCATTTCTAGAAGGATGATCATAGACCTAAAATCATGTTGTAGATATTGATTGGTCAGCTTAGGAGAGGTTTCAAAACTCATCACTATAAAGAATACCAAACTAGGGACCCAGAGTCTGGGATCCTAGAGATTAGGCTCAAAGAATAAAGAATGTTTATCTATTGTTCTTTTGGTAAAGGATCCCTGGAGTCTGGGAAATATTAGTGGCTTTTAAACTTCTCGTATACCTCCAGAATTTGGAGTATGTCATCTTCTTCTACAACTTTCAGGCAATCCTGACAATCAACAGATCCTTCAAGATGGAGGTTGACACCTTCAACCTTATCTTTTAACTCTGCAGCCACTTTGGCCGCATGTGGGAAGTTCAGCCATTGTGGCGCCACTAACATCTCTCCCAGGCTAGAATTGAGCCTCAACCACTTCATCAAACTTACCAAGTATAGAATCGATGGAAGTATAAGTCCCACGGCTGAGAGGATCAACCAATGTAATTTCATGGATGAGGGGAACATATTGGTCCAATGGAGTCAGGACCACCTACATTTGTTCTTCCAACACTCATACTAGTTGCTTGCCATTTTTTACTTTTAATGCAGGTTTGGAGTATTGAGTCTGAAGGAACCCATATGATTCATCCCCTAGAATGCATGTATTCATTAACTCATGTTCCCTGAGATTCATAATCTCTAGCCAGGTATCCTTCCAATATTTGTATTTCTCGATCTCTCCCTACCACTGGGGAATGGTGTCCTCTATCCACTTTTCTACATTATTTAAACAGGAAAATTTTGGGAGAGACTCAGACAAGAAAATTCTTATGACCACAACCTGATGGGAAATCCGCTCATCCACCTCTAATGCCTTCTTCTTCATAGCTTTCAAGGCATCAACATCACTCTATGGTAGGGGTGTCCCGGGAGCTGAGGGTTTGTGTGTTTTGGAAGCAAGGGGCACACTAATTCTATCAAGAGTCCCAAAAGATTGCTATTGGCTGCTTTCAACTCCTATATCTCCCAAGATTGCTTCTCATACCAGGCCTGAATAGCCTAACCCACTTTTTTTAGGAGGTCTATTTCCCCCTTCTTATTTATTTTACCTAGAGACACCTCTGTGATCACATATTCTTTGGTAGCTACCTCTGAATCCTCTTTTCCTGTTGGAGGGGCAACAACTGTTGCCACAATATTTCCATTTGGGGCCCTTCTAGTCCTATGAAGGGTATGAGCCTTCTTGGGTTTCTTAGGAACTTGGCTCTCAGCCAAAATTTTGGCAAGTGATAGTGGAGACATGATAGTGGTTGGGGATTTTTGTTTTTGGGCTTCCACTAACCACTGCGGTAGGGTAGTGGCCCGCCTACTACTATCCCCAAACTTGAAGTGCCTTCGTGGTTTAGTTCAGGTTCCCCTCTACACATATTGTCCAGTGTGTCAATGGGGTCCCCACTTGGGTGCTCTTTTTCTACCTCCTCACCACCCTTCAGATTTTCATCCATAGGTGGGATATGTGGCAGAGAAGGATGAGGCAGCTCATTCAAATCCACTTGTTGAAATATGGCCGAGAATTTGTCAACCACAATTTCTGCTGGTGCCAGAAATATTTTCTCGCCAATGAAGCCTAGGGGCACATCATCAAAGGTTATAGTTGCTCCCGAAGGTCTGGTTCCCTCTTCAGCCAACACTTGCTCCATGACCAATTCATTCTCTTTTTCTTGTTGCATTTCCTTTTCTCCTTCGGCCTCTTCAGGCCCAGGCTCGTCTTCTTCTTTGGCCACCACATCTTCTGGCCCTTTTGACTCAAGTATGGGAACACCAACTTCTTGTTCTTCTATTTCTTCCATGGTACATTCAACCACACCATGCAATTCCATGAGATCACCCATCAAGAAGAAGTCGTCGATGTTGATCTATACTATCTCTAGGGAACTCTCTGGATGGTCCTCTTTCTTAGAGGAGGAAGAGGAGGAAAGTACCTCAACCCTAGGTACATCCTCAAGATTTGGGCCTAAATCTTTATTTCATGAGGACCGACTTGCCTTTTGTTTCTTTCTTTTGAGTGGCACTTCAGGCTCTGGAGCTACCGATGTTCCGATGATTTTTCATTTACATGTTGCACTCAACAAAAGATCTAGTGATGAAGAACCTCCTGTTGGGGATGAGAACCTAGCATGGTAGCTCCAAGACTAAAAGTCACTCTGGAGTTTGTTGCATCCATTAGTTTCTGTGACTGATCCAACTCTTCACCCAACTACTCCATCAGGAGGGCCACAACGGGGTCTGGGACCTGAGGTGGCATGCAAACTTTCTTCTTGTTGTGGGATTTGGATTTCTCTGGGGCCCAGGAATCTATGGCTCCCAAAAATGTTTATCCAACTTAACACTCTTTGGGAAAACCTTCTCAAAATATGAGTGGTTGTGATCAATTGATGCTCTTGAGATGGCCTTGACATCCAAAATTTCTGGCGTATCCCAATCTACCGAAGGGAGGTCCATCTTATCTATACCTACATTTTATACTCAGGGTACTTTTGGGGCTCGATGTCTAAAACATTTCATGGGAATGTCTGGAGCTTGAGCTATTCCATCATCCCTTTTGTTATCCTTGTGTAGTGTCACCTTCAGACATCATAATCATCCTAGAAGTTGACCCAAAAATCTTCTATGTGTTGAACAAGGGTGTTTTCCCCCTTTGGCATCAACCCTTCTAGTTGTTCAAGGGGATCATAATCCTTGTGTCTGAAAGAATATATCGCTAAGTTGAAGCTACTCAACACATTTTCTACTTCCCGGGATGCAGCGAGGGAGAAAGAGTAATCCCCGCAAATGAAAGGGAATATCAGGATAGTGACCTTCTTGAGGGAATTCAAGGCATGAGCCTCCAAAATCTATTTGGGTAAGAGGAAGGGTTTCCCGGAGAATCCAGACACCTGAATGTAACTGTGCTAGGAAAACTAGATGAAGTAATGCCCGTACACACCAACCAGGCCCATGTCCTGTGAGGATAATCTGAATCCCTGATATGCAGTGATTGCCTTGATCCCATGAAAGATGAAGATGTCATTAACTCTGCAGAAATGTGGGAAACTCTGGTCCCACTAAATTTGGGAGAAGTGGCCCCATGGAGAAACCTGACCGGGTCCTTCCTCGGGAACACCAACTATTGTTAAAAATCGGATCTCCTAGCACTATCGGGCAAGCGGCCAAAGGAAATAGGAAGTCATGTCAAACTTCCACTCTATATCGACCTTCCTCATCTAGATGTCTACATGTTTGACAATGATGTCATTCTTTATGCCCTACATACCTATCCCTACCTTTTGTTGGAAAAATGTTGGGTTGCCCTTTTTTTCTCTCTTTTGGTTCTTTCCTTTGTTTTTTTTGGGCCCTATTTCTTTCTGCGGCCTTTTTCCTCCACGTGATCATTGTTGTTGCCTCCTTTTGGTTTTTCGCACTCTAGCACCCATTCCTAGAGTGTTTTTTTCCTTCATGCCAGCCAAATTCTAGATTGTGGGATTCTTGTGCCATTACTTCCTCTTTAGTTAGAGGGTGTGGTTGTTGAGATTGCTAAAACGCAATACAACCAAGATCACCTGCATGCAAAGACTATTATGAGAAGAAGCAGACAGAAGAGAGAAAGAGCTAAGGCGGCCGATAGGCCAGAGATTGAAAAGGCATTGTGATAGAATAAATTTCTATTAACACAATAAAGATTACAAAGTGATCTCCTTATGAAATGAAAGCCGGTCAATCCTTATAAAGGATACCGAAACCCTAAAAGGGAAACAACTCAGAAAAGGAAACTTTCCTAAGTCTAACTTAAGCTAAGAGTAGATGAACTAATAATTAA
>MU227025.1:633295-647769 GCA_018584345.1 Thuja plicata
GTTTACAGAATACAAATACATCAGAAAGAGCATGCAAGCTCAGAAGTCAGAAAGAAGAGTGGACTATGTAACCAGAAGAAGAGATCCCCGGACCTGTAGAACCAAGCACACCACCAGAGGGCATAAAATGCATAACTCAGAGGAGAGAAAACCTAGAGAAAAATCTAGAAGAGATACCTCTGCCACTGAATAGTACACAAAATCAGCTTTTCGATGATATCTCGTTTGCCAAAAAAGGAGTCCGGATGAGCCAGATATGACTCCCAGAAGGCAAAACAAGACATCAGACTTCAACAGCAAAAAATGCTATTGAAATGGTGGAACCAAAACCTATAACCTCCACCATCGGAAATTTCTCGGAAAGAGCTTTCCGACGGTATATGGAAGTCGCAAAAATACCCCCGTATGCTCCCTA
Organism: Thuja plicata; assembly: GCA_018584345.1. Lineage (NCBI taxonomy): Eukaryota > Viridiplantae > Streptophyta > Pinopsida > Cupressales > Cupressaceae > Thuja > Thuja plicata. Next base: position 633,711 of record MU227025.1, read on the forward strand.
TAGAGAGAAAATAGACAGGTACCCCAAAACTGCCCTAAAGGGCTTACAAAAGAGCCCCAGGGGCTAAGAAATTGGGCCCCCGGGCGCCATATGACCGCCCGCAGGGCTAAAGATGCCCCGGGCGGCGCGGGGGCGGTGAAAAGGGGCTGAGCGGCGTGATCCAGGACGTTGCAGTGGCGAGCACCCAGCGCGGTGGCGCGATCCGGGAGGTGGCGGTGGCAGGCGCCCAGCGCAGTGGCGTAGAGGCGGCCGCGGAGCGTAGGACTGCCGGAGGGGAGGGGCCGCCGAGCGGCTGAGCGTCGGGGGCCACGAAGAGGCCGCAAGGGCGGCGGGTTTGCTATGGGCTGCGTAGCGGCGAGTGGAGGCGGTGGTCGGGCGCTGGCCGGCTGCGGTGGGGTGCCGGCGGTGCGCCGGCTGCGCCTTTTCATTTGTACTGTGCGCGGTTTTAAACCGTTGAAAAAACATTAAAAAACATAGCGGTTTTTAATTTTTTTTTTTATTTCCGTGCCCGTACGGCCCTGGGAGGCCCGAAAAAATCCGCCTGATGCCCCGGTGCCCAAAATGGGTGAAATTTTATATGATTTCGACTCTCCCAGGCCTTCTAGACGCAATGGTGGAGTCCATTTCAGCTCAAACAGCTCCAAAAAATAAGACCCCCCAGAACCAGAGAAAAAAGCTGGAAAAGCCTCTGAAAGCTTCTGTGCTTCAACGAAGACCGAACAACTGACAACAGGAAAGCTCTGATACCATATTGAGATTGCTAAAACGCAATACAACTAAGATCACCTGCATGCAAAGACTATTACGAGAAGAAGCAGACAGAAGAGAGAAAGAGCTAAGGCGGCCGATAGGCCAGAGACTGAAAAGGCATTGTGACAGAATAAATTTCTATTAACACAATAAAGATTACAAAGTGATCTCCTTATGAAATGAAAGCATGTCAATCCTTATAAAGGATACCGAAACCCTAAAAGGGAAACAACTCAGAAAAGGAAACTTTCCTAAGTCTAACTTAAGCTAAGAGTAGATGAACTAATAATTAACTAATTTAATTATTAGCAATACTCGACTACTCTAGCAGTGGTAACGTGGGATCCATGGGCCCAGAGTCCAGAGGTTTGCCTTTTTCTAGGGATTTGCAGAAGGGAATGGTGCATTTTAATCCAAGTGATATAAATTAAGTTTCACTTGTCATTGTTACACTTACATCGAACAATTTACCCTTTGAGAGAATTAAGAGTGAGTTGTGCAATTTAACAGCGAGCTAAGCGTGATTTGCTTCAAGTGATTAATAGTTGATTTAGAGTTTGAACCTGTACATGTTTGAAGATATCCTGTAGGGTTCTCAACTTGTGTTCATAGGTTTTAAAGAGTTGTTCATTTATAGAGAACCTCCCATGCCCTTCCTTTTGTGTCTCTAGTTTTTAAGTAGGTCCTTCTAGCCCTCCTCTTTCCTTTTTTTTGGTTTGCGCTTTGCTCCTTTCCATTTGGGGCTTTGTTATCTTTGTGTTCTGGTTTTTGTCATCGCCTCCTATTTGTGGGATGGCTCTGCAAGAGGGTTGTCTGCCCTCTGTGCATTTTTAGATAGTGTAAAATAATTGTAGATTTCTGTAAGCCTTTGTAAATTTATAGGTAGTGGTTGTTTGCACCTATGGGTAGCCTGTGTAAATATTGTTCTTCAGCCTCCTGTTGATAGTGTTCATAGCATGCAATTTCTATGTAGTTGTTTGTAAATTCATGTACACGGTCTATATATTTCTTCAAGTCCTACCCATCCCATGACAAGATCACTACACCGTCTACATCGTTTGATCAAAATTGAGCTCGCCCACCTTGTTTTTGCTGGACTCAAACTCGTCACCTCGCTTGTTCGAGTTAGGGCCTTTCTCTCTCCTCCATCACTTCAACATTAATGGTGGGATTAATTTCCCATGTGTGAGAATTTAAAACCATCCCAAGTGGCATTTACTCCATTCATGTTAAGACAACTATCACAATAAATTCCATTACTCCATTCATTGCATGACCACATGACAGCCCATGTAAGTCTAGTACAGTGAATTGCCTGGTCATTTCAATAATGGTCAGTTTATCTGGAACCAGGGAATTTATTATATTTGATTATTTGTATTAATGGTTGTCCAGTCTTGTAAGCTGTGAATAACTCATCAAGAAACACATTTGAAGCAACCTCCCCTCCCAGAATTCTGGAACTCCCATCCACTTCAACAAGGGTGGCCACCAAGACAAGGGCCGAGAAAGTACTGGAAAAGCTCCCACTCACATCAAAATACATGAAGGATGGTTTCACCATGGTATCCAAGGTGGATTCCAAATTACAAAAAATCACTGACACAAAGGTCGGAGCATGGGCTAAATGACAGGCCCTTATACAGACAATGTTCAATCACCACACCACCAGAGATAGTATGGCAAAGAACATGGGTGCCTCCGGCATAATCAAAGCCACCTTCTTCCCCTGCTCTATGTAGGCCTCAGAGTTGATTCTCACCTTGGAAAAACATTACAACACAACCATCTGGGCTGTTCTTGCTGCTTCCCTTCCTTCAGGCTTCCCAACACCCCTAGTGTCCCTCAATGCTACCACTTTTGCTTCAGGACTGGGGATCCCCCAGTTTTTCAATTCTATCGTTATCTCCTGGGCCGTGTCACTATATGAGTACAACAATGTTTAACAGGCTGCCCGATAGCACCTTAACACCCATTGGCTAAAGACTCCAAAGAAGGATTACAAGAAAATGAATTTGGAGATCCCCCGTACAGACTTTAAAGAAAGCATACAAGAAGGGATCATCTTCCTATGCCAGGTCTTCGGGGAACCACATGCCCGATACTTTTCAGCCTGGATGTATTACTTTCTATACAACATCACCACTAACGAGAAATTTTTTGATTGGGCAGCTATTATTGCCAATCATGTGGACTACTAACTAAACAAAGTCCATGAGACATCTAAGATCCATATAAATTCTTATGTTCTATGGGCACTGGCACAACATATACCTATAATATAAGGTTTACTTACAGTGGGGGTCCTTGGGACAGGGCCCTACCAGGGTGCTCCTTGGGATTATTTCCCCTATATTCAATGGGAAGCCAGCTTCCCCAATTTCTAGTGGGTAAATAATACCTTCATTTAGTACAAAATTTTAATACCCACTCAGGATTCCAGTTAATGGTTGTCAAATGGGGCCATTACCTTGGTAAGTTCCTATGAAAATTATTTCATTCAATTCCAATAGCATTCATACATTAAGGTTACCAAATTCTCCGGCAAGCCCTACCTATTGCCCAAACACTACAGGGATAGGATTGTTTTATTGGAATACTGCAGACAGATCCTAGAGGTCCATACTTATTATGGCCTCAAAAAGGTTACAACCATCCCTTTCCCGATCACTTGCGATAATTACACTTGCAGCCTTGCGGTGGCCAAGGAGGCCGACAATGAATTGAAAATTCTGGGGCTGGTAGAGTCGTACCTAGCATGGATATATTTTGATCCTCTAGGTAAAATAAATCAAGCACTACCTCGGGAATCAACGCCCCATGAGCCTCACATGGAGGATTTTTGGGTGGATTTTTAGGATGACTTCGAAGTCTGGAGTCGGCATTATGTGAGGATGACAAAAGGTATGATGAAGTGCATTGGCCTTCAGACCTTTCCAAAGGATTTCTCAGATATCAGACCTGTGGAGGACCCAAAATACAAATCTAAAGGGATTTATAAGATGGCTCTCCCTTTGGTGGATTGGGACAACCAAGAAATTTTGATGATAAAGGATATCACTAAGGATATAGTGAAGCGCAGTCACACAAATTTTTCATGGGTATGTAAAAAGAGCACCCGTCGAGATGGTCCATTTTTACAGGAGTCCTCTTCTAGCTTTGGAATGTCAAGGTAGGGTAGAGACAAAGAGAAAACAAAATATAGCACCCCAGCCTAGGTTCCATCCCCGGTTCTAGTCCCTTTGATGGAACAACTTAATGCCCTGCTGGAGTCATCTCGATGGCTGAGTGAAACAATCAGCACCAAACTTTCCCTTGGTCTTGGGGTCGCTCAAGTTGCATCTTCCCTCCATTCAGACTCCTCTTCACTCGCAGCACTCATGAGCTAGGCAGCAGAGACAGAGTATGAAGACGCAGCTATTTTGGATGTCGGGGCCCCATTACAAATGAGAAGGAGGAAAAGAACAGACAATCCTCCACCAAGCATAGAAATAATCCCCAGACTATCAAGAAATAATTTTGTGGACCTCATCCCTTCCTCCCCCATACCAAAAAATCTTGCGGAGGCCTCCCCTACCCACAATAATTTTGATGATATCTTTTAGATTGACGACCTTGTAAATTTAGAGATATATGTGGAGAGGGCGGCAAAAGAGATCGCCACACAAGAAGTAGAGATTATCCTTGGGGAAGGGGAAGGAAAGGAAAAAGAAGTTTTCTTGGAAAATGAAACCTAGGAACAGGGACAAGAAAACACACTAGATGTGGAAGAGACACTGGTCCCAGAGACCAGAACATGAGAGAGGTAGGTATAAGTTGAGCAATTGACTATGGCTGGGGAACCAGACCTTCAAGAATAATTGTACCCTCATTCATCATACTCCAAATGCCTCAAGACACCCTGGGTAACCCGTTACCCCAGGATACGACATTTGGAAAGGTGGTCCCCGCAGTGCAACAGTCAGACTAAGGTCAAACACCTTCACCCCCTCTAGAAAATAGGCCCCCAAAGGAGAATGTCCTGGTAGAGAACACCGAAGGATCACAAAAGCAACAGGATGTGGGGGAAAGCCAAAAAAATATAGATATGGACACCATAAGTACTGGGGAGGGAAAGAACGCAAAAACTACAAATGTGAATATCATTAAGGTGAGAGAAGTGGGAAATCCCAGGAATAAAGAAAAAGAGTCCGCAGTGACCACAAATGTTGGGGAAGCACATCAAGCCCCCAAAGAGGACCCAAGTATCCAAGTCCTAGAAATAAGACTACCCATGCCACCACAATGGCTGGTGGAATCAAGGAAGAGAAAGGCCCTGATGGCAATGAGAGTCCCTCTCTCTCTAGCTGGGATGATGGCTCAGAGTCAAAATGCCCACAAGCCTAAGAAGGCCCGAACCCTCCATACCATTCAGACTGGTCCAGGAGGAAATACCATCGTGGTAGTGGCAACACCTTCCCTAGATAAAGAATAAGTAGTAGTAGGAGCTACTTATTACACCATCACAAAAGTTCCTTTGGGGAGAAGAGATAAACAGGGGGAATTGGACCTGTTAAGTGAAGCATGCCAGACAATTCATGCCTGGTATGAAAAGAAAGCTTAGTAGCTTAAGGAGGCAAAAGAAACAAATGCTAATATCCTTGGGCTTCTTGCAGAGCTAACATAGCCATTGGCTGTGAGTCCTCTGGAGGCCTCCACATTTGCAACACCATTTCTGCAGGGTGATATTAATGCGCTAAGCGCGATGAAGAAGAAAGTGTAGGCTGTGCATGAATTGGTAGCTGAGTAGGTGGGAGCTGTAAGACATTTCCTCATAGCAACACTCCCAGACCTACACTAGGCCAGTAACATCTTGGGCCAGGTAAATGGCACCATTTCTTAGTTGGAGGGAGAGACATAGAAGTATGAAGAATGGAACAATGAGTTGGAAGAAATTATGAATTTTTTAGAAGAAGTCATCACGGAGGTGGGTATTTTGGGAGATGAGCATTTTAGGTTCCTTCGGGTCTGACTCTCTAGACTTGGTCTTAAATTTCAAACAAGAAAGAAACTGGTATCGGCCCTAAAGGATAAATTCTCAGTGATCCAAAATTCATTAAATTCATATGCAAAATTCATCACAAGGGTTTTGATGGTCGATCCCTTTATTACCAAAACATGTGCTCCAGTATATTTCATTTTGATTATGTTTGATGAAATAATGGAGGCACAGTTTCCGTCCTCCAGAGATTTTGATGAAGCAAAGATGTCATGTCTCACCCGTATGATGCTCCTAATGTATGAAAGCACAAAAGAAGCTACAAATTTTAAGGAGGGTGCCAGATATGTGGGAGACGAGTTAGGGGCTACCAATGACCGTTGGGAATGCATTAAAGAGATAGACAAGGAGGAAATTCTCTAGATTTTGGAGGCATTCCAAAAATATAAGGAACAGTGAGTTCTTCTGGTCTCCGAATATTTCTGATAGTAGGGAAAAGTTTTGAAAAGATGTTATTCTTTGAGCATAAGCTCCCGCACTTCAGAATTCCAGGTCCAAGTTTTGTATTTTTTTGTAGTAATCTTGTCAAGGTTCCCAGAGCCCACCGATCACTGTCAGCAATTAATAATGGTCAGAATGTGGATGATCCAGACAATGATAGATAAAGAAAATGGGATGGTTCTGATAGGCATCTTCTTATTCCCCCGAGGCACTGCTCCCGCAATTACTACCTAATGCACATCAAAGATAGGGAGCTGCAATTAGCATTAATGAGGCGTATGACCTAAGTTTCTGAGATAAGAAAGTTTCATCTATCAGTACCATGGCTCTCTTCTTTAGGCTAATTCTTCTAGATTTCTCCTCTTTCTTCTTCTTCCACCTTGTCAGAACTCTGTACATCCCAAGATGGTTGTAAGTGGCATAGGTTGTATCGACCATGGATACTGTATTTTATTTAGCAAGTGTACAAGAAGATAAAGTCAAGTCTATATATAAATAATAAGAATGATGCCTTAACAAAGGGTTGGTAAAATTGAGGATTTTTCTATCCAAAAGTAATAACAAATAGCATTTTCAAGTTCAATGTAGTTAGAAGTTTACTTTCAGTCTGTTCTCAGTAGCTTAATGCTCCCTTGGAGCCATGAATGTACTTGCCAGTGATGCTAGAACCATTTCAAATTAATGAAATAAGGAAGGACAACTTGTAGCCCTATGCTATTTGTTGTTTTAATCTCTGAAGTTAATAAACATTTTTTGTGTTGTATGTCTTCTTATGTCGTTTGCTCCAGTGTTTTTCATTTACTTAAATGATCTTATCTCCCTTTGCTAAATTAAATGCATATAAATCATTGATTCCTTGTGTATCCAATATTTAGCATTGTTTTCCTACATTGGAGCATTGTTGATGTTTAAATATGTATTGCATGACTATAAGTAGAAGTATACTCTAACTCTAATCTAGCTTTTGTGATTTCTTTGATAAATCTAAGATGCTTGCAGGAAACCTCACCCCCTTTTGAAATCCTCAAAAGTGATGAGTAAAAACCAGATATCCCCTCAAACAATAGTCACCTTCCCAACTTTTCTCCCCTACGCCATCGAGACCCGTCTACCAAGTGTTTGGTGGCCAGGAGAGTTAACTCTCTGGAATGCCTCTTCAGGGAAAGTTGGCTAGTACTTTGGTACCTGGTGAAAACTTATCCCCTGTTGGCGGAGCCGGTCACAAAGTCCCATCAACATAGTCCAGTTGAAGAGTGCCTTATTTATGGTCATACCATATAAGAAATAATACATCTAGAGGGGGAATTTGTGGGCATGTGCTTCCCAAAAGATCCTACATAAAAAGATATTCCCGCATGGATGGGCTCCTTGAAGTTGGAGCACAAAAGTTCTGTCTGCATCTTCTTGTATTCCCGACGTGGACTTTTTAGCCATTGTGTGTTGAGGTGGTGTCAGGCCATGTTTGTTGCATCCTCATACTACTAGAGGGCCTTGACCTTGGTGAGAGAAAGAACTCCTAAAAATTTCAGGATATGCCACCCTTAAGCAATGGCGTCATGGTCCAATGTGGTGATAGACATCGGGAATCTGAGGGGAGTGGATGAAACCAACACATTAGCCATACTACCTTTGCAATAACCCCTAGACAAGAGAAAAATTAGCTCCAACGCTTGTACTAAGCATAGAAAACCAGCTACCTAAATAATCCCCGATACCTCTAAGTTAATTGAGATGGAGTCATTGGAGCGTTGAAGTTGAAGGATCATTTGAATAGGGCCCTGCAATTCAACCCAGGTACTGACATTTGTGTCAGTGATCTCTTTAAATGTAGACTCAATTTGGGACCCATGAATTTTCCCGTTATTATTATATTTATGGGTTGGCTGAAGCTTTGCCAATGTCCACTCTAGCTTGTTCCTCTTGCGGGTGCCTACAGAGGTACTTGGGAGTTATGTACTTCAGGGAGGTGTAGACCCTAAAGCCATTTCTTTCTTTCTTTGAACTTTACCTACAAACTGGACAACCGTCATTATATAAACATTAAAAGATTCCATATTCCAGAGGCATTGAGAGTGAGTTCGCCTTTTCACCTGAAATAGAGAAATGTTTTAAGGCATGTCCTAGATATGATCATATGTTTTTAATTTAATACTATTTTAACACATGAACATTTCTTACTTACCAAGGATCCATCGATGACCCACAAGGGATCACATGACGTAGAAACATTTTCGGCTTATTAACACGCGTGACATTACCTTGATAAGACAACAATCATTAGTGATAAGACAGGTAGCACTATTGTCATACTCTAACACACACATGTGCACTCGGCTGAGGAATGACATTTAATGGACAGTTTTTCTTGTGTGAGTGGTATGAATGCCACTTGGGACAGATTTTGAATACTCGATCATGCAAATTCATTCTTCCATTAACACAGAAAGGATGGAGGAGAGAGAAAAGTCTAACAGCCTATGAGTGAGCATTCCTTTGCAACTGGCATACTCATAACCTTGACATCCTTGACTGCACCAACCAAAGTGGCAAACATGGTTATTGGGTAGTTATGGCCTAACAACCTCGTAGATAATTGGGACAACAAAACATCCCCAAGAATTGATTTTGAAACACCCAACTGGGCAGACCCCTTAGGGATGCCATGTCTCTGAGTAGGAAAAATAGAGTGCTGGAGACTCACAAAACTTTATAGATGACACCAAACCTATAGTGAGCAAATAGAACTCTCAGACTCGAACCTATAGCTCTTACGAACCCAAATTTACAAACAATATATAGAGACAAGGCTCTACAGGGAATTTACAGGCTATTCATAGAATATATACATGATTTATACAACTAAAACTGAGTGAATTTATAGACTCCCTATCCAGAAGAAACTAATATTTAAAAAATTTATAGTCCAACAAAGCGAGCCTCTCTTCTTTCGAGCTGGACAACTACAAAAGGAAGAAGACACAACAGGCTCAAGGAAAATGTCATACCAAATGACAGACACAACCCTAAGATGACCAAAGTGAATAGACAACAAAAGCACATAGACACAAAAACACACTACCCAACAAAAAAAATAGCGATAAAATTGCAGAGTAAGAAGAAAGACAAAACACAGAGGAAGAAAAACAACCCAAGAAAAATGGGAAACCCAAGAGCCTATCTGAACCTTAAAATCCTGAATGGGGATACTCCAAACCACTTCACTCTATAACCTAAACACTCCACCAGAACCAACAAACACACTTCTGCACCTTTTTTCTCAGATGTCTCAACTCAGAAAGAAAATCATTTCACTCTCCATAAAATTTTCCAGAAGGTAAAAGAAGCTTGTGGTAAGTGTAAAAATGATAAGGTAAAAGACCATAAATAATACCTAGGAGAGCGCATTCATTACAAAAAGTAACTTCAAGAAACACGCTAGCAACTGGGGTTTAGACAAAACACCTAACAGTCATTCACCCTCGAAGAAAGGGAAAAAATGAATGCATGGAATAAAAGATCTGGAATCACCTGCTTGGGAATGATACTTCGGGACACGGGTCCCGGAGGAAACAACGGCCACCAAAGGAAAGGCGAATACGGAATGGGACCAGAATATCCTAGAACAAACAGGGAACCAAGCCCAAAACAAAAAAGGGAAATGAAGGAAAAAATCAAAAAATAAAATGAAGAAAGAAAAAATAGGGGTACCTCACAATTTGCACACAAAATATAAGGACAAGTATGTAGGGCATAACATAATGATAAATCCTAATCCTAAATGCTAAATTCTAATCCTAATGATAACCCTAAATCCTTATCCTAATACAAACTCTAACGCTAACCACAATACTAAATATGATGTAAACTCATATAATAGCCATTATATTAACCATAACCCTAAATGCTAAACCCTAATCCCAACCCTAATTTATAAACCCTAATTCTATTCCCAATCCTATATGTTAAACCCTAATATTAATCCTGACCTTATAACCTAATCTTGAATGTTAAATACAACCTTAATCCTAACCTTGATCTTAAATTATAAACTCTAATCCTAAATACAAAATCCTAATTATAAATGCTAAGCCTTAATCCTAAATGCTAAACTATAATCCTAACCCTAATTTATCAACCCTAATCCTAAATACTTAAAACCTAATGTTAACCCTCACCTTATATCCTAATCCTAATTTAAACAGTAACCCTAAACATAACACTAACCATGATGTAAACTCATACCCTAGCTGTAATCCTAACCAAGACCATAAATATTAAATGCTAAACCCTAATCCTAAATCTTGATCCTATATGCTAACCCTAATCCTAGCCCTGATCTTAAAAGATAAACTCTAATCCTAAATGCAAAACCCTAATTATAAATGCTAAGCATAATCTTAAATGTTAAACCCCAATCCTAAATTCTTAAACCCTAATCTTAACCCTTACCCTATATCCTAACCGTAATTTAAACTGTAACCTTAACCTTGATGTAAACTCATACCCTAATCCTAATTCTAACCATAACCACAAATATTGAATACTAAACCCTAATCCTAAATGTTTGTCCTATAGGCTAAATCCTGATCCTAATCCCAATCTCGTACCCTAATCTTGAATGTTAAATACAACCCTAATCCTAACCCTGATCTTAAATGCTTAACTCTAATCCTAAATACTAAACCCTAATTATAAATTCTAATCCCTAATCCTAAATGCTAAACCCTAATCCAAATCCTAATTTCTCATCCTTAATCCTAAATGCTTAAACCCTAATCTTAACCCTCACCCTAAATCCTAAGTGCTAAACTACAAACCTAACCCTATTGTCAATGCTAAACACAAATCCTAATTGTAAATGCTAAACCCAAATCCTAACCCTTACCTTAAATTCTAGTCCTAATAAAAATTGTAATCCTAACCATAATACTAACTCTAAATGCTAAACCGTAATCCTAACCCTAATTACCTAACCTTAATCCTAAATGCTTAAGCCCTAATATTTACCCTCACCCTAGATCCTAAATGCTAAATTGTAATCCTAACCCTAATTGTAAATGCTAAAGCCAAATCCTAACCCTTACCCTTAAATATGGCCCTGATACAAATTATAACCCTAACCATAATACCAACTATAATGCTAAACCCTAACCCTAACCATAATCATAAACCTAAACCAAATCCTAACTGTAATGCTAATCTTAACCTTAATCTTAACCTTGACCTTAACCCTAACCCAAATCATATGCCTGGCCAAATCTAAATCTTTACCCATAACCTAATTATAATTCCGACCCCAACCCTAATAGTAATTCCAACCTTGCCCTGATCAAAACCCCATTCCTACCCTAAAACCTATAATAATTATAATCCAAACCCTAACCCTACACATAATTCTACTCCTAATCATGACCATAAGCCCAACCTTTAACACTAAACCCAAACCTTAATCATTATAATAAATCTAACCCTAATGCTAACCCTAACCATGATATAAATTGTAACCTTAAATGCTAAGCCTAATTAAATTAATTTATTCACCGTGTTATGCATGTTCTGGTTCCTACTAGGTAATTTATACTCTATATTTAAAATACTCGAGATATATAGAAGTGTTTAATTTTTTCATCATTCAACTTTAATAAAAATTAAAGTTGATAAAATTCAACACCTCAATACATCTAGACGTATTTTAAATATACAATATATATTTGCTAGTTAATAAATATAAAGTATATATTAACTAGTTAATATTTCAAATTATTACATAGAGCTTTTGAAGTTACAAACCAATACATGAAATAATTTATATTTAGGTCTTGCTTAAAAACTTACATATAAATAAATTATAATAGGGAGAAATTAATATTTCAAGAAAAACCATCACAAGGCCAAAAGTAAAATAACAAAACTAACAAAAACAAAAATCAAATAGAAACCGTTACATAAAATAACCTATAACCTATATTTATATTTAGATCTTACTTCAAAACTTACATGTAAATACATTATGGTGGGGAGAAATTTATATTCCATGAAAAAATGATCTCGCTCAGATCAAACAAAAAAATAAAGAAAGAAAAAGAAAAAGAAGAAAAAGAAAGAAATAAATAAAAGAAGATGAAAAAACTAAGACAAAAAAAGCTTGGGTATATATATATACTTACTTACTTTGATGTTGTCTCCTTAAGCTCACTCCATTAAAAACGAGATGATTTTGTTCCCACGCGAAGAAGAAGAGAGATTAATTGAAGGAGATTGTTAAAATCTCGGTGTCTGAGTGCTTGAGAGGTCGAGTTATTTGAGCTATTGTTTATTTGGATAAGTTAAGACTTGGACATATGATCTTCCATTTCTATTGATTATTTTTTATAATCCTATCTTGAATCCGGGTGTGACTTCTTTAGAATACGAATATGTCAGCCAGAGCTCTCGTTAAAAGTGCAACTGTAACCCAGTCGGGTTGGGTGGCTTTGTTTTTCCTCTTTATTGTTTTCATCATGGTATACATGGCTCTTATTTCTTGAAAGTTGAGAACAATAAGACGCACAAGAATCGTAGGAGGGAATCTTCTGGTCTGGATGCCATCGACATTCGTGCTGGTTTGGGTGGGGGTTTTCCTGGCAGCGGCGACGCATGTTGCGCTATTGGCGGCTATGGCGGCGACAGCTGTTGTGCATGAGACATGGAGTTTTCTTGCATGTTCGATTGTGCTTGTTATTGTATGAATATTTTTTTACAGCAGAATTGAAACTTATAACATTTTCCTGTAATCAAAATTGTGTACTTTGAGTAAATTTGTTTAAGATCTGTTTTGTACTAAGATTTACCAGAATGGGGAGCTCAGTATTCAATTGAATACTCCAAGCATTAAACATGCAATTGAGAAGATTTTTTTATTATATATTGTCATTAATCTCGTGAAGCTTTAAACATGTAATAAAACATCTTGTATTCAATTTTCCAGATTATTTTAATATAAAATTTCTTTTCTGTATTCACTTGGGTCATTTACATACATGCTAATTTTATTTTCCAAAAGAGTGGGGATTACATTTTTTTCATATCCATTTGGCAAAGTCTGTCATTCTTGTTAAATCTGACTTCGGTACTTTTGATATGTAAAAATATCTTTGGATCAAATAAATGTTTAATAATATCTATTTATTTTGCCCTTGCAATTTCTGAATATGGATGTGAGAATATTCACTTGTATTGTTTTATGTACTAAGGAGAATATGCCTGCCTTCAACATAATTCTATAATTATTTTATGTTTTTAGTTGTTTAATGAGTTTTTATATTAAATAGAGTAATCTTCAAATTATTTATTTTAATTTAATTTTTATGTTTATTTTTAGTTTATCTATGGAAATGAGTATCAATGGTTATCATAGAGATTTTCTTTCTATTTGTTTCTTTATGATGATATTTTAATTACCCTAGATTAAAGAGATAATTAGAGGTATGTTCATAGCATTCAATGTTTCTTGTTGACTAATTTCTAAATCAATAGTTAGTATAGTTGATTGATTGATTACAACATCTTATTTAAGATTGGATTTCAATTAAAAATATATCTCTTCTTATTTTACATATATTTATCTAAAACTAGGTATGCTAGTTATTATTAAAAATCCATGTCTAACTTTTTTATTATTTTTTAATTTACTTTTAATTTCTTAGTGAAAATATTCTAATTTTAATAGTTTAGATATATTATTTACAATAAATTTTTTATTTTTTCTTTACTTAGTTAATTTTAATTTATTGATTTACATATTTTTTTAAACAAAAGTGGACGAGCCAATATATATATATATATATATAT
>MU227025.1:660447-672444 GCA_018584345.1 Thuja plicata
CCTTTAGTGGGATTGGGTCCTTTTCCATAGCTAAATTTGAAAGAATCCTTAGATCTACCCCGAACCCCGGAAGGTTTGTCAAACTCGAGCCTCCTGCTCGAAAGAAGCGAACATCGAAAGTCCTACCAGCCACTGTTGTCTGGGGATCTACCATATCTCTGAATACCCAAAATCCTCAGATAGTCCCGGGAACCAGTACTCAAACTACCCAACATATATTTACCCCAATGGCTGCATATTTCGGAAACACTGGGTCCCCAATGGGCACTTTTTCGGGTGCAATCAATGATTTACCCACCCACCCGGAGAAGATTTGCCCACGATATGAGCACTTAGGCTCACGGACCACAGAGGAACACCTGCAGGCATACAAAGATGCCATGAACTGACACCGGATCCAGCATGAGGATGTTGTGACTCGCATGTTCCCTTTGTCCTTAGGACAAAGCGAGTTGAATTGGTACCTGAACCTTCCTGCCAACTCCATCAACACTTGGCAGGATATGGAGGACGCCTTCTTGGCTGCCTTTCGCGTGCATGTGGACCCAGCCTGGTCCCATAGCCAGTTCATCTCCATCAGAAAGGAACCCAATGAACCTCTTGCAGCATTCAACCATAGATTCCAGCGTGCCCTGAAGAGGTGCACAGGCCCTTTTGTCCCATCGGCAGACGTTACCATACAGACATATCTTAATGTGATGGACCCTTTTGTTGCCACCCTCCTCTAGAGAAAAACCGCCCCGGGCGATCGGGATACGTTGGCGAAAGTCTATAACCTGGCCTTAGAGTTGTCCCACGGTCTCAATAAATCCCCGGGCAAGATTGGACAGAACACGCCTTTCAATATGATCCCCAGCAGAATTGCATATGCCGGGGGTTACAATCCCAATTTGGCAATAGGTGCCCCCTCGATGGCGCTGAATCCCCTGCCACCTTTGATAGACCAACAGGCGCGATATGTTTACCCCTCCCAGACCCAGATGACACCGGGTCTGGAAGTCTTCCCTTGGAATCAGCCGCAGCAGACACAACAAACTCATACACAACCGTCTGGAGTGCCATTCTTCCAGTCGTCCGCAACTGGAGGATTTCCGCCCTCGACTCCGGCTAATCCTGCTGCCTTCGCGGGAAGGCAACAATCGTAACAACCATCCCATTGTGACACTAACACTCAGTTGACCGCCGAGGTTGAGTCCCTCCGGCGAATGCTGTCCACTTTGACTATGGACATGGGTCAACTGAAGGCTGGGTCCTACACGCCCCAAAATTCAAATTCCCAGAGGGGAAACATCTTCTCCGGCCAATGAAGCAACAATGCCGGGGGAAGAAACTTCAACAATGGGCCTAGGCCAAACCAACAACAATGGAATAATAATGCTAACACCAGAGGCCCGCCTCTGAACTAAAACACCAACCAAAATGGTGCTGGACCATCCCATTTTATGCCAGTCGCAGACTTCCAGCCTATGACTAACTGGTGTAGACTACATGACACAGGTTCCCACAATGAAGTGAATTGTGCCACTTTGGAGAAAGTCATAATGATCTCCCAGCTGGACAGACAACAATCACATGATACCGCTCCCCCGGAGCCCCCTATCTAAGAGCAAACCCATAGTGCCTTCACCTGTGATACCATCTTCTTCGGAACTTCCAGGGAAGATGAGGAAGAATCTGAACTATAGGGATTCTTTGACGAATCCATCCTGCCCTTTGAGGCCAATGCCTTTACCAACCCACGGGCTCTGTACAACACCCGGAGCTAGGCAGGTAAAGGACCAGCTTACACACCTATATCTCCTGCCAAAGATACTCCTCCTCCCCGGAGTAATGCAACTGATCAACCCATCCCTCCAAAAGGTCCTAGCTCTAACCAAGCAAAAGATCTCACGGAGGAAAATCACCAGTTCCTGAGAGGAAGATTTGACATCATGAAGGCGTTAGAGTAGACCACCACCTCCATGACCTTGATGGAGGTTTTGTTAAATTGTCCCGAGTAGAAGAAGTCCCTTCTAAAGCTCTTAGGGAACCCGAAAACAGTCAGCCGTCCACCCAAGACTGTCTCATTCGAAGATGCTAATGCGACTGTCTTCCGAGGAAATAATTAGGATCCTCCCTTCCTACTAGGCCTGAACATCTATGGCAAAAATATACATAACTGCCTAGTAGACTCCAGAGCTTCGGGTAACATCATGCCCTTATCCATTTGTCAGAAGCTCGGACTCCACCCCACCCCATCTAATGGCACAGTGATCCAACTCGATAAGACTGCTGTAAAGATGGTGGGAGAACTGAAGAATATCCGGATACATCTCATCCAGGACCCCAGGACAACTTAATACCTTCCGGAGTGAACATACAACCGATCACCTGGGACCCAGTACTATGGGATGCACTCCTTTGGTGCCGTCCCCCCGGGAATCACAAATCAAAACACCTCCGGGGATAAATTCCACTTTCACATCGGTAGCCCAGGAGAAAATCCCTAAATCTCCCAGCGACAATCCAAAGAAAACTCACCGTCCCCAGCCCCAAATTACAAACAATGACTTATGGACCCTAAAGTTCGACGGGTCCCGATCCAAACAGGGCTGCGGGGCCAGAGTAGAATTAATCAACCCGTGGGGGAAATCCTTCCTCGCGTCCTACAGGCTATAGTTTAACTGTATAAACAATGTCACAGAGTACGAGGCCTTGGTCCTTGGACTCCTATTTGCGCTAAGGAAAGGTATCACCCGCCTCCGGGCTCTGGGTGATTCAGAGTTGGTTGTTAAACAAGTCCGGAGTCAATACACATGTCATGACAAAAGACTGGTCGCGTACCGCAACCAGGCTTGGAGCCTTATCAAAGATTTCGATGCCTTTGGCATTGACCTTATTCTCCAGCGACGGAACTATGTCCCGGATGCCCTAGCTATTTCTGCCAGCACACTTGAGCCTATGGCTGGCTCACGAATCCAAATATTTTCAGTTGAGATGGTCCCCACCCCCTCCATGCCAGACAATGTTACTCACTTTCAGGTTTTTGAGGATGATCAGCATATCCTGGCCTTCATGACCAATGTTGGTGTTTTTGAGGATCAGATAGTGGAGGAACGAGACCATGACGATACTGGGCAGGGTGACGAAGACGATGGGATCATGGACTTGCCCACCAACACTATCCCTAAGGGGATGGTTGCATTACAGAGAATCTTCGATTCAGACCCTCAGGCCCGTGAGAAGGTATCATCCTCCCCTGAGGGAGGAAAGTTTGAAAAGGTTAACATCGGCCAGCCCGGTGAAGAGAAAATCATCCACATAGGCACCTCCTGTTCCCCTGAGGAAAAGGAGAAGATTCTTGTGGTTCTCTGAGAATACATTGATGTAATTGCCTGGGGGTATGAAGACTTAAAGACATATGACACATCCATCATGACCCATACCATCCCCTTGAAACCAGACGCTAAGCCCTTTCGGCAAAAGAAAAGACCAGTCAACCCCCTGATAGAGCCTCTGATTCGTTAGGAGGTAGAAAAACTGCTGTCAGCTCAGATTATCTTTCCAATCTGGCATACTACATGGGTTGCCAACCTGGTCCCAGTCAGGAAGAAGAATGGTGAGATCCGCCTTTGCGTGGATTTTCAAAATTTGAACAAGGCCTCCAAGAAAGATAATCACCCTCTCCCCTCGTTGGATGAAGTGTTGCAGATAGTGAACGGATCTCAGATGATGTCTTTCTTGGATGGATATTTAGGATATAACTAGGTCATGGTCAAATATGAAGATAGAGAGAAAAAAGTGTTTACCACCAAGTGGGGAACGTTTGCGTACAGAAGAATTCCCTTCGGTTTGATCAACGCAGGGGCTACTTTTCAGAAGGCCATGGACATTGCATTCGAGGGCCTTGTAAATCGATGCATAATCATCTACATGGATGATTTGACCATCTTCTCTCGGGACAGGCATGATCACGCCGTCCACCTCGCTCAGATCTGTGAGAGATGTCGCCAGTATGGAATATCCCTCAACCCTAAGAAGTGCATATTCAGGGTCACCGAGGGGAAGTTGCTCAGGCATATCATCTCTGAGAAGGGTATATCCATAGACCCTGATAGAGTCAAAGCATTTTTAAACCTACAGATGCCTGGTAGCAAGAAAGAAATGCGATCCTTCTTTGGAAAAATCAACTTCGTGCATCGATTCATCACAGGATTCATAGAGATAGTTAGGCCACTCAACAAAATGATGAAAAAGGATACCAAAATTGAGTGGGGTCCTGAAGCAAAATGGGCGTTCACCCAGATTAAACAGACGATAATGGAGGCACCTGTCCTGGCTAGTCTAGACTTTTTCCTTCCATTTTACATATACTCGTTTGCTTCGCCGTATTCTTCCGCGGCAGTACTAACCCAAAAGGTTAAAGGGGAGGAATGACCAATTGCTTTCATGAGTTCCCCCTTTAAGAATGCTGAAGTCCAGTATTCATCATTGGAAAAATAGGCCTTTGCTTTGGTTCACACCGTGAAGAAATTCTGGCATTATATTCTCCGGAGCAAAGTGCATGCTATCATCCCAGACCAGGCTGTCAAATCTCTGCTGATGCAGAGTGAATTGGGTGAGAGACGGGGGAAATGGATGGCCATCCTCCAGGAATACGATTTAGAGATGCAGCCCATGAAAATAGTCCGAGGCCAGGGACTAAGTCGAACAATAGGAGAAGAGATTCCCCATGTAGAATGCCACACTTATACGGTGGAGTCCATTACCCAGGATCCGTGGTATACCGATCTAGTGTACTTGCTGCTAAAAAACAAATGCCTGAAGGAATTACCCCTCCACAAATGCCGCGCCCTGCGGATGAAAAGCACCCATTTCATGATCAAAAACTCTGTGCTTTACCGTCAGAACTACGAAGGAGTGTACCTCCGGTGCATCGACAGGGACCAAGATGCAAAAATAATTGATGAATTCCATGGACAGTTTGGAACCGGACATGGTTTAGCCGCCGCCACTGCCCATCAGATCCTCCGGGCCAGATACTATTGGCCTTGTATCTTCAAGGATGTTTACGCTCATGTCAGGAAGTGTCATACTTGCCAAAATGTAGCGCATCGTGAGCGTAACCCAGCCATGCCTCTGCAACTAGTCTACGAGGCTAGACCCTTCGCCCAGTGGGCATTTGAATTCATCAGGGAGATCAACCCCAACTCGTCTGCCAACCACCGATATATTCTTACTGCAACTGATTACTGTACTCGGTGGTCTGAAGCTATACCTTGCAAAAACAACACGGCGAACGCATTTATCAAGTTCTTGGAAGAAAACATCGTCACGAGGTTTGGAATGCCTTTTGCTTTGGTATGTGAAAATGGTCCAGCATTTTCTTCCGCACAATTACTCGAATGGACCTACAACCAAAGGATCACAATGAAGTTCTCCAGCAACTATTATCCTCAGGGAAATGGCGTTGCTGAATCAACAAACAAGAATCTACTTGAGGTGATCAAACGTCTACTGGAAAAAAACCCCCGGGATTGGCACCAAAAAATGAAATTCACCCTCTGGGCGGATCGCATTCGTATTAAAGCCACCCTGGGGACATCCCCATTCCACCTAGTTTATGGTCAGAACCCTGTATTCCCAGTCAACTTACAGATCCCAGTTTTACATTTTATGCAGGAATTCAACAACAGGGACAACATTATGGAGGTTCGATTTTTGAATCTGGTGCGAATGGAAGAACAGCGAGACGTGGCCCTTGAACACTTTGCGCATCATCAAGCAGTAGTAAAATGATGGTTTGACAGAAGAGCCCAATACAAGGCTTTTCAGATCTCGGATCTGGTCCTGTTATGGGACAAGGCCCGAGAGAAGAAAGGAAAGCACACCAAGTTCCAACGGCTCTGGCTCGGACCATACTTAATCTTAGAAGTCTGTGGGACAAATACTTACCGCCTTAACACCTTGACTGGAGAACCTGTCGCATTTCCTGTTAATGGGCAGTTTCTCAAGCATTACTTTGAGTAAGGGTGAGTTCATCCAAAGTTGTATTATATGTAAATACCCCCCTTGTAAATAGTTTTGTCGGCTATCCTCCGGGGCAGTCTCCCTTTTTCTTTTGTTTTTGTTGTCTTTGTTTTCGCTTTCGGCTTTCTTTTGGTCCCAACATTTTGTCCCCTCCTATAGGAACTGGAATTCTTCGCATAACTTTGGCCTCTGGTGCAATGCCTCCGGCATGGTGAACTTTAGAATCTATCTTTATCACGGTGGAATTGACCCGGTCTCCGGGATTGTTTTGCAGGTTATGGCACATTTTCGAGCAACCTCCATTGGGTGTTATCTCTGGGAGTCTGGCAATCAGTGAACAATAATAATATAAGGAACAAGTAATCGGACACGCCGGGGGTAGATCAGCTGTATTGGTTGGTGGATCCACGTCTGAAAATCTAAAGAAATTCTTCCCGAGTCCAGAGTTTTATCCTCTTTGAATATCTAAATATAGGTGGATAGGTGAAAGAAGTACCACCATTTGAATTTTAGCTAAGCTTAGGCTCAATGGTGAAAGGAGTACCGCCTTCCCCACCTGGAAATCAATAAAATAATAAGAGGAAAAGTGGGATGAAACTCCGGTCTCCGGGGGAAAGCAATCAAAATTGATGACTGGTTCGATGTAATTAGTATTGCTTCTCTATTCCTCCCAGAGGTCATCGGCTTGATTTCCTTCCAAAGCACACATGACACCACTGATGAAAGGCTACAGACTGACTCTTGTGTGGTTGGGTTCTCTCGGATATGCTGCTCTTTGCTTGTGAAACGCTTCGGGAGGATGATTTGTTCCAGTTGTGCTAACTAGAGATTCTATGGTTCTCAAATGCGCTAAGGCATTTGTCCCAGATAGTCGCCATTTGTTATGCCCTGCATCCCCGTCCCTACATTTTGTGTGCAAAATGTTGGGTCCCCCTTTTCTTTCTTTTTGCTGCGGCTTTGCCTTGTCTTTATTTTCTTTTTGTTTTCTTTCTCCGGGGTTTTTTTCCCCGGTGTGTGTTGTTTTCTTGGTTTGTTTTATTCCCTCCGGGATCCCAGATCCTGGAGGTTGTCTTTTGGTTGGAAGCTAGATTCTGGACTCTGAGATTTGTTTGCGATGATGTCCCTAAGTCTTAAGAATATCATCGTAAGGAATCCTCGGGCCCGGAGTCTGGAGGTTTGGCCTAACCTGAAATCTCCAGAAGGAGGAGGATTACTTTTTACCGCGGGTATAAATAGACTCTCCTATCATTTTCACACTTACCGTGATTAAAATCTTCAAGCACTTAGAGAGAAATAGAGCAATTTTCAAAGAGATTAGCAGAGCAGTTACAGAGAAATTTGTGATAATCAAAGTTTAACACCTTCTACTATTCTCAGACGTACACTAGTGCTTCGTGATGGTGATCTTGGCAGCTTAACGATTTGAAGTTGTTGTAGAGTTCTCTTGGTAATCTTTCCCTTCCTCTGCCTTCTGTGTTTTCAGGTTGGTTTCTCTGCTTCCCTCCTCTTCACTTTGCTTTCATTTTCTGGTTTTCTTTGGGTTTGCCTGTTTTTGTTTTCATTGCTTTGTTTCTCTGTTGTTTCCTTGGTCTTCTGGTTTCGCCGCTTGCTGGCAGCTCGGCTCTGCCTGAAGGTTGTCCTCCTTCTATGTAGATGTAAATAGTCTGTAAATATTCTGTAAATAGCCTGTAGATAGCGTGAACATAATGTAAGTAGCTGTATATTCTTGTTTCAGCTTTGTCTGGTTTTCCCGTAGGAGTCTTTCCGTATGTATAAAACTATATATATGTATATTTCTGTAGGTAACCCTTGTATATCTCCTCTGTTCCATGTATATACCCCTCATCTCTCTATATATCCTTCCGGGTGGCTCAACGAGCTGGTCGAGTCACCCTTGCTTCTAGTTTTTCGCTTCCAAGCTTGCTTCGAGGCAAAAAACCACCTGTTTGAAACTCGGTTCTCGGCCGGTTTCAAATAGGCAGTTTTCTCTCTCCTCCATCAAGGCTGTCAGAGCCTCATTTATTTCCCATGCGCGCAATTACTTCTGGCCAAGTGGCTTTCCCTTTTCGCGCGTTCGAACAGTTGGCTCCGCCGCAAGTGCCATCACATCCATTCAATGCTAGCGCACATGGCATCCACGTGGACTTGCTTCCACATTCTTCTTTTCTAACGGTCCTTTCTCCGGGCCTCAGACCTCTTTCCGCCATTCATCCTATGTCTTCGTCAAATGTTATAAAACTTCCCGGGCCTAGAGATATGATAAAAATACTAAGTTTGTGTTCTGCTTTTTGGGTACTTATGCGTAAAACTAACTTTTCAGGAGGGGCAAAACATCACGGTGGTAAGATCTCCGGACCCTGGAGTTACTATGTTATTTTGATAAATATGTTCTGACGGTCACTTTGTCTCGCAGGTCCGGACTTCACCTTACAACCATGTCTGAAGCATCCGCATCATCTCCTACTAGAAGTCCGGAGTTGCCATCCACAACCGAGACCAGGGCAGCGGCAAAGTCAAAGATAGAAAAGGCCCTGGCAAAACTGCCCCTCACCATGAAGTTTATGCAGGGTGAGGAGATTGTGGGATCAAAGATTGAGTCCCAGGTAAAATTGATGACCGACCCCAGTGTTGGGACTTGGGCATAAATGCAGGCCCTAGTAAAGATAATGCATATCCAGCGACAGGCTGGAGACAAGATTGCAACCAACATCAGAGGTTCCAGAATCCTCCGGGCAGCTTGCTTCCCATGCTCCGTGCAGTCTCCAAAGCTTGTTCTAACTTTGGCGGCCAACTACAACTCTTTTGTCCGGGCCGTTATGTTAGCAACTACAGAACCTATGGGATTCGCCACTCCACTAGTGTCCCTTGACCCAGTTACTTTCCAAGAAGGCCTAGGAATCCCGCAATTCGATAGGGCCACGGTGGTCACAAGGACCGAGGCCTTGAAACAATTCAACCAACTGGAGGATGCTGCCCGGGTGTACATGAACACCAATTGGCTCAAGGTCCCGAAGAGGGATCCAAAAAGAATGAAGATAGATATCCCCCACTCTGAATTCAAGGAAAGCATCCAAATGGGGATGATAGCATTGGCCCGGGTATTTGGGCAGCCCTCCGCCCAAGAATTTGCAAAGTGGATGTACTATTTCCTACTGGGCATCTCCACTAAGGGAGAATTCTTCGACTGGGCGACCATAATTTCCAATCACGTCGACTCCCAGTTCCTGCAGCTGAATGAGAAGAAGAAGTTCTACATGACTTCTTATGTTTTCTGAGCTTTGGCCCAACAGAGGCCCCACTCCAATGGCCTACTTATAGATGGCGTTCTCAGACTTGGCCGGGGACAGAAAGCACCGTGGGACCATTTCCCACAGATTCAATGGGAAGCCAGCTTCCCCAGTTATTGTCGGGTAAACGACTCCTTTGTTTACTACCATTTGCTCACGCCCACCCGGGATGCCGAATATCGCCTGTCTACTGAGGCGATAAAATTGGTTAGTAGTTATGGGCACTACTATATCCAATTCCAGCAGCACACATACATTAGGGTCGCCGGCTTCTCTGGGAAACCCTACTTGTTGCCCAAGCATTATGGGGACAAGATCGTGCTGCTGGAATATTGCCAGTAGATGATGGAGCTACATGCCTTCTTGGCCCTCAAGAAGGTCCCCAATGTTTCGTTCCCAATCTCCTGTGGGAACTACACCTGTATTCTAGCCGCTGCGAAGGAGGCAGACAATGAACTAAAATGTTATAACTTGCAGAAATTCTATCTGGCACGGAGAAATTTTGATCCGCATGACAGAATTGCAACGGCACTGCCCCGGGCTTCGGAGCCCCACCACGCACACATGGAAGAATTTTGGGCGGATCGCCAGGATGACATGGATGTGCACAACTGGAATTATGATAGAATGAAGGCCGGAATGATGCAGGAGCTAAAGCTCTAGAGGTTCCCGGCGGGCTTCTCAGATGATTCCCCCACCATAGACCCCCAGTACAAAGGAAAGGGGATTGACAAAATGCCACTGCCGGCAATGAATTGGGCCCTCCAGAAGGACCACACGATTGAGGACTTCACTTAGGAAGTAGTTGAGAGAAGTCATGCCTATTTTAAGAAGGCATGCCCCGGGAGTATGCACCTAGCCTCTAGGCCGATACCAAAAGCAGCACGACCACCGGTACCAAAGTTGACTCCGGGGGCCGGGACTCCTACACAAGGCGCAGACAAAGGAAAGGGGATAGAAACAACCTCCTCCGCGCAAGAAGTCCCCATCCAGGAATAGATTAAGCAATCTGTAGCAGCCTCCCAACAAATGAGGGAGCAGTTGATCACAAGGCTCGCCACTCCCCCGCTAATGGCCAGACCAATTCATCCTCCTTCCTCCCCGTCACTGGCAGCCTTGATGATTAAGGCGACGGGGGTGGATCCCACGGAGGCAGCAGCAATTGCCAATGCAGGGCCGCCTCTAATCACCCGGAGGAAGAGAAAGCATATTGCGCAGCCAAAGGCAGAACCAACGCCAAAGGCTTCCCTCCCAAAAAAAGTGGAAAACCTTTCTTCCAGTTCCCCGAAGCCAGAGAAAGAAGAAGAACAGGCAGACATCCCAGCCAATCCCCCTTCAGAAGAGGAGTTTGACTTATTTGCAGCCGATGAATTCAGAAATCTGTAAGGGGGCGACATGCAAGCGGAGACGGAAGTCTCAGAGCAAGAACAAGAGGCTGTGGATCCAGAAAACCTGGAAGTAGAAGCTGCAGAACAAGAAGAGCAGCAAACAGAAGAAAAGAGGCCAGAACTGTAGGTTATCTCCAGGGCCCCAGGAACAGAAGGTCCGGGAGTGGACCAACAGCCACCAAGTGAACAAAAGGCATCCGCTGGGGAACCCAGACCCGGAACTTCAGGATCAACCATAACCCCAGCCGCCTCATTCCCAAGGCCACTCCCGGGGGCAACCTTCGGGCGGGTAATCATAGCGGCCCAAACTCTGAATCTTGGCCCGATACCGCCCCTACTACCAACGGATGAAGAAGAAGAGAAACATGAAGAAGAGATCCCTGAAGAAGCCGACCAGGGTCTACACACATCAATTGACATCTGGGACCAGGTTGAGGAGATAGAAATTGAAGATGTTGCTGAAGAAGAGGTTCCGGCAGGGAGAGAAACAGAAGTACATGTTGAAAAGAAGCAGCCGCCACCGGATACCAGGAGAGAATATGAAGAACATACTCTGGTAGGAAGACCACCTCTCCCACCTCCGTGGCTGGCAGAAAGTAGAAAAAGGAAAGCCCAATCCGCTCCAACAGTCCCTCTCTCCCTGGCCGAAATGATGGCCTTGGCCCAGGCCCCGCCAAAAACAAAGAAGGCCCGGACAGTTCATACCCTTCGAACTGGGCCGGTGGAGAAACAGTTGCGGTAGTGGCAACGTCTCCCCCAGACATCGATGAAGCTACCGCAGACCCCACAGATTATAACATTGCAGAGGTATCTTTGGGAAAAAGAGGAAAGTAGAGCGAAGTAGACCTGCTGAAGGAAGCAGCAAGGGCCGTGGAGGCCAGATATGAAAAAGAGGCCCAAAGGCTCAAGGCAGAAAAAGAGAAGAATGCAAACCTTATGGGGTTGCTTGCAGAGCTGGCCCAACCCCTCAACGCCGCCCCTCCACAGACCTCCGCATCAGAGGAATTACCGCAGAGCGACATAGACTCCCTGCGAGTAATGAAGAAGAAGGCCCAGGCAGTAGACGAATGGGTCGCTCTATAGATAGGAAACACCCGACGTTTCCTAGCGGCCACTCTCCCAGATTTATATATGGCCCGACAGACTATTTTACAGGTGAAAGCACTGATTGAGTAGTGGGAGAGTGACGCCGAGAATTACCAGGCGTGGAAGGTAGAGTTCGAAGAGCTCCTCACCCTGGGGGAAGACATAATTTTTGAATCCAGAATTCTGGGTGAGGAATCATTTGATTTCATAAGGGCTCAGCACTCCAG
>MU227025.1:672494-702847 GCA_018584345.1 Thuja plicata
AAGACATAATTTTTGAATCCAGAATTCTGGGTGAGGAATCATTTGATTTCATAAGGGCTCAGCACTCCAGACTGGACCTCACATTGGAGGTAACCAAGCAACTGGTAGAGTCCTTACAGGAAAAGGTAAACGCCATCAAGTATTCTTCCAATTTGTACAAGTCATTTGTAATAAAATCTTTCGGGGTTGATCCCCTTGGTACAAATACTTATACCCCTGAGGAATCAGTTTTGGGGAGTTTTGATGAAATGATGGCATCTCGGTATCAATCCCCGGAGGGGATGGATGGGGCCCGAATGGAAAAAATGACCAAAATGGTGCTTAAAGACCATGATGCCGCAAAGATGGCGGATAAGTTCAAAAATAATGTTCCGAACCTGGCGGAACAAGTTGAAGTGGCCAGGCACTGAAGGCTAGCCTAAGGAAGATTGATGAAGATGGCATTTTCTGCATCCTTCAGGCCTTCAATGATAATAAACATCCTTGAGCATTCTTCGGGAACCGGGGAAACTTGAGCATGAAGCATTCTTTATTCTTTTGAGGACGTAAGTTCCCGGATCCCAGAGTCTCGGATCCAAAATTTTGTATTCTTTAAAGTGATCTGTGTCCCGGTCCCCGAGGCCGACCGGTCACTTTCAGAGGCGGTTAATAAAGACTGTCAGAGAGTAGTTGGGCGCATCAAGAGGCATTGGCTCGGCAGTTGGTTTCTGACAGGGTGGTCTTCTCAAGGCGCCGTTCAAAGGTACACCTGGCACATTGGAGACAAGACGCCGCATTTCCCATTTATGAGGCATGTAGCCTCGGTCCCTGGGGGATCTTCTTTCTTCTTTTTCTCTCTGGCTCTCTTCTCGAGGCTGATTCTTCCGATGTATATTCTTGTCTTCTTCTTCTGACATGGCATACCTATTCCATCTCCAGGTCTTTTGTAGGGTGGCGCAGGTAGTACCGGCCCCCAGATATTGTATTTTATTAAAGCACAGTAAAATACGGTTAGGGTTGGAGAGTTGTATAAATAGGCAAATCGACCCATTTCCAAGGGTCGGCGAAATTGATGATTTTGCTGTCCATAAGAAATAGCAAAGTGATTTTCTGGTTTTAGTTGCAGAGCTCAATGCTCCATTGTTCTGTTCTTGGTAGTTGAATGCTCCCTTGGAGCCACTATTGTATCACGCACCAGTGCTTGCTGGACTAAATATTAATGAAGAAGGAAGGATTCTTGGCAATGAAGTTGTTAACGTCCCTGGTTCTGAGTTAATGGTATTTCATGTTTTAATGTTTTGTATTTCCTTTACTCTGATATGTTAAAGTAGATTAACGACCTATTTATTCCGCTACTGATGAAATGCTAACTGATGGTTGTGTATCTCTTCGGTATTTAGTGTAGTCTTTCAGAGTATTGTTGATGTTCCGGACTTTTCAGCATGACTGTAGTTAGATAAACGTTTCTAACCTTGCAGGATCTTTTCTTGTTTTATTTGCTAAGTGTAGAATGCTTCGGGAAACCCTTACTATTCTGAATCTCCGGAGGAATGAGTTGAAGTAACCAGCTATCCCCCTCGAAAATAGTCACCTCTCCAAACCGAGCCCCGCACCGTCGTGACCCGACACCCAGGTGCTTGAAGGCCCGGAGGATTTATTTCCCCCGGACAACCTTTGCAGGCGAAGTTGGCCGATTTCTCCGGAACCCGGTGACAACTTATGACTGTTGGCGGACCCGGTCAGCAAAACCCCGTCAACATAAAGTAAGGTTAAGGAAATTAACACAAATAACAATTAACAATTCAACCCCCCCCTTAACCAATCTTTTTCTCCGTTACAATTACTAATAGTAGTGTTATCACAAGGATTTACACCTGAGAGCCAAGTGTGATGTTCAACAATCCCACACTATATGGAATGATACTCAGGCATATGGATTGCATATCTTGAGGATCAATCTCCAGAGTGAGCTGGTTCTCCTGATGAACACCTCTTGAAAACTAACTTCCTAGGAAAAGGATAAAAGGATAACTGAAATCAAACTTATCCTAAAATGAGGTGGTGCAGCAAATTAGAACTAAGATTTTCAACCTTCTTAACTCACATAACCTTCAACAAATAAACTTGAAACTCTCACAACTAAATTAAACATGTGATGCATAAGTATTTCTTAGAAATTGTTAAACTTAATGCTTGCTTATAGGAAAGCTAATTGGTATTCACAACTACAAACCTTTAAAATCAACTAACAAAATTTGAGAGATGCATCTACCATGTATCTTCTTACATTAAATTATGATTGAATGAGACAAATAGAAGACATTTAAAATCATAAAAATTCATCAAACCATCCATTAAATAACATAATACAAGTAGTATTGAAATGAAAATGCTCCTATTTTATTGAAAATCAAGGAGTGATGTTGTTACCAAAAATTAGAAAATGAGTAGCAATGCTATTATTAAGGATGAAAGAGACTTGACAAGCTATAATACATGCTAGATAAAGAAATAGAACTCTCTAAGAAAGAAAATAAAAGAAAATATAGACTTATAGAAAAAGGGGTTCCACAAACTCTAAGGTGAACTCAAGGGTGAACTCTTCTTGAAATCAACTTGAACTAGTGGTCGCACTTTGATTTCTTCTTCAATCTTAAAAAATATTTCTAAAATGAAGACAATGACGCTGATAAAGAAAATGGTGTGGAAATAAATGAGGTTGATGAAGATGGTTATGATGATGATGATGAGGATGATGATGATTATGAGGTGGACAATGAGGGCAATGATGAGGAAGCGGGCAATGAGGGAAAGGTTGTTTCTAAGGAAAGAAAGGTGGATTTAATATTAATTTTTTTATTTGCCATTGTTTAATTGTGGTGCATTCAATTTTTTTATTTTTTCATTTTTTCATTTTTTTTCCCTGATGAAATAGGGTATGTTACTTTATTTTGAGAATTTTTTGTGCAGAGCTGAAAGGGTGGATGGTAGATTAATCCATTTTTGTGAGTATGGTCCATGTTGCGAGGAACAAGGCAATAGATTAAGGGATTTGAAAACTCTAAATAGGCATAGTAAGTCAAATCACAACCTTGATCCTGTTCAGGACAACGAAAAAATATCCTAAAAAGAGTGAGAGTGATATTGAGTACAAATTGAGGTCGCTGGTTTATAGGAAAAAGAGGCGTGTAATTGAATGTCTGTGTAGAGCATATGGTGTAAAAAGTTATGAGGAACTCTCTGACGAAGGAAATAAGAAGGTTGAAGATGAACTCAATTATTGGTTGGTAAATAGCTTCAGAGTCAACAAGAACTCTCTTCCCCTTGGTAGGCATAAATTCGTCATCATATTCATAGAGTTATTTGAGCTTGGTCTCAGTCTCTTTAGGTTTATCTCCATCACACCCAACTTGTGATCTTTGGCTAGGAAATTTAGTCATCGATCTATCTGCAGATATATTCACAACAGTGGCTGAGCTGGCCCCTTTCTATTTCCTTGATGAAGATTCTTGCTCTTGAGTAGGCTTAATGTTTTATCTCAACTTACCATTTAACTAATCTGATGTTCTTCTTAGAGCAGGGGCAATATGAACCATCAAATCTAAGACTTCATTTTCTGACCGTCAATCTTAGACAGGATTTTGGTGACAAGAGTGTGATATTCTTGGTCAATAATGAGCTCATCTTATTCTCCATCATCAGGGACATTGAAAGAGATACCAAAGGCTCGTATTATATGTAGAGTGAGCCTCATAAAACTTCTCTCGTGTATCTCACTATCTTCAAGACAATCATTCCAAAAATCTTCAATATATGGTCAATGTATATAATTTTTAGCCCCATATAGATATTTCTTTACATATCCCTTACTGTCAAAATTAACCCTTTCCGGTAAAAGCTGGAATTGAAATTCACCTAGGGTTTCTCAACCCCTTTTGCAGGATTATTGTTTTTGCAAGAGAAGAAATGTGTAGACAAGAGGAACGCATACCCCTTCTTTCCTATGTTTAAATATTTTAGGTTCACCACGGCCATTTCTCGACACACTTCAAGAAACACTAGGAAATCAGTGGGAAATTGGGGTAGCTTTAATTTATATTTTTTAAAACTCCCAATTATGAGGTATGTGAACCTGTCAAAGTAAGTATAAACACTTCAAAAGTTCACCACGAGAGTGGCTACTCCAC
This sequence comes from Thuja plicata, assembly GCA_018584345.1. Lineage (NCBI taxonomy): Eukaryota > Viridiplantae > Streptophyta > Pinopsida > Cupressales > Cupressaceae > Thuja > Thuja plicata. The sequence goes on from MU227025.1 coordinate 676,661, forward strand.
GCAAAATTTGTACTTTACGATTTCCTTTCAGTCTTTTGACAATTTCCATTAGAAAAGAATCATTAACACGAGAATAGACTTGCATCCCCTTTCTCATGGTGAGCTGTGGAAATTTCCTATAAATTGGCAAATTTATTGCAAGAGAACACCATAATTGTAATACATCCCAGGTACATTCTTGGCTAGTTAGACCGTAAGTTATATACAAGCACATACTAAATATTACACTCTTTTAGAAATCTCTCAATTGCTCATTCAAATGGTAGCTAATTATGGTAGCCCAATTGATAGAATTTTTCTCGCTACAAATAACCAAAATAAAATGGCACATCCGGAATTCAAAAGTGTCAGAAAAAGCACTTCACACCACGCAAAATTCAAAAGTTTCGAAGCAAGCACCACACGCAAAATTCAAAAGTTTCGAAGCAAGCACTTCACACCACGCGATGCAACAAAGAAATAATTTCTAAAATTTTATCTTTGAAATGTATTCTTCCAAGCTTGGCGTGAAATTGGGACTTAGCTCCTTTTTCAAACTTTAACAAAGAAATGGCTATGGAATTATTGCACCAATCTTCATGGGCTTTGACATATTCTTTTTTCATGATTATAGGCATCTTTTTAGGAACTTATTTCTCTGGTATGCTCAATGCTTGTGAAATATTCTCAAGAGTAATTCACGCAATCACCTTTCTTTTTCCAGGTTGAACTTCAAGAGCCCCCTGATTATACCTCTTTGAACATGCAATGACCAAATCAACATAGGATATAGCAGATGGAAAACCCTTTTGCATGTGCCAAGAAACTCTAGAAATTTTTTTCTTGCAATGGAGTTCCATCCCCTTGTTCAAGATTTTCTAAAATCCTCTCAATATCAATATGTTCAATCTCAGTATATCTCACACCCGCCTAATGGTTTTGTATTCCATTATAAATGAGCACGAGACAAGAAGCACAATGTAACATGTTGTTGTTTATACACGACAACGAGGTTAGTATGTACACATAACTTTATAAGGTGACGATGCCCTAAAACCTAGGCGGGACTTAGAAATTTCTTGGTCACGAGAAACACAAACTTCAGAACTAGTGATCGGGACTTTCAAACTTTTGATAACCTCCGACCGAGTGACCAAGACTAAGGGAACAAGTTGGGCGATCGAAAACATTCTAAAAGTTGGAACTCTGTGACAAGGTTATAAAATGTGAAAGGTGAGCGATATGTTTAAGTACTCACAAAATTTGCGACTTGTTACTTAAATTAACAAAATAAATGACGAGAAACATGAAGGAAGAGGACATAAAGACTCGACCAAGTGAAGAACTTAATATTTCTGAGCTAATAACATAATTAGCTTACAAGGATAATAATATCACCACTAAATAATACTCTAACACATAGCCTTCTAACATAATTTTATACACTCATACATTTGTAGAAACCTATATGTTAAAAAAATTAGTTACAAAAATTATCTATGGAGAAAAAGAGCTACAAGAAGATTTTTTTCTACAAGATGATTTTTTTTACTTTTCTAGGCTTTAGAGTCGCGTTGCTATTCTGAGCCCTCATGTCCTTTCATACAACATTTACTGCGGGAAAGCTTTAGTATATATGGCTCCGGCTACCATTAGCCCAGTAGTTGATGCTGGTGTTGTTTTGGTGACGGATAACAATGGCGCCTCCAAGCAAGAGACCTCAAAAGTTTGCGCCCAAAGTGTCCCATGAGGTATCGCTTAGCCTGATATTGTTATTTTCATTCATGAGTTTGATGATGCTTGTTCTTGGCTTGAAATGCATACTCTTATTCGTTACTTTCTGGGTCGCAACCCTCCTAAAAATGTGATTAAGGACTTGGTGGCGAAAGCCTGGACTCCTCATGGAATCCATCTGGATGGAATTTAGAGTCTCATCAAAGGTTTCTTTTTGTCTCTATTTTCCAAACCCACTCATGTGGATGCTATTTTTTTCCAAAGGACCCTAGAATATTAGGGCTTCCCTCTTAGTTTTCCAACATTGGTCTCGAGACTTTTCTGTCTCTAATGACAAGAAACTAAAAGTTCCTTTGTGGGTTGAGTTTCCTGGTCTTCCTCTAGCTTGTTGGCCTTTCATGCATGCCATTGTACAAACACTAAGTAAGGTTATTTTTAGTGAGCATGACCAATTTCTCAATCCTCAGCCTCAAAAGAGGCTCTGTATTGAGGTTGACCTCTCCCGAGATCTTAAAGAATCTATTGAGATTCAGGTTGGTGAAACCATCTTCTCTCAGATTGTAGTTTACCTCAACCTTCCCAAAAAATTTATCATTGTCAATCCATAGAGCATGAGATTAAGGATTGTCCTTTGGTAGTTCCTCAGCCCAAACCTCCTCCTAATGATTCTGGTTCACGATTTGCTGATTCTGATTAAAAAGAGGACACCAAGAAAGACAACTGGGTAACGGTCGGCCGCAAGAACAAGAAGGTTAAGCCTGCCGCTCTGACTTCCACTTCACTGCCACTAGCTCCTCCTGCTATAGGTCATGCTGCTTCTCATGCTGAGAATAATACTTCCATTTCAAACCTTAGCCAATAAGGGAAGGAGACATTTGATTCTAGTGTTAACCCTTCTTGGGTTTGCACACCTCAGAAAGCTTCTGCAATTTCTACTCCTCCCATTTTCCACCACTCTCGCAGGCCTGAAGGGCGCGCTGAGGCCGCACAGGAGGGCATTTCAGAAAATCGTAGAAATGTTTCCATGGAGTCTCTTAGGAATAATTTCACTTATTTGACAAATATTTTTTCTTCCCTTGGGGATGGTGATGGTATAGATGATATTATTTTCTCATGAAGTACATCTCATGGAATGTTAGGGGTCTGACAAACCTACCCAGAAAGTTTTATGTCAGGGATGTTCGTCATTGTGTTAATCATCTGGATGTGTTATGCCTCCAGGAAGTTCAAATTTTTGTTTTTTGGCTTGATGGTGCTTGCAAAGTGATTTGGCCTAAGAGCCTTGCTCTTTGTTCTCAGCATGAAGCTGGTCGAGGTGGATTTTTTACTCTCCTCTCTCCTCGTTGGCATTCTTTTTTAATCAAGCATGGCTCAGATCCCACGCAAAGATCTATTTGGGCTACTTTCATTATTGAGAATCCTTCTTTTTGGTATAGTTATTGTTTATGCTCCCAATGATGTTGTTGAGAGATCTCACCTTTGGTGTTGGCTTGCGAATTCTCTGCCACCTGCAACTTGGCTTTTTTGTGTTGACTTTAATATGGTTGAAGTGGCTTTTGATAAAGATGACATTTTGCCTTTTTGATGGGAACTTGGTGAATAGGAAGCCTGGTACTACATGCGTAATAAATTGGGCCTTTTTAATCCCAATCTTCACCCCCGATGACCTGATGGATTTTGGCACACGTGGTCTAATTTTAGAGCTTCTTTTGATAGAATTCATAAATGGATTGATCGTCCGATGATTACAACCCAATCTTTTTTCTCTTTTTCTAAAAAAAAATCCTTGTCGGTTCCTCCTCTTGTTGATGTGACCTTGTCAGATCACTTCCCCATTCAATTTAATATTGTATGGAAGACAGCTAAGACTCAACCTCCCACCACTCATTCCTTTTTTTTAATACGTCTATCCTCAACCATGCCTCTACTGTGGACCACATTCATCGGGTTTGGAAACTTGAACCTCGGCCATCGCAATTGTCTAGCTGGATTCAATGGTGGAATGATGCCATCTGACATACAACACACTTTCTATACATTTATGGTAGACAAATTGCCATCTACCGCAATTGATCCTATGATGCCAACACCAAAGCTCTTTGTGTTGCAATGAAGGCCTTAGCTCTCGATACTTTCAATCAAATCTTGCAACTTCACCTTGACCATCTGCGTTAGCAGAAACAAGTTGCAGACAATTATGTTGCCAGAGGTGCTCAGATGAAAGGTCGACTACAATGGTTAAAGGTCCGAGATCAAGCCTCTAAATATTTTTTTGTGGCTCTCCGTGCTCGTCATAATAATGTGGGCATAACCAAGATCAAAGAAGGTCAATCCCTCCTTGAAGAGCTTCGTGATATTCTGCAAGCCTTTGTTCATCATTACAAACAAGGTTTTGCCACTCAGGGATCTTCTCCTACCAGCAATCAAGCTCTTGAGGATCTCATAGCTGTTGTGCCTCAATGTGATTCACCATCCCAGTGAGCTTTTTGTGATAAGCTTCTTACCTTGCAGGAATCTGGAAGCTATCTTTTCCATGGCTAATGATAAGGCTCCAGATTGTGATGGTTTTACCTGTGTGTTTTATAAAACACTCTGGGATGACATTGGTCCTAATTTACACCAGGTCTACCTAGAAGCATATCAGTCCTAATCTCTGGGGGATATTATCAATAGAGGAAAAATTAATTCATCGCCAAGACTAGGGATCCTAAGGATATTTGCAACTAGCAGCCTGTAACCTTGCTCAATGTCTCATATAAGATCATTGCTAAGGCTTTGGCTCTCATGATCCGTCAGATCCTTCCTCAAATTGTTCAGGCTGAGAAAAATGGCTTTTTAAAATCAAGATATATTCTTGATAATATTATAGCAGTTTGGGAAGGTATCAAATGGGCTCGTAAGTCTCAATAGAAAAGTATTTTTCTTAAAATTGATTTTGCTAAAGATTATGACCGTATTGAATGACCTTTTATTATTGCTATGCTTCACACTCTGGGTTTTGGTCTCATATTTCTTCAATCTATGCAGATTCTTTTTAGGGATGCCTCTGCCTACATCACCATTAAGGGCAGACAATCTTCCACTTTTAGGCTCTTCAGATCCATTTGGAAAGGATGTCCTCTTGCTCCTGCCTTATATGTTCTGGTAGCCAAGGGCTTTGGCTATTTGTTAGCACATTCAATTTATCTGGGCCATGTTTGTGGGATTTCTTTACATAATTCTACTCAGCAGTTGGTCAATGGTCATTTTTCCAATGATTCATTTCTCACTCTTGAAGAGGATGAAGAGAATATCAAGGTAGCCTTGCAGTGTTTAGACACTTTTTGTCTAGCCTCTAGTTCAGCCATTCAGTGGCATAAGTCCTTGTGTTAAAGGAAGTCTTCCTTTCTTGATCTGACCTGGTTTTATCAGTTTGGTTGGTCCATCATTTAGCATGGTGAAATTTTTTGTTTCCTTGGCATTCCTTTTTCTTTCCAATAGACTTCTACTAAATTACAGAATGTTGTGTTAGCTAAAATTGAAAAAAATATTACCTATTGGATTACCAAGCCAATCTCACTCGCTGGGAAGTTTCAGATTTTCTCTAAGGTCTTGGCTTCTACGCATGTTTATTATTCTTCTTGTTGGGCTCCTTCAAAGACCTCCTACAAGAAGCTTGAGAAATTGTTGAGGGATTTCCTTTGGGCCTCTGGTGCTGATCAGCATGGCTTTCACAAAGTTGCCTAGGAATTTTGTTGTCTTCTTAAGGCCTCTGGTGGGCTTGGCTTACTTGATACTCAGAAACAAGGCCTGGCCCTCTATGCGAAATGGGTTGTGCGATGTCTCACAAGCAATGAGGACTAGAAAATTTTGCTTCGTCAGTGCATTTCTTCCGGTTATCCCTTGCACAAACTGGCTTGGAAAGGGATTGGTTTTCAAACCCTTCTGGTTATGAAGCACCGTGTTCAAATCAAAGGTACTTTTGTTGTCAAAAGTATTTGGAGAGATTGGGAAGCAGTTAAACCTTGGATTCATTGGGTTGGCAATAGCTTTCGAGATGGGCTCTCTTTCAATTAGCATAACATTTGGTGGTCACCGCCTTTTTCTCAACAAGGGTTTCCTCTGGCAAAATTCCAGGGGATGAGTGCTTTGTGTTTCTAGAAATGGGGCATTCAAATGCCTAAGGATTTTCTTTCTAGAGCCACCGTGATTCTCCTCTCTTGGGATAATCTCCAGGTTCAGTTCTGACTCTCTCATCCAGATTGTCATACTTTTAACTTGCTTGTCTCTACTATTCTGCCGCATCTCCTGCACACACTTGGCATTCAATTAGTTAAACCTTGGTGGAAATATTGTAAATGGTACCCTGATACACCATTTACCAACTACCAACCTAAACTTGGGTACTCTTGGCTTGTGCCTCATTTTCCTATGAGTGATTCTCTCAATCATCATTGGCATCTTTCTTCTCCCCCGAAGACTTGGAGCTTGCATTTCCACACTATTTGGGATGCTATCACTGAACCCAAAATTGCTCATTTTTCTTGGTGTCTTCTCTACTAGGGTATAGTCGTGGGAGCTCAGTGTCGACACTTAGGTGTGCCTGATCCTAAATGCCCATTTTGTGGGCACTATAAAACCATTATACATTTTTTTTTGTTTTGTTGTCGAGTTAAGAACTATTGGAGATGGATTCATAGTTTTTAATGTCATTTCGGCCTGAGCCTTTCTCTTGGCATATGGCTCTCCTTGGTGACTCACCCAGAATGCCTTCACACCCGGATTTAACATGCTTTCAAGATGGAGATTTTTTTCCTTATGGAAAGAATGTAATGCTATTATTTTTATTCATGGCTTTCTGGATATCAATGTTTCTCTTTATTCTAAGGCATTTTTATGTAGTAATGCCATAATGTAGATTCAAGTACAAGATGACAAGGTGGCCCTTGAGGTCACCCACTTGCACCTGAGTGATTGCAGCATTGGGGTAATGCCCTGTGTACTGTAGCTCCGGTGCCGCTGGATTCTCTCTCTGCTGACCGTACGCCACCCCAGGGCTAGCATCATAGCAAGAGCGCTTCGGCCAGACACTCCAGAATGTCACGCTCTTGCTGTCATCACTTTGCCTCTCCTCCTGATAGGAGGGCCTTAGCTACTGGCTAGCCTCCTGTGCTTATCTCTACTGCTGCTCGGTCTTCAGCCACTGTTCCTGTGTGGCCTCCTGCCACTTTTGATAAAGTCCCCTACTTGGCTCTCGCAATCTCTCCCAGGTGAGAGGAAGGAGAACTAGAGAAAGAAAAAGAAACAGATGATGGATGGTCGCCTCCCGACCAGACCCCTGGGCCCAATATTTGGGGCAATCAGAATGATAAAGATGCTCCTACCTCTTTTTCTACTGCTCTCGCAATTTGAGGAATTTTCTTATATGGTTTTTTTTATGAATAGTTGTATGATTCTGGCATGATGACGTGTGACTCTTTGCGAGGTGATTTTTTTATCCCCTGGTCCTTTTTTGTGAATATTGTACTTTATTCTATATATTAATAGTAAACGCCTCTATTCATCAAAAAAATAGTTACACAACTTTAATATTCATTTCAACATTGTTGATAGTTTCATACTTAATTCTTTCCCATTCAATTGTGATCATTTCTATCTACAAGTCATATTATTACACCAATTTGTTGTTTTATATTGGACAATAACTTTTGATGCGATGTGTTACATCAAACTGGACAAATATTCAATTAACAAATATAACCGCAGTATTATAAATCACTATGTTTGCTACAAATTTTTCATTCATATTAAACACCTGATTATTAATTTGACATGTATAAAAAATGACGAATTCATCATATCCTTAATCTTAAATCTCAATACAATGAATGCTAATTAATATTATAATATATAGGCTTATATGTTGCTTTCATCGACTACAACATTTCAAACTTGATTTGCATCTAACACCGTCTTTCCCATTGCTAGTTCTTTCTTCCCATTCTCTTCCCAACCTTCCTTTTCTCCTCTTCTTGCTTCAACGCCCTGTTGCTATACAAAATGTATAAAACTTACGATACTAAATATATCACAAGCTATTTTTGAAACCACAAATTTTCAAATATTGGCTGAAAGAAACCATTGTAGTAAAACTATTCTCAAGAGTACGATATCATGATGCTTTCTTTGAGCCTGTCCAAAAAAAAAATACTATTCAAATTTACGTGAATTTTGATACTAAAATCTTGCACCGCTATTTACAAGTCACACTTTTTCAACTTTCAAGTTTTACAATGGACAATTACTTTCAGTGTGAAACGTAAGTTTAATATTAAGGCTTGTACATGTTCATTTTCTTGGCTACAAAATTTTAAATTTTTATGGCACCTAACCCCAACTTATCTAGATCGACTATTCCCTTGTACCTCCTATGGCTGCAAGTGCTAGTTATTGCAATTTCATTTTGAGATACATTTTTTGGGCTTAATATTTCTCATGATTCTCATACTTACATTCATTACTCTTATGTTTGAATTAATTAAATAGGTCTATATATATTTTTAATTATATTTTATAACAGAATATTTATATACAATTATATAATTATAAAACTTAAATCTTGCCAATCTAAAAAAATCCAATATCTAAATACAACCATAAATATATCAAGCTTAAAACTTATTTTAAAATAAGTATTTGATTAAAAATATTAAAAACCATATTTTAATTTATAAAATTTGGCTAAAATTAAAATTTACATATACATAGCTACGTAAACTTAAATTAAAAAGTGAAAAACAATAAATCAAACAATTGGAAGAAGAGCATATAATACACAAACACAATGTTATTCAGAATCATGATACACAAACGCAGAAATCGCTCATAGCTGAATGCTTCAACATTCATAAATCATTTATTGATAATAATTCAAACTATTACATGGTGCCTTTGTACTTACATAGAATCTTCTATGAATGATGGCGTGCATCTGGAATGCATGTACTAAAGCAGATCACTTAAAAACCATTACATGCAATAATCTATATGTAGATTTTACAATAATATACATTTAGATTTTGCTTAAAAACATACATCTAAATACATTTTGGTGAGCAGAAATTAATATTCCAAGAAAAACGATCATAGGGCGAAAAAAATAGATCAAAAAAAAAAAAAAACCATTAAATGAAATAACCTATATTTAGATCTTGCTCTAAAACATACATATAAATACATTATGATGGGAAGAGATTAATATTCCAAGAAAAACCAATTATATGATGGAAAAAAAAAGCAAAAACTAAAACTAAACCAAAAAAGCAAAAAAAAAAAGAAAACAAAAACTAAACCAAAAAAAGCTTCGGCTTTAATATATATACTCACTTTCTCTCCTTAGCCTCACTGCATTAAACAGGAGATGCTTTAATCCGATGCCATGAAGAAGAGAGATTAATTGAAGGAAATTGTTAAAATTTGGGTGTCTCAGTGTTTGAGAGGTCAAATTATTGTAGCTAATATTTATTTTGTCATGACCGGCTTTGCAACCTTCTAGTCAAGCGGATCATTCAGTCGAATTATGCCGACTTGGATGACTCAACATGTCTGGGTAATTATGAAATTGGTAAAATGTTGCAATTTTAGAATGCTTTATTGATTTTTGAGGTATATTTCTTATGTGAATTACTAATGATGGTTTTTCTTGTCGAGTGTTTGAGTGGATGCAGGTCGGAGGACAGAGGTGTCATTGAGGAGAGAGGTCTAGCTCCCCACCTAGTGTTAGATTCGGATGCCGTAGAGCCACACACACCACCATATGATTACTTAATCGTGTTGCTATGAGTGCTTTTTGAATGAAAAATATATATATCTGCAAATATTTGTTTTATATCTCTTAAATGGAAAATGTGATTTGAATAGGCTAGGATATAATGGTTAGGAATTTTAATTAACAAAAAAAAAGGTGTTATTTATGTGTACTTATATTTTATTCTTACTTCTTACTCTTACATTCACTTTAACCGAAAAAAAAAACAAGAACCGTTATCAATCGCATGGACATTAAGAGGAGGGAAAAATAGTTAATAAGGGAGCGGGCTTTTAATAGAAAAAAAAAAGAAAATGAAGAAGGGAAAAAATGACATGCGAGTAGTGGATATATTTTCGAAGAACAAGAAAAGAAAAATGGTTTGAGGAGAGCGGGGAGGGTGGTTTCTTTAAAGAGACCGCATTCCTTGTTGAAAAGCCGGCACGTTGTGGAAGAAAGGAAATGACTTCTTGAATGCAGAAACTCATTGAAGGATTGAAGAAGAATTGATAGGAAACTGGGTAGAAAAGCTGAAGAGGATAGGAAACGTCAGTGGTGGCAGCGTGGATACCAGCTCAAACTTTGACCTCGTAACTCCAGGTTTTTCTCCTTGAAATAGCTGTAAACGTATTTTAGAATTCGTTAAGTCATTTTACGTCAGTGTATTTCTTTAGCATGGCTGTAGTGTAGCATAAATTCTTTCAAATGTTGGAAACTATGATTACAACTTTCTTGATTTTTAGCACCTCTCACATCCCGTTGAGCTCCCATTTTCTCTTTCTGCTTGTATCCAATTGTGGTGACTATGCATGTTAATCATCCTCTTCATGATTCAGTTATCTTATTGCGCTTTGTGTTAAAGCTTATACCGCTGTCTGCTTAGAGTTGAGAAGTTGTTAAGTCACCTTGCGCAAAACATGATTGGCAGCTTAACTTGTACCCATGCTTTGCCATGTGACTTGTTGTAAAGACTAAAATTTTCAACTAAACAAAATATATGTATTCTTTGCATTTGCGGATTGCCCTGTTTTGGGCATTTATTATTTAAAACGTTTGGGATCACCATTTTTTTTAGTCTTCATGAATGTTGTCTTAGTCTAGGGATATTAAATGTTTTTTTTTCACCCTCTATAGAATGATCATTATACCTGCGAACTCGCCAGCTATTAGAGTAGCTGCTAGTGCAGAGTCTTTGAGGGAAGGAGTTCATTCCATTACTATTCAAATACATTGATGTGGTTTTGTGTTTTGCTGTGATTTCCTAACTTGTTATGTTTTTTTTTGTTTATATTACCCATCAATGTGCGTGCTCATAGTTAATTGAACCATAATACATGTCCCTTGAAACAATCGATTTATAGTGGTAGCTAATTAAAGTGAGCAATATATCACTTCTTCAAGCTGAATGTTTTATTTGCTTCTGAGATATTTGAGGGAGATTATGCTATCTGTACAATACATTTCAAACTGTATATTGTTTAAGTCAAGTTTTATTGTACTCATAAGGAATTATGAGAATTTAGTAGAATTAAATATAACTACAAATTTTCATTCAAAACATTGATTATTCATTTCAAAAATCAGTAGTTCAGTGGTTGAAAATTCTAGGAAGAAGATCTGATTTCTAACTAGCTTAAGTGATCGCTGCTCATGTCCGGTCATAGATTTATCTAGTTCTTCCTAGTGCCAGCGAGCATATAGCCAAGTGTGGGCTTTCCTTGATAGATTTCTCTGTATATCATTATGGAAACTTTTGTTGGTTGGGCAGCGTTTAGTTTGTGTAAAACACATTCAGACACATTTAATTTTTTTAAATTCATTTGTACCATTAAACAAAGCAAGCTGGGTGAAACCTTACAGCAGTGTAATAGTTTTATAGTACTGTATGGATAATGAAATACCTTGCTATAATTGTTGTATTACTTGAATTATGATTCTGTGGTACTCTTTATTTTCCTGTTTCATGTGGAATTTGGAATGTATCAATTGATGGGAGTTGTGCCGAATATAGATTACAAGGTAGGGTGAATTCTTTTATTTACCTGCCAGTTCAAATCTGGATTAATACTTTGGCCAAAGTGAATGCATTATTTATTGTCATGCATGGTTATTTATACCCCTTGCTACATCCGATGTATAGAACCTACTGTAGGCATATGTTCTTGTAGGTTAAGTTACACGGCTGCACTAAGACCACCCAAATCTGCCAGTGGTGAGAAGCTAGGCCTCTCGTGCAGGGACGGGGTGTTCATCGTGTCAGGAAGAACCTCGGGGAAGCTCATCACTTCCAAAGCTAACCACTCCATGGTTGGGCGGTAAAAGCACCTGGACCCCACCTCTGTTCTTGAGGAAGCATAAGGGACTCAGCCCAACGCTCAGGAGACAGAAACCGATGAGTTGATACTTCCAGTGTTAATTTCTTCTCTTCTTTCTCTAGTTTCATGTTGTACTTTATCTAGTGATCGACAAGCTGGTCAACACTTCTGGATGTAATAATTTTTTTGTATCAATGTAATTTGTATAATTGATTCCTAAATCTGACAAGTTGGTCGGCATGTAATTGTATGTATGTGGTTTAAAAGACTTATTATACACTCGACAATTTGGTCGCTTGTATGATCTTCTTATGATGTAACATGTGATAAATGTATTGAATTGTCGATCTTGCCTTTCGACTTCTTGACTTTTCGACTGGTTATGCTTAAAAGCTTATGTGGCATACTTGTGATTTTTTCAGTCTTTACATATGGTATCAGAGCGGAGTTTCTACTCTGTGGCCTTATGGGTCTTATGCTAATGCTATGCATTGTGCAATGATGCAGGATTTTGAATTGCCATCATGATGACTAGAAATGCTAGTAAGGGAGGATCCAGTAATGATACTGGCGAATCGAGTGAACACTTTGAGTAGATACTTGCCTTGTTAACTCAGCAAGGAGCACTTTTGCAGTAGCAAAAGGACAGAATGGATCACCTGGAGAGTAGTATTCAGGGAAGAGGTCCTGCAGATTCTAGAGAGGAAGTAAGAAAAAAACACGAGGAAGATTTGAGGGCAGAAGCCCAAAGGAAACAGGAGGAGGACAGGAGAATAGAAGTGCAGCGTAAAGTTGAGGCTGACGCAGCAACCACTATACAAACTACGACTAGAGAGAAGATCTCAGCAGAGCTGAGCAAGGATCTCAAAAAGGCCACTCCTCCCACTTTCAATGGGAAAGCCTTAGGAGATGAGGCTAAGGCTTGGATAGCTACAATGGAAAGGTATTTTCAGGTTCGGAATTTTACAGGACAGACCGGAGCCATGTGGGCAACTTTCTAGTTAAGAGGAGAAGCTATGGCTTGCTGGGAAAATGTAATGTCAGAGAAGAAGCTTGAACCTGGACAAGTCACTTGGGAAGAATTTCTACAGCTGTTCAGAACTCGTTGGTTACCAAAGCTCTATTTTGACAAAAAGATTTTAGAATTCCAACATTTAATACAGGGAGTTATGACAGTTACAGCCTATTATGAGAGATTCTGTCATCTCGTGAAATATGTTCCACAGTACCAGAATGATGAGGAATTCTGTACTCAAAAATTCATTATGGGGCTACGACCAGAAATTGCTTTAGAGGTATTAATGCATGAGCCTGAATAGATGGAGCCAGCACTTAGAAAGGCTCTAAGACAGGAAGAAAAACTGAAGAGCTTGTCAGCGGTTAGAGTGCCTCAAAAATCTGGTAAATCAGGAGGTTTTAAAAGAAAATAGGAAAACCGTCAGAAGGAAAATGATAGACACCAGATCAGGAACATGAAGAGTCGAGGCCAGGGAAATTCTGGAAACAAGAACAACAACAGGAATAACCAGAACAACAATAATAGGAATGAAAACAGGAACAGTAGGTTTGAGGGACGACAAGGACCATGGGGTGGGTGCTATGTTTGTGGCAGAGACCACTTTTCCAGTCACTGTTCCCAGAGGTCAGGTCAGAGAGGGGGTAAAGCCTCTCAAACTCAGCATCACATCCACGCGGCAGTGGAGAACAGGCAGGCAGAATTTTAGGCTTCTCCTATTCAGCTAACAAGTAAACTATTTGATCATAATGTATCTATTCTTGTGTACACTCGTGCAACTAAATGTTTTATAGATCCTAGAGTAGTTTCTAGATTACCCATTAGAGCTGGTTATATGGCTAACCCATGGATTGTAGAATATGGAAACCGGGCAGAGCGAAGGGTAGAACAGTGTTTGGTTTGTAGCGAATTGGAGCTACCCAGCTTCATAACACAAGTGAATCTCTATGTAGCACCTCTTGGCTCATATGACATAATCCTAGGGATTAACTGGCTAACTGAACATAAAGCCATAGTAAATTGTCAGGGCAAGTCTTTTACATGTTTGGATGATTCAGAGAAGCCTATAGAGATTAGAGGTGTTAAAAGGCCTCTTGAACTCAGACAAATTTCAGCCATGCAACTGAAGAGAGCCAAACGGAAGGGGTGTAAACTTTATGTTGTCCACGTGAAGGATTTGGAGGAAACACCTCCTAACTTAGATGATTATCCAATCCTTCAGGAATTCAGAGATGTGTTTCCAGAAGACTTGCCAGAACTTCCACCAAAAAGGGAGTTTGATTTCTCTATTGATCTAAAGCCTGGGACTGAACCACAGTCTAAAGCCCCTTACAGGATGACTACTACAGAGATGTATGAACTAAAGGTTCAGATTCAGGATCTCCTTGATAAAGGATTTATTCGTCCTAGCGTTTCACCTTGGGGTGCACTGGTGATTTTTGTTAAAAATAAGGATGGCACTTTGCATTTATGCATTGATTATAGGATGTTAAACAAAGTGACCATCAAGAACAGATACCCTCTACCACGAATAGATGAACTATTCCATCAGATGAAAGGAGCAACAATGTTCTCAAAGATTGATCTACAATTTGGGTACCATCAACTCAGAATCAAAGATGAGGACATCCATAAAACAGCTTTTAGAACAAGATATGGGCACTTTGAGTTTGTAGTTTTGCCTTTTGGGCTGACAAATGCTCCAGCAGCTTTCATGAACCTGATGAACAGTGTGTTCAGGGATTGTCTGGATAAGTTCATGTAGATTTTCATTGATGACATCCTAATATACTCCAAAATTGTTGAGGAGCATGAGGAGCATTTGCGAATAGTTTTGCAGCGATTAAGGGAACGGAAGCTTTATGGAAAACTATCCAAATGTTCATTCTACTAGAAGAGAATCCATTACTTGGGTCATATCATATCCGGAGAGGGGATTGCGGTTGATCCAGCCAAGATCAAAGCAATACTTGAGTGGCCTGCTCCTACTAATGTTCATGAAGTACGAAGTTTTATGGGGTTGGCCGGTTATTATCAGAAGTTTGTGGAAGGATTTTCTAGGATAGAAGCACCTATTACATCCCTCTAGAGAAAAGGGAAATGGTTTGAGTGGATAGAGAATTGTGAGAAATCCTTTTAGTTGTTAAAACAAAAGCTCACGTCCGCTCAGATATTGATCATTCCTAATCCAAATGGTCAATTTACAGTTATCACAGATGCATCAGGTGAAGGCCTAGGAGGTGTGTTGATGCAGAATGGTAGAGTTGTGGCTTACGAGTCATAGAAACTGAAACAACATGAGGTAAATTATGCTCCGCATGATCTGGAACTTGCAGTGATTGTGCATGCCTTACAGATGTGGAGACATTACCTATTCGGAAAACCCTTTGAGTTGCGGACCGATCACATGGGATTAAAATATATTTTCACGCAGCCAAATTTGAACGCGAGACAAAGGCGTTGGCTTGAATTCTTGAGCGATTATGACTTTGGTATAGAATATATCAAAGGAAAGGAGAACAGAGTGGCAGATGCCCTCAGTAAGAGAATGCATTTATCCACCATATACACTACCAGGACAAGCTTGAGAGAGCATGTACTAGAGCAGTTACCTAGTGATGACCATTATGTGATGGTCTGATCTGCCTTACAGACAGATCCTTCTGATTACAGGTTCAGTGGCTATTCTTTTGATAGTGATGGTATCCTGCGATACCAAACCAGGATGTATATCCCCGACCATGCAGGGTTGAGGAAGATTGTTTTGGAGGAGATGCACTGTGTTCCTTATGCTGGTCATCTAGGGGTGACCAAGATTCTTAATGACGTGAGACCATTGTACTTCTGGCCTAGGCTAAAGCATGATATTATATCTTTTGTGGCCCAATGTTTAGAATGCCAGCGAGTCAAGGCTGAGCATATTCATCTGGCAGGATTGTTGTACCCTCATGATATACCAGAGTACAAGTGGCAGGTCATAAGCATGGATTTTATTCAGGGTCTTCCCATGACTAAACAGAGGCATGATGTTATCTTGGTGGTAGTTGACAAACTCACCAAGGTAGCACACTTTATACCTGGCAGCTTGCGAGACGGTTCCTTAGCTCTTGCTAGGAAATTTGTTCATGAGATCTTTCGTTTACATGGGGTTCCAGAGACTATTATTTCTTATAGGGATACTTGTATGACATCAAGGTTCTAGACAACCTTGAATGCATCCCTAGGTACATGACTGAATTTCAGTACTTCATACCACCCTCAGACAGATGGTCAGACAAAGAGGGTGAACCAGGTTATGGAGGATCTATTGAGGATGTACTGCATGGATCAGCAGTACAAGTGGGAAGAATATATCTCACTCGTGGAGTTTGCTTATAACAACTCCTATCATGCATCTTTAGGCATGGCACCATTTGAGGTTTTGTATGGATGCAAATGCTGCACCCCCATTAGTTGGGACAGGGTAGAGGATCGAGTGGTTATTGGTCCTGATATGCTCCGCGAGATGGAGGAGCAAATGACATTGATCCACTCACGTCTGAAGGAAGAAGTTGATAAGCAGAAGAGTTATGCAGATAAGAACCGCACCTTCATAAAATTTCAGGTTGGAGATAAAGTGTTCTTGCGTGTACGGCCACAAAAGAGTTCTATCTCTTTTGCCAGGGCATCAAAGTTAGCCTCACACTATGTTGGTCCGTTCGATGTGCTGGAAGTCATCAATTCGGTGGCTTACCGACTTGCTCTACCACCAGCTCTTGCCTGTATTCATAGTGTTTTCCATGTTTCATTATTGAAACCTTATCATCTTGATGCCTCTCACATTTTGGATTGGCGTGCTTTACAGGTGCAGGATCCTGGAGTGGTCTCGGTGGAGCCTACTCGGGTCATTGACCAGTGTACCATCAGGGTGCGCAATGCTGATGTGCTCCAGTATAAGGTCCAATGGGACCAATTTTCAGCCGATAGTGCTACATGGGAGGATGTGGACGACATGCGTCGATCCTTTCCTCATCTTTTCAGTTAGATGTTGTTTATGTTTGATAGTTCATAGACTCTTGATGTGACATTTTACTCATACTACAGTGAGTTTTTGGGTGTGATGATTATGGCTTTGATGTTTTGGATATTGGTATACTTTATTTGTTGTTTGGACTATCATGTTGGAGACACTATATATACACTCCTCATAAGATAATATTTCTGATACTTTTGATTGGGTTCCAAAGTTATTGATGAGATAATCATATCATTTTATGCTTACATTGCAAATGATTATGTATATATTTCTGTTGTTGATACTTACATGACATCGGGATGATGTCTCTTCCAAGTGGGGAGGGATTTCACGACTGGTTTTGCGACCTCCTAGTTAAGCGGATCATTCAGTCGAATTATGTTGACTTGGATGACTCGACATGTCTAGGTAATTATGAAATTGGTAAAATGTTGCAATTTTAGAATGCTTTATTGACTTTTGAGGTATATTTCTTATGTGAATTACTAAAGATGGTTTTTCTTGTCGAGTGTTTGAGTGGATGCAGGTCGGAGGACAGAGGTGTGGTTGAGGAGAGAGGTCTAGCTCCCTGCCTAGTGTCAGATTCAGATGCCGTAGAGCCGCACACACCACCATATGATTACTTAATCGTGTTGCTATGAGTGCTTTTTGAATGAAAAATATATATATCTGAAAATATTTGTTTTATATCTCTTAAATGGAAAATGTGATTTGAATAGGCTAGGATATAATGGTTAGGAATTTTAATTAACAAAAAAAAAGGTGTTATTTATGTGTACTTATATTTTATTCTTACTTCTTACTCTTACGTTCACTTTAACCGAAAAAAAAAAATAAGAACCGTTATCAATCGCATGGACATTAAGAGGAGGGAAAAACAGTTAATAAGGGAGCGGGATTTTAATAGAAAAAAAAAGAAAATGAAGAAGGGAAAAAATGACATGTGAGTAGTGGATATATTTTCGAAGAACAAGAAGATAAAAACCATTGGAGGAGAGCGGGGAGGGTGGTTTCTACAAAGAGACCGCATTCCTTGTTGAAAAGTCGGCACATTGTGGAAGAAAGGAAATGACTTCTTGAATGTAGAAACTCATTGAAGGATTGAAGAAGAATTGATAGGAAACTGGGTAGAAAAGCTGAAGAGGATAGGAAATGTCGGTGGTGGCAGCGTGGATACCAGCTCAAATTTTGACCTTGTAACTCCAGGATTTTCTCCTTGAAACAGCTGGAAATGTATTTTAGAATTCGTTAAGTCATTGTACGTCAGTGTATTTCTTTAGCATGGCTGTAGTGTAGCATAAATTCTTTCAAATGTTGGAAACTATGATTACAACTTTCTTGATTTTTAGCACCTCTCACATCTCCCATTGAGCTCCCATTTTCTCTCTCTACTTGTATCCAATTGTGGTGACTATGCATGTTAATCATCCTCTTCATGATTCAGTTATCTTATTGCGCTTTGTGTTAAAGCTTATACCGTTGTCTGCTAAGAGTTGAGAAGTTGTTAAGTCACCTTGCGCAAAACATGATTGACAGCTTAACTTGTACCCACGCTTTGCCATGTGACTTGTTGTAAAGACTAAAATTTTCAACTAAACAAAATATATGTATTCTTTGCATTTGCGAATTGCCCTGTTTTGGGCATTTATTATTTAAAACGTTTGGGATCACCATTTTTTTTAGTCTTCATGAATGTTGTCTTAGTCTAGGGATATTAAATGTTTTTTTTTCACCCTCTGTAGAATGATCATTATACCTGCGAACTCGCCAGCTATTAGAGAAGCTGCTAGTGCAGAGTCTTTGAGGGAAGGAGTTCATTCCATTACTGTTCAAATACATTGATGCGGTTTTGTGTTTTGCTGCGATTTCCTAACCTGTTATGTTTTTTTTTTGTTTATATTACCCATCAATGTGCGTGCTTATAGTTAATTGAACCATAATACATGACCCTTGAAACAATCGATTTATAGTGGTAGCTGATTAAAGTGAGCAATATATCACTTCTTCAAGCTGAATGTTTTATTTACTTCTGAGATATTTGAGGGAGATTATGCAATCTGTACAATACATTTCAAACTGTATATTGTTTAATTCAAGTTTTATTGTACTCATAAGGAATTATGAGAATTCGGTAGAATTAAATATAACTGCAAATTTTCATTCAAAACACTGATTATTCATTTCAAAAATCAGTAGTTCAGTGGTTGAACATTCTAGGAAGAAGATCTGATTTCTAACTAGCTTAAGTGATCGCTGCTCATGTCCGATCATAGATTTATCTAGTTCTTCCTAGTTCCAGCGAGCATATAGCCAAGTGTGGGCTTTCCTTGATAGATTTCTCTATATATCATTCTGGAAACTTTTGTTGGTTGGGTAGCGTTTAGTTTGTTTAAAACACATTCAGACACTTTTAATTTTTTTAAATTCATTTGTACCATTAAACAGAGCAAGCTGGGTGAAACCTTACATCAGTGTAATAGTTTTATAGTACTGTATGGATAATGAAATACCTTGCTATAATTGCTGTATTACTTGAATTATGATTCTGTGGTACTGTTTATTTTCCTGTTTCATGTGGAATTTGGTATGTATCAATTGATGGGAGTTGTGCTGAATGTAGATTACAAGGGAGGGTGAATTCTTTTATTTACCTACCAGTTCAAATCTGAATTAATACTTTGGCCAAAGTGAATGCATTGTTATTTATACCCCTTGCTACATCCGATGTATAGAACCTACTCTAGGCATGTGTGCTTGTAGGTTAAGTTACACAGCTGCACTAAGACCATCCGAATCTGCTAGTGGCGAGAAGCTAGGCCTCTCGTGCAGGGATGGGGCGTTCTTCGTGTCAGGAAAAACCCCGGAGAAGCTCATCACTTCCGGAGCCAACCACTCCATGGTTGGGTGGTAAAAGCACCTGAACCCCACCTCTGTTCTCGAGGAAGCATAAGGGACTCAGTTCGAGGCTTAGGAGACAGAAATCGATGAGTTGATACTTTCAGTGTTAATTTCTTCTCTTCTTTCTCTATTTTCATGTTGTACTTTATCTAGTGATCGACAAGCTGGTTGACACTTCTGGATGTAATAATTTTGTTGTATCAATGTAATTTGTATAATTGATTCCTAAATCCGACAAGTTGGTCGGCATGTAATTGTATGTATGTGGTTTAAAAGACTTATTGTACACTCGACAAGTTGGTTGCTTGTATGATCTTCTTATGATGTAACATGTGATAAATGTATTGAATTGTCGATCTTGCCTTTCGACTTCTTGACTTTTCGACTGGTTATGCTTAAAAGCTTATGTGGCATACTTGTGAGTTTTTCAGTCTTTACATATTTGGATCAGTTACCAGCTTACCACGGATCCGAGTGTGACTTCTTTCAATTCTGAATATGTCAGCCAGAGCTCTTGTTAAAAGTGCAACAGTACCCCAGTCTGGCTGGATGCCTCTATTTTTCCTCTTTATTCCTTTCATCATGGTATCCATGGCTCTTATTTCTTGCGCTCATGGAGTAAAAGAGAAGAAGAAGAGAAAAACAAGTGGCCAAGTTGAGAAGACGAAGAATCGTCGGAGGGACTCTTCTGGTCTCAATGACGTCGCCATTGGTTCTGGTTTGGGTTGGGGTTTTAGCGGCGGTGGATGTTGTGGTGGTGGCGGCTGTGGCGGCGGTGGTTGTGGTTCATGAGAAATGGAGTTTTCTTGCATATTCGACTGTGGTTGTTATTGTATGAATATTTTTTTACTGTAGAATTTAATCTGATGACAACATTTTTCTGTAATCAAAATCACGTCGTTTGAGTAAATTTGTTTAAGATCTATTTTGTAATAAGATTAACCAGAATGGGGAGCTCAGTATTCAATTGAATACTCCAGACTTTACACATGCAATTGAGAAGATTTTTCTAATTATATATTGACATTAATCTCGTGAAGCTTTAAACATGTAAAAAAAAATCTTGTATTCTATTTTCAAGACTATTTTGATATAAAATTTCTTTACTGTATAATTACTTCACATAATCATAGTTAGTATTCGCTTAGTCATTTACATACATGGTAATTTGATATTCCAAAAGAGTAGGGGTTACATATTTTTCATGTCAATTTGCAAGTCTCTCATTCGCTCTTGTTGAATCTGACTTCGGTACTTTTGATATCTAAAAATATCTTTGGATAAAATATATGCTTAATAATATCTGTTTATTCTTGCCGTTGCAATTCCTCCATATGGATTTTCCTCCATATGGATTTGAGATCATTTATTTGTGTAATTGTATGTACTGAGGAGAATGTGCCGCTTTCAACATAATTCTGTAATTACTTCTTTTCTTTTTTCTTTTTTCTTTTTTCTTTTTTTTTTTTTTTTGGGATTCTTTATGTTTTTAAATGTTTATATATTAAATAGATTAATGATCATATTATTTATTTTAATTTAATTATTTATGTTTATTTTAGTTTATCTATGAAAATGAGTATCAATGGTTATTATAGATTCTTTCTATTTGTCTCTTTTGAATGATATTTTAATTATCTTAGATCAGAGATACCTAGACCAATGTTCATAGCTTTCAAAATTTGTTGTTGATTGTTTCTTAGATTAATGGTTGGTGCAATTGATTGATTGCTTACAACTACATCTTATTAGTCCCTACCTCTATGGCGGGGACTGTTGTTTTCACCGTCTTGTTTGTAGTTAGTTCCTGCCTCGGGCAGTCGTGCCACACATAACATATTTTCCTTACCCTATGCTTCTTATTAATTTTTGATTTAAAAAGAATTTCCCAATTTTAAATATGCTTTGTGATTGGTCGCCCCATCTTTTTCTCGGTAGTCTTTTTGATTTTGTGTTTGTAAAACTGGGGCATTCTTTCCAAAGTTTGTTGCCTTTCACGCATCACTGCATGCTGTGAATACAGGGTGGCGTTTGCAGCAAACAAACGTTAGGCCATGGGGCTATTCTTTGCATTATTAGACACCCACTGAAGGCACTATTCATTTCCATCTACATATTCCGCAGTGTATTAGTTTTGATTGCACCCGCATTTGCAATGAAGATTTCATCTTATTTTCGGCACTTACTTCACGTGAGTTCTGTTTTGAATATTTAAATCAATGTCTGCATCCATTTTCAGACATACCATAGACTCTATTGGGCATGTAATGTAAATCACATGCTTTCATTTTGAGTAATTTCAGCCCCACCTAGATGGGTTTTTTTGATATGGGCTTTTCTGATATGGGTTTCTGAATTGCAGGTGCAAACAAAGGTCATTGGCTCTCCTGGTGAAATCCCCCTCAATATTAGAAGGTGCATAACCCTCAGGCTCACACCCATCAACAAAATTTTAACTCAACTCTTTCAATTTTTGCATTAGGAAGTTTCATGCTTGAAATCTTGGAAATTGCAGTCTTTTTTATGCCCCCTATTCAGGTTCCTCTTGTCCCGAATCGTTAAACCCCGCCAGCCATTAAATTATGTCTGGAAAAATCTTTTTCTAAGCTGTCATCTAAGTGATTCTGGATTTATCATATTATCTTGCATGACACTTTGAAATCAGAATCTCCAGAAAACAAAACTACAAAGAAAGCTTCCATGTTTTCTGTAACAACAACTTTCTTCTATTTGCTTTGTGGTTGCTTTGAGTATTTAGAATTTGGAGAGAATACAACTGGAAACCTCATGAAAGGTTTTAGTTTTTATGAGTCTTACTGGCTGATTGACTTTGCCAAAGCATGCATTGTATTTCATATGGTGGGAGCCCGTTGGGTTAGAATTTTCCAAGCCTATTTTTTTCTCAATGATTTTCAACTGCCAATAGCCCTAAGCTGTAATCTAAGGCTTGAAGTTGAATAAAAATAGATTTTTCATAACATCTGTTGCAGGTATATTGCAAACCCTTGTTTACTTTCATTGAAGATTGGTTTCTGAACAAGTGGCCAAATAATAGAATTTTCAGTAATGAATATGTTGTGTGTATTCCCCTGCTTGGGTTGTATTATAATAACCTATTCAGGCTATTTTGGAGAATTGCATTCGTGGCATCAATTACTGATATTGCCATTTTGATTCCATCTTTCAGTAATGTTCTTGGACTTTTGGGTGCTATAAAATATTGGTCATTGGCAATGTACTTCCCAGTGGGAATGTATATGGTGAAGGATAAAGTCTAATAATGGACAATTACCTTGTTTCTTTTGCAAGCTTTCAGTTTCATTTGCCTCCTTGTCTTAGTGGCAACTTTGCTGGGTATCAATTGAAGGCCTCGTTGAAGATTATAACATTATGAACACATAAGACCTTTGGAAATTCCACTGCGAATGCAGACTCAAGTGCTTTGCAAATGACTATTTTAAATATAAAATATATTTTCTACCATCAACGAAAAAATCTATTTTGAGAATGCCAAAATGTGCACCTAGAAATTACATTACAGAGGCATGATGAGAAATTGCCATGATAGCAATAACGAGGCCTACTCTAGCTTACACATATTAGAAAATATATATTTCAACCATTATAATGTTTTATGTCGAGTGTCCGTGGTAATAGGCTGATTTGAATTTGAAACATTTACTATCTTGCAGGTGTTTGACTGAAAATAGTTGAACAATAGATTCATATTTTACCTATGATAAAACTTCAGCCTGTTACCAAAGGAAAATAAAAAGCAGTTGACAGTCAATGCTTAATAGGTGATTCTATGTTATATTTTATACGACTTATGTTTATAAGAGGAATTTAAATAATCAAGGCTATTTTCTTCCTCTTGGCCCACTTTCCCCTACAAGATTTCTATAGTTCAGATGTAGAAAAAGTTAACCAACTCTACTAATGTGGTAAAGGAAACTTCTAATTTTACATCCAAGGAACATGATCCTCTTAAGGAATCCACTAATATTAATGATTTAAAAAAAGATGAGGAAATCACGTTTGAACAGATATTTTGGACCCCATATGATATTAGCAATTGCAAGAAACTTTTTTGGAAGACACTCTGCAGTCTCCTTCAATGCCTTCACACCAGCCCCTTCAAATATCTGGTGCAAGAACAGGGACTCTGACTGCTGCTAGAGTTTGGTAAGAAGCCACTCATGGTCATAGAGAACTAATCCCATAAACTAGGATTGGCAGTAGGGGCATCTAATTTGAATTATATTTAGTTTCTTTAGATTTCTTAGTTTTTGCCAATATATTTTCATTGGCTGAAGGTAATACTTCATATTGATGTATAATGTGTGGATTATTTCTTGGTTTGCCATTTTTTTGTGGTGGTGTTATAGAGATAAATTTTTCTACAAATTAAATTATTCTCTTCCTAATTTAAAGAAAAAAACCATTTTCTTTCTTTGGTAAACTATTTAGGTCCCTTAGGTAGAATTACATCATTAGCTACTTAGATTTTTCCAGGGAGATAAGTTGTTATTTCTCCATGCATAAATAAAAATATGTAAGGGTAGCATTTAAAGTTTAGATATATGGAAAATGACTGCAAATTGTAATTTTCATTTGTTTCCCTTTTTCATTATACTAAACCCAAGCTAAAAGGCTATGTTTTTCCCTGCGTGGCTGATTTCTCCAGCAAATAATTTTATTTTAAAACTTCCGTCACTGCTCCAAAATTATTTTAGACTTTGACTTTGTACTATATTGGCCAAAATATTGGAGGAACTTTTGCTCCCCTAGTCTAAATATTTTAAGCAGTCTATGTGGACCATTCATGTGTACTTGTCATCCGTGAAGAGTGTTTGTGTTTCTAGGGATGACTTTACCCATGGCAATCAGACTTGTCATAGCCGCAATAGTCTCCGTAGAGACCTCAATGAAATCTTACCAATTTTTACCCTATCATTTTTCCAGGCCTCCACAAATTTCTCAGAGAGGTCCCGGCCATAACCAGTCATACCCTCAACATAGCTATCAAGATGCCTAGCTTGCAGAATGGGCCAAATAGTGGTATTGTTCTTGTATTCAATGCACTTGTCTGGCTTAATTTGAATCAAGTTTCCTCCCATGGTGTTTTTGCAGAAAGAACTCGTATAAACGGTAGTAGAGTAAGGACCATTAACAAAGGCAAGAATGATAATGAGAGAATAAATCTCAAAATATCTAGTAAACTACGCACAATAATGATGATTTTTCATCGTTACATGCAATTTGGGGGAGTGTGTCCTTTACTTGTAAGGGCCATATCAAGCTTGATCCCGACATGAGCCTGTTGCGATCCTACTTGAAGTTCATACAAAGTTTTCAAATCTTTGGTAAATCTACTCACCACAGCTAGTCTGTCCGTCGCTTCATTTCCCTCATGGAAGCTGTGTTGGAAAATGTCATCCAGGTTGGCCATAAGGCCAACAAATCTTGCAATTATGTCTTTAGTTTCCCAACCTGGAGTGTGTACTTTTAAGCAAGTTTATAACATTGAGGGCATCACCCTCAATGATGACATTTTTATAGCCTTGATTAACTGCCAAAACAATACCATGAAAGGCAGCCACCACTTCATCCATGTGGGCCATTTGCAAACCCAAATTCATTGAATAAGCAAGGAGAATATTGCCACATCTGTCTCTAATGAGACCACCCCTATCCGCCCGACTAGGGTTCCCAAATGAGGAGACATCAAAGTGTATCAATATGCTTTTGGCAACTTTCCAATGAAATTCATATGATTCCTGCATATAGCATAAACCTACACCAACAACAAAACAAATATCAGAATGAGTGTGATTTAAGTGGATGAGATTGCCAACAAGTTGACAATACAAAATGGCATTAACAAGTCAAGTAAGAATGCTTCACCTCAAGCTTGACTCCTAAAATAAAGGGAGGAGGTGCAGCCATACAATCAGCCATGTGGAACCAAGATTAAAGATAAAGAGCATACTTGGGTTGAGAAAGAGTTCTCCGCCCACCCTCTTCAGCCTGGGTTGATGTGTTGTCAACTCTTCTCCCTATCAATCTCTTTGGAGTTGTCTAACATATTTTTTATACTATTTTTGGTATTCAGATTATGTTATTACATAAAATCACCATTAATTATTCTGTATTTACATTTCATGTCAAACCAATCACATACTTTTTGATAATCTGATTGAGCACAATATTATAAAATGTAGAGTTTGAGTCATTAATTCCAACAAGATTGGAGAGTATGTTTTTTAATACTGTTTTTGATCCTTAGCTTATGTTATTACATAAAATCACCATTATTTATTTTGTATTTACATTTCATGTCAAACCAATCACATAATTTTTGATAATCTGATTGAGCACAATATTATAAAATGTAGAGTTTGAGTCATTATTTCCAACAAGATTGGAGAGTTTTACAATGACT
>MU227025.1:708073-723353 GCA_018584345.1 Thuja plicata
GGTGCACGTATGTGCGCAATACCCAAGGTAAGTAAACAATTACTATACTCTTGAGATGTTTACAATTTGACATACCTAGATAGGGTTCTTCCCATTCACACTATCGCTTCCCTTGTGCATGTACATTGTTCAAAGTAAACAATCATGACCTTTGCATTCACACTATCACTTTCTTTGTACATTTACATTACTCAAAATAGACAATCAAATTTTCTGAAGACTGTACAACAAAACCACAATTGTAATCACTGATAGGGAATTAGACCAGACACTGTCAAGCTGCAACTTTGCCTCCTTCCTTTGCAATAGTCATTAGTTTACCAGCCCATAGATATCTAAAGCATCTGCAGTCCAAGACCACTTACCCTTGGCCAACCAAATGACAATTATGGAAGCAAACACCAATATGGAAGCAAGCATCTTAGCCTATATAGTAAAAGAGCCACAAAATCCAATAATAGTAGAAACATATGAATCAAATAGCCAAACACGGGCGATATCAATCGACAAAGCTCTTGCTAACATCTACTACTTTTGGATTAGCCCATTCAATTACAAAATTGGAGATTTCTTATTTGATACAATCCACATTCTGCTCCATTTCCAATACATGCCTAATGAACTATGCAATGGACTTGTCCAACATTTCTTGCATTGCCTAGACAATGGTTGTGCTATAGCTTTGAGATGTTTTGAACATGAGCTACACCCAGCAATACTATACGATTTGCACAAGGTGCATGATAGAGCCACATACTTACGTAGAATAAGGATTTCTACAACAAAAAACAACACACACGGTGAGACCAGACTTTGGGGTGACACATATTATGTTCAATGGCTAGCGCGGTGGTTGAATATCCCCATATGTCTCTAGTCATCAACACAGAAAAAACCATATTTGCATTTCAACAAAGATGCGCCCCATCCTATGATATCGATTCTTTTCCACGATACTACTACAACCTCTGCTCACTATGAACCAATCTTTTCAAGAAAAATCTTACACACTGCGCAAAAAAATATGCAACTACACCTACCAACTATACAATGCAACGCAGACAATGTTTGGAACACAATTGCTGAAGCATTCAACAAGATTGGCTACTATCGGCTTAGTGCATTCACTGCTCCATGTGGTGAAACCATGTTTGCTTCTATAGCATTCCTAGTTGATAATCGATTCGATGCAATATCTTTACGATTATTTGTAGCTCAATCATTAGCTAATGCATTGACAGTGCAAAACAATTTTGCTCTCTCATGCTTCACGCTATTTCAAAAACCTTCTCAAGAAGATAACTATACTCTGTCACACATGCAAGCACTAATATCTAAGATTGGAATACCATTTTTCTGAAAGTCACATTGAAGGTTCTGACTATTGCTTACTATGGCTATCATTCACATTTCATCTAACTATATATGTATGGCAAGCTTCTCCGCAACCAAAACCTGAAGTATATTGCAATTGCATAATATCACAACAAACAATTAACTTAATTTGCTTTAGAAATAGCTCAGGCCATTGCCACTATGAACCACTTTTATCTAACAAATGTTTCCCTCATGACATGCACACAAACCAATCCATGCTTCCAAAAGTTATGACAGATGCATCTACACTAAAGAGTAGAAATAGTTTTGCCATAGTGAGTGGTAACACTACACACACTGCAAAATTGCCCAATGCAAATTTTAATGCTTGTTGTTCATTACGACTATTAAAAGTAGTGATACATAACAAGGATATGAAACAACAACAAGTAGGAAATGACCATGATATTGATCCCCACAAAACTACAAATAAAACACATCACCACACAATGGCCAAGAGGAAATCTATATTTTGAAAGCCAAGGGCAGGCCACTACTCCACTGGACCTGAACATGCAAGAGCAAAAGACAACGCAATTGACAAGTCCATTAGACTCTACTTACGGAACATTAACAATACACGTACCCAACCATGCACTCTTTGCGAGATGTTATGTTTCCACAAAGATGTCTACAAACATGACAAAGCATTTGTCCATGCTTTATCTACACTTCCTATTCCAACCAAAGAGAAAACAATCTCAAGAGGTGAAGCCATTTGCAAATGATGTAAAGCAGCTGCTACAATTGGTAAAGTCCTTTCCTTTGCTACTCCATGGAACATAAGACACAATAAACACATAGATGTTGTCCATTCCTTAACCACTTTAGAAGAAAGACTTGTCTCCCTCTGTATTGCTTTCGCACAGATTAGGCAACTTGGGTACAAAAGAGCACAATATGGCTTAGACGGCACAATTATCAATTTCCCTATAGATTTCAACAAAGTCCAAAAGGCACTGCCTAGACAAGTAGATGAAACTAAAATGGTAGCAATTAGATTAAAGTGCAAGTTACAATACGAAAAATGCCTATGCACAAGGCAATGTCAGATCTGCATGTGTCATAAATGATTTAACAGTGCTATGAAAGACACTCGTATATATTAAAGAGAACATCTCGATTAACAAAGATTGGGAAGATATATTCATCGGCAACAAAGGAAAAGAGCAAACAGAAACTGACCAATAGACACTTATAGACGATGCCTTGTCTGAACATGATGAAGAGCACATAACTAAGTCACTTATTCACTAGTTCAATGATCCGCACTCAATCAAAGACCTTGATACGACCATTATTGAAATTGCACCATCAGAAGGCTTCAAACCTCTAGGCATATTCTAGGACACCTCTTCAGAAGAAATGAATTTTCCAATGCTCTTTTATGGCTCCACATGACCCGACGATGTTACGAAGAATTTTTCATACTAGAAAATAGCAAAATGGGAGCTCATGCACAAAGACAATGACTTCACAACACACATAACAAATATTTTTTTCAAAGCCATCAAAATCATTATCCAACAAATATCTTCATTGGCATGGGTCTGTATATGAAAAGTTGAGCTGAAAGGCCAAAGGTTAACTGCAAAAGATGTACGCAATCCTGCAAATCTAGAAAAAATATTAAGATCCCTATTGGGCTTTAGATCCCTAAGGAGTATTCACACGTCTCCTGAATATTTAGAACAAATGAAGAAAAATATATTTGCAATGACAAGACAACTAGGCCCCCCAACTTTCTTTGTCACATTGACAGGTGCTGAACATTTTTGGGAACCACTATGCACCACATTGCACCATACATCTACCACATCGGAACACAATGGAAATATAGAAGATAAAGACCTAGAATTTGACATCAGGAAAAACCCAGTGCTTTGCAGCCGCTATTTCAACCACAGAGTCAACGCATTCTGGAATATGATGCTCAAAAACCATAGACTATTTGGCAAAGTTTTAGATTACTTCTTTTTGACAAAGTTCCAAAACTGAGGAAATGAACACGTCCACTTCATGTTATGGGTAAAGGATGCACCTATATATGGACATTGTCAAGACAATGACATCGAAGCCTTTGTCGATAAATACATTTCATGTGACTCTTTATTGCTGGATGCAAATCTTGCAAAAATGCAAACACATCACCATACAAAACCATGGAGAAGGAACAAGATGTTAGCTTGTCGATTCAGCTTCCCATTGCCTCCCATGAGAAAGACAACACTATTAGAGCCTCTACCAATTACAAATACCATACTAAAAGAGAAGGCAAAATTTTTTTTCAGACAACTAGAAAAAAATAGTACAAAAAGGAAGATATGTTTGACAGTTTCTTGAATGAATTCTAGATAGATAAAGCAAACTACATCTCAATGCTATGAGCAACCCTGTCACGGAAAATTTTTCTACTAAAATGACATCCAACTGGCATTTGGATAAATGCATTTGCACAAGAGGTACCCCCACTATGGTATGCAAATACAAACACACAATTTATCTTAGACGCATATGCTGCTGCATCTTACTATAGTTCCTACATGACTAAACAAGATAGGACATTGTCACTTGCATTTCGCTAGCTACAAGAGAAATGCACTCATGCTTACACTGAAAAGGCACAGTTCATATGGAAATTAGGCAATACATTGCTCAACTACCAACAAATGTCAAGTCGCCAAGCTGTTCACATTGTCCTCTCACTGCCACTACGCAAAAGTTCAAGGAGAACACTTTTCCTTAACACTGCACCAGCAGACAACATAATTCTTATGTTGAAAATCCCTAAGCTATTGGCACACGAACCAAATGATTCTGAAAACATCATGTATGCTTCTGCAATAGATAAATACACAAATTGTCCAAAAGCTTTTGATAGCCTATCATTAGCTGAATATACGACATTTTACTCTAGCAACCCAATACAGACACAAAAAAGAGCAAATCCACTAGTCATACTCTATGTAAAGTACAACCCACATATCGATCATGAAAACTATTGTAGGGAAAAGCTTATGCTATACATACCTTGAATCAGAATCAATGAAAAAATGCTACTGCTTGGGTATGAAACATGGGCTATGCAGCATTTGAAGCAAATAGAGTGCAGATCTCAAATATTGAAAAAATGTTTACTGCACACTTAGACAACAAATGGGGTGACATTGAACAATGATAGCTGTCCAATTATAGACCTTGACAATTACCTTATCCAAAAGATTCCAACACATGAAATAGAGCATTATGATATCATGGCCGACCTGACCCATTGTAAAAAACCAAAATCTGTATACGACACCTATGGCTCTCTATTCTTAGAAACACCACACCCATTCTTGCTTAGTAACGATGAATATTTAAAGTTGCAAAGATAATTGAATCGAGAGAAACAAACCATAGTGAAAGATGTATTGATGTGAAAGAAACTTACACCCGACAAACCATTGTACTTGTTCTTAACAGGTGGAGCTGGCACAGGGAAAACTTTCAGATCTAAAGTGCTCTTCGAAGCACTGGTTCAGATCTATGATAGGCAACTAGATAGTGACCTGCACAAAGCCAAAGGCATTACTGTAGCTACTACAGGCAAAGTAGCATTCAATGCGGGTGGCGTAACTGCACATTCTATTTTCCACCTACCATGCAACTCTGCGAGGATTCTCCCTTTGGATTCAAACACACTAGATAGCCTAAGCAAAAAAATAGAACAATTACAAATCCTACTCATTGATGAAGCCTCACTTGTCGGCTCCCGAATGTTGTACAACATTGACAGAAGGCTTTGCCAAATCAAACATATGCCAACAAAACCCTTTGGCAATATTGACATATTATTTTTTGGTGACTTATACCAAGCACAACTTGTATGCGACTCATGGATATTTGAGAAACCAACAATAAATAATGAAAAGTTGCCATACACATTTTGGGCTGATAATGTACTATGCTTTGAACTGAACACTGTAGTGAGACAAACAAGTGAGCACTTCATCGCCATCTTGAACCGTGCTAGAACTTCCCAATATACAGACCAATACATCTCTTATATGAATAGAACATGTTGCAAGCCTCCTCCCAATGACCCAAAGTTCCCATATTTGTTTCAAAGAAATTTAGTTGTTGATGCACACAATAAGAGAATGCTAGACTACTTGCCTACTAAGCTCTACATATTCAAAGCCATTGATAAGAAAGATACTCCAATTGACCATGTTCATTTCCAAGTGGAGAGATCAGTGCTACTTGACATAATCTATGTTAAACAAGGAATTTTGGTTGAACTAATAGCTGGAAACTTAGGCGTACATGATGGCCTAGTCAATGGTGCTGATGACACCTTCCAAATGCATATAGCTGATCAACCAGACATTGCTTGGATTTGATTTAATGACCCTACAGCTAGAAAATTACAACGCTAAAGAATGCAGAGCCTATACACGATCTCCATTTCCTTGTCTTGGACACCAATAATGAGAATATCTAAAAAATTCAGGACAAGTACAAAAATAGTAACATGAAGACAATTCCCTTTCCAACTAGCATGTGCATGAACTATCCATAGAGCACAAGGATTAACAATGGATGTTCTTTCTTTTAACCCCTATAAAGTCTACCAACATGGTCTTGCTTACACTGCTTTATCCCGTGTATGAAGCATTGACTCACTGTACCTAATGCATGACTTGCAACACTAAAACTTCAAACTTTGGCACAAAGTCAGCAAAGAAATGCACCGCCTTCAAGCCTCATAAAAATGGAGCCTTCAACACACTCTTTCTCCACCACCATTAGACCACTTCATTATATGTTGTTTGAATAATTGAAGCTTCGCATTTCACCGACAAGAAATAGCCCACGACTACGATTTACTTCAAGTAACTATACTTTGTTTCCAAGAAACAAGACTTACAACTTACAAACACTTCAACTTCCTCAACGCCCATTTCAATTGCTACTCTACATTGTCTATTCATGGGCTGCTTACCTGTTGCACAAAAACAACCATAGTACTAAAAATAGAAACTTTTGCAACAAAACATTTAGAATCAATAACTACAGATCTCGTCCATCTCGACAATCCCCTACGCATCACAAACCTCTATGTAACACTGGGTGCACCTATTCAAGAGATTTTCAACCTAATAGAAAAAATCACAAGCACATTACTACACAATGACAAAGCCATTATTCTTGGAGACATTAACATTGACATGTTACACCCCAAAAAATCACAAGCAACCCTTCTAGAATTCATGCACACCCACAAATTCTCTTTGCATGTTGACAAGCCAACAACACAAGCTGGAAATTTGTTGGACCATATTTGGATCCACAATATTGATATTGTCATGCAAAATTCACTCTACTGGAAACATACTGGACAGACCATCTTGCGGTAGCCTTACAACAGCTCTTCAAGCACCCATGACAATGGTCAAGAATTCTATTTGGCTCTTGATGAATAATTTGTTGTTTGCATATTCCTGTCAATTTACTGTCATTGACATATTCTAGTTGTGCTGCTTCAAATAGAATAGCTTATAATCATGGCTTCCTTAATGAGATATCATCCTTGACATATTTTCTTATGCTTTTATCATTTCCTTTGCTGCTGTTCTATGACACCTCAAAATGGACTGCAAAATTTCTACATTTCCAGAGTTCTGTTTCAGGGCACAATAACCATTACAACTAAAGATGGAGCACAATACTGTTGCAACTAAGATGGAGCACAACTCCGCAGCCAGAAAATGACAACATAATGACACTAGGTATTGCTATTATGGATTTACATCCACCAATTCTACTAGCATAGATTTTGCTGCATTTCCACCCATACAAATATTATATTATATTTTGCCCCATATCTTGCAGGTCCTCAAACACAACCACTCCTACAACCCAAAATGACCTCCATGATAATCAAGAACCAAAAAGGTAAGCACCACCCCACAAATCTTTATTCTTGTCATTCACTTTTCCGCTTCCTTGTTATTTCCACTAACCTTTCTATCCTTTGACAACCTCAAACACCTCTTCCTTCTTATCTACATGCCAAAGGTAGAACCACAACACATATCTAGCATACTTGAAATCTGTACAACGCAAGCTGCAACTGCTTTTGAAGGTGACATACTAGTCACATATGGCCCTGCATTCGCTAAGGACCCACTAAACCTGACAAAAGCATAGATAGACCACATTGACATGCTAGATATCCAAGGACAAATGACTATCATAGTTAACATTACCAATAACTTAATTGACTCACTCCCTCCCAAGCTCTCACAAAGCACAAGTGTGCGATTAACAAACTTTACAGTAAAGAAAAAGGGTCAATACAAAAGAGGAGATGTCGAGTACTATCTCCAACTCACTTCAGGCACAACTGTTGAGACTATTCATAAAGTCTGTGTGTAACAAACACTGATGCCCAACACAACAATAGCTGAGGTTTTCAACTCACCAAACAACTACTCAGTTGGAACATTAGGGGTCATTGTTACAAGATACATGCAAATGCCAAATGAATACCAACTACATATAAGAGATGGAGAGTCCATATCTGACTCAGCTACAGTATGTTAACTCCTTCTAAGATCATTCCAAATCTTCATCAAATTGCATAGTACAATTGCAATTCCATGCTAACTGATACAAAATCCTTCTTCGCAGGTAATTGTCTCAGACTACCACACTGCTGCATGCGCTTCATTAAAACAAATCCTTGCGAAAGAAAGAACACCGCTAGTGCTACTTAAGAATGTTTGTCACAATAATCTCAGAGACACAAGAAAAATTAGATCAAATCTGACAACGTTCATAGCTGAGCTAAATGATGAAAGCAGCAAAGCTGCACTTAAAGACCTCGTTTCATCCACTTTCAAGGTAACCACAACAACCTACTGAATACTGCAAACACAGGCACAACTAACACAAAACAAGTCAATAACAATAAGGAATCTTTACTGAATACTCTACTTATTTTACAGGTCACTGGTACATTGAAACCCAGGAATGCTCATCTACAACCATATCAACTGCTGTGCACTACCTGCCACCAACCAGCCACTGTCTACCAACCATCTCCCAACAACACTTTAGAATGCTCAGCATGTGCAACAACAACAACTTTTGCATATGCACCCTTTCTGCAATGTGTCGTAGAAACAGTAGATGGAAATGTCGAATGCAATATGAACGGGAACATCTTGGAAGAACAAATCTCTAAACTTGCAAAGATACCATTTGAAAATTACAATAACAACATGTCAACAGTTGTTTTCCTCCTGTACCATTTCAAGGTTCATGGCACATTCTCCATCGTCGTGAACAATACCATAACCTCCATCACGAAAAACTCAGGCACAGTAAGTTTCAAGATCCCCATCTCTTCTACATCCAAAAAGTAACACACCCTTAATTTCAGCATCATCACCATCTTCTCTCTCCAAACTACTTATTCACCCAAAATTTATCCTCCCTAAATTTCAGAGGCTATGAATACAAATAGCCCGCTGCCAGCCAGGTAATGCTAACTACATACCAATCACATGGCAATGTTCCCTCTTCCTCAACCTTTTCATGCATATCCAAATACAGTAGATGTCCAATCAATTAATTCTCAAATTTACTAATATTTTCCCATCTCCTTTTGTAGGGATTGTCAAAGAATAGCTTCACTACGACAATGACATTCGACAAGTCAATATTGAAACTAGTGTTTTGGCTTACCCAGTTCTAACATTTCACCTACTTTTTAAATCAAAAAAATTCCGATGCATGATATGTTCAAGATAATAGTAATCAATGAACAAAAAAGACTTTACCTATTGCATATACTCTGTATTTAGATATTACTTCTATACGACTTAAAAAGACATCAGACTTAAGTTTGAATCTATATTTAGATATTACTTCTATACTTCTATACTTCTATACCACTTAAAAAGACATGACTTAAATTATAATCTATATTTAGATATTACTTCTATACGACTTAAAAATACATGACTTTTTTTTTGCAATTTTTTGTTATCTAGACCATACAAATGTTTGTACTACATTCTACTAATGTTTACCTACACATATACTCTATATTTAGATATTACTACTGCCACCACAGCTAAAGAATTGGAGCTAATACTTTAAGTCTGTGTTATATAAAAAAGATTTTGAACTCTGTCTCTCTCTGCTTTTGCAATCTATAGCTCTATACTTAGTGTTAGTACTTTGCGAATATAATGTTCGATAGTGTGTGTACACAGAACACAACTCCTTATTAGTACTTTGTCTCTATAATGTTTAATGGTGCGTGTACACAGAATACAACTCCTTATCCAGAAGAAGGAACCATGGAAGATGTTTGCACGAATGAGAGCATTACAGATGGGTAGTATGCATGGAAATGGAAAGGGCATGTAGCATTTTCTGAAACAATTAATGCATGCTTGCATGTGCTTTTACATCTTGGAAAATGTGCTAACCACCCTATTATTTGGCTACAGTTTTTAACATCTTCAATGATAGGTTCCATATATAGTTTATTTGAATCAATTTAATAAACTAATCTAATTTGCAGGAGCAAATCCGAATTCAACCACCTTTACAATGATCCTCTTAGCCTGTGCCAAAATGGGCCCTTTAAAACACGGTATGAACATCCATCAGAGCATAATATGACCAACCATTCTAAAACAAGTACAAAATACATGCACTAGAAATAGAGATCAGCTTATGCATCATGCGAGTTGAGACAGAGACTAAGCAATTCCTTTTAGCACATTTTTTTAAATCCATCTCCATATAGATGTATTTGTATTTCAAAAAGTCTAATAGTCTTTTTTCCCTGCTCTGATGATAGGTTAATATGGGTATTTTATTTTGTGACCTCTGAACTAGTCCTTGACAAGTCTACTAGATATTTGTATTCATCAACAGAATTATTTGATTATTTTATCATATTCATGCTTTGTCCCAGCCATATACTATGCATTATTTTGAATCTTTAGATGTTTTAGTCTTCAATCAGACAACATAAATGGTATCTAAAGATTGCATTCTTTGTCCCAGCCATATGCTATGCATTATTTTGAATCTTTAGATGTTTTACTCTCCAATCAGACAACATAAACGGTATTTGATGATTGCATTCATTATAACATTTTTTGTTCTTGAAATATTCAATTGATCTGTTTGTTGTCATTTTTAGGCATTTCACATCCTTCTTTATACATGGTTATTCATTGTTATTATTTACAAAATTTTATGTTAAAGGAGGATGGGATTGATTGTTGACTTTTTGTTTTTAGGAACGCTTGAGATTCATGGCAGTTTCAGTAGTTATAATGATCCATAGGAAGCTAGTACCCAAAGTGAAGTATGGATTAAACAATTAATAGAATGTTTGATTTTTTGGGATTCAAGTAGCTGACTGATTTTTAGAGCAGATCTCCCAATAGAATTGAGAACTTTCCTTATTGAATGTTGTTTACCATATTTGTAAATTAACACAGTTTAATATAAGCCTTCTTCGACGCCATTACAATTAGACTACTCATTACAATGGCTTCTCCTTGTACATCTTTTTTTTTATCATGCAAGTCAATGCAATTACAATTAGACTACTACAAGGAGAAGCATAATGAAGCATACTATTTCCTTTTAATGTTTCAACGATGAGATTCAAGATTAATTAAATTATGTGTAATCTTGCATAGAGTGTGTGAATACCTATCTTATTGGCATGGTAGAGCTGTGACCTGATTTTACTATAGTAGAATGGGTGTGGAACCACACATTGTGTGAGCTTTGCAGGTTACATATCACAACTTCCTCTAGCCAGAAACTGCAAACACTCAGACCTACACCCCACAACAAATAGCGTCCACGGCCTTACTAATGACAGTGTTCAATCCAGATTTCAAGATATTATAAAACAAGTTTGCATATCCTCTTTCATTTTTCCCTACTCCTCTTTCCCTGCCAAAAAAACATCCATGCCTCTGAGATTAAAAGCTTGCAAGCCCTTCAGAATCAAAGAAGGAGCAACGTCATGAGACTGCATCGATCTAAGATTCATAGAATTCATTGCACTCGTGGTAGGGGTTTCCTTATATGTAATTAAATTAGTTGATTAACGAGATTTAGTATTCCAAAACTGGAAAACTAATTTCTCCACCAATGGTTATGAAGTTAGGTCAGTCTGTGTAGAGAGATCAACAACGCATTTTTTGTGCATACTGCATTCATAGTAGTCGAAGACTTTGTGAAGAAGAATTCAGACGACTTATTTTACATCTTATCCGATCCAATTTACTTGTACTCGCCTCAACCCAATAAGTAATCTCAGTCTGAAAATTCCAAGGATACCAATATAACAGGCTTTAGAATGTAATTATGCAATCAAGATTGGAGGTCAATATGCAAGATTTTATGAAATTTTACTAGTCGTCATTGACTCAACAAACAGTATACCTACTCCACCAACTTGGGCAAATAGGAATAGAATCTGCACAGAATTTTTAAAATTAAAAATTTGGTAAATTCTTAAGATTCATAGAATTCATTGCACTCAATGTTGATTGTAAATTATGATATTATTTTATTGTATTCTTTTTATATGTGCTTTGTGCAACCTAAATGACAAAAAATAGAAAAAGAAAAATCCTTGTTTCAGAGTGGGTAAGAACTAGAGACAAATGCAAATGCAAATGCAAACACTCAAACCTACACCCCACAACAAACAACCAGCAAACGCAAACACTCAAACCTGCTTCCCACAACAAACAACCAGCAAATGCAAACACTCAGACCTGAACCACACAACAAACAACGTCCACAACCTAATGACAATGTTCAATCCAGATTTCAAGAAATTATCTAATTTTCCCTACTCCTCTTTCCCTGCACAAGGCAGGGACTCAAACTCTGCAGAGCTCTTGTTTAAGATTGGATTTCAATTAAAAACATCTCTCCTCCTACTTCACATATATTTATCTAGAATTAAGTATGCTAGTTATTTTAAAAAATTCATGTATAAGTTTATTATTATTTTTTAGTATAATTTTAATTTATTAGTGAAAATTTTATAATTTTCCTTTTTAATTTTAATATTTTAGATTTATTTTAGATTTTTATTTTATTAAATTCATCTTGATTCATTTATTTTATATGTAATAGTTAATATATAAATGATATGTTTATGCATATCACAGTTTCCAAGAATGAGCCCTTCCAGTACGAGCATTCAGCCGAGGCCGAAGTAAAAGGGTCATCTTTTGCCATCTTAGAAGACACCTGCAAAGTAGTCGTCTCTCTCCTTTTTGCTTTCATGTACTCCAACTCCTATTGAAAGGTGTGGAATGAGCCAGCCATCTTTTCCATCATTTCTTTACTAAAAGTAACTAGTTCTTCAAGCTTTTTATTTACCTAATTCTAATTAGACTTAACATTGGCCAAAGCCAATAGATTTTCTTGTTTCTCCTCCTTCAAGGGAATCATGCCCTTCAATTCATGAACTTAATCCTCTATAGTGTTCTGATTATCTAATTTCATTGCAAGTTCACCAACTGCTTCACAAACACAATCATCCACAATACTCTGTGCCCAATCCATTGCCTTAGCCTTGACCTTCGTAATAGCCTCCAATTTATTGATCTTTTTCTTAGCTATATGAAGCTGTGCAATGAGTCATTTTGGTGATTATATAAGATACACAATTTATCCACTTTGTCCACGATGCTAATATATTTATCAATGTTAACTGAAAATTAATATATTTATTAATTCTCGGTGTAGGGTACTTGGTTCATATATCACTCCTTTTTCATAATTTTATTTATTAAAGTTGTCAATTAGGTATTAATATTTATTTTAAATTCTTGATAGATATTATTAGATATTATTCAGAGAACTCCACACTTCTAAGTACTAAGATTAAACAATACAAGAAGCACAGGCAAAATATTCATCTACGCCTATAATCTCTATATGAAGTACTTTTTACATTCTCTTCATGATTCACCATAGATCATGATTTACCTATTTAATTTTGAACTCATTTAATTAAATAAATGTTTCCGTCAATCAATTATGCAACATCTATGTGGTAAACATATGGTTTAGCTAGTTTTTTGAATGGAGAATTATAAAATAAATTGTGATTTAGATTGTTCAAGAATCCTCGAACTAGTCA
Source organism: Thuja plicata (assembly GCA_018584345.1). NCBI lineage: Eukaryota > Viridiplantae > Streptophyta > Pinopsida > Cupressales > Cupressaceae > Thuja > Thuja plicata. The sequence continues at coordinate 721,650 of MU227025.1, forward strand.
TATATATTCATGAAGAAGGGATTATAATAATTACATAATCATTTTAATCATTAATTAATCATTAATTAATAGTTCCTGTCTATGGGGGAGATTAATGTTTTCAATGTTTTTACTAGTAATTTTTTTAAAAAATCTCATTTTCAAATTGTTCTTAGAAAAAATAAAGAGTAAATATAATTTTATTTAATGATTTGTAATATTTTAAATTTTGCACATCTTACGGTTCCTAGGGGTATGTGGCGTTATTGAAACATGCCCATATTTTCTTGCCGCTTCCAGAATACTCTATGCTCAGAGCTTTCTGGAGTGGCTCTTTAGTGCACAAAGAATCACTCCAATGTCTTTGGTCCTTGTAAAATCACAAGGTTGGATAACCCCTTGAGAATGACTTCGCCCAATTTTTGAGTCTCCTGCAGCGCAAATGTAGTCTTCAATCTGCAAAGTACAAATATTCATCCAAGGAAATAAAGGATGGGGGATATGTAAAATCTGACAATCTGGTCGATCTTGAAAAATTAAGACTTTGATCTTTGAGATAAGGCGATGCAGCCGACTAACGAGAGGCTTTATGCTTTGCACTCTTTTGTTCCCAATATCACCAAGGTAGTATTCAAAATTAGGTTTTCTTTTCCTTTTTTTTTCTTTTGTTTCTTGAAGATTCTGTGTGAAGTTATTTATTTGCTTATTCTGAATGGGTTTTTTTTTCTTCTCAAGATAGATTTGGGGATGCCATTAGGTATGTACATGACTTGCAAGTAGGTGAAGGACATTAAAGAAGAGATCAATCAACTTGAAGCGACTACGAACCTTAATGTTTTTGTATATCTTGATGGAAATTCCATTATAACAGACATTGACATGGGAATTAGGTCCTATGAAAACAACACTTGTTGTGGCTATGAGGTCGACAAGCTAGGCTAAAAAATACACTTCCATGTAAACACTCTTAACTATTTTTGTTTTCTCCTAGGAATGGAATCCTATGAAATTGCAAACTTCCAAACTTCCAAACCAGAATTTCTTTAACTTCCAAACTCAAATTCTGTTAAAACGCAACTTTTGAACTCAATCTTTTTTCAATTGCAATTTCCAAATTTTTTTGAATGGCAACTTAACAGTTAGAATTCTTAGAAATTGAAATCGTAATTCTTTTAAATTCCAAATTTTGACCCGATCTTTTTTAAAATTACAAACTTTCAAACTGTAATTCTTTTTAATTGTCACTTCCAAATATAAATTCTATTAAATTGAAACTTCCAAACTAGAGTTTCTTTAAATTATAACTTTCAAACTGAAATCATTTTAAATTTAACCTTAATAAACTAGAATTCTTTTAGATTGCAAATTTTAAACTTGAATTATTTTAAATTGCAACTTTCAAATAGCAATTCTTTTAATTTGCAACTTCTTTGTTGTGTATATGGCAGATCGATGTTTCCAATATGGGAGAGGCAACATTTCACCTCTCTCTCTCTCTCTCTCTCTCTCTCTCTCTCTCTCTCACACACACACACACACACACACACTTTGTCTACATGAGCTTTATTCCTATCTCCTCAACTATCACTCTACCTCTCTCCTATTTCCCACTACCTCTATCTCACTTTCTCTTCTCACGCCCAAGATCTAGACCTGTCTTTCTTCTTGTCTCTTTCCACACACACACACACACACGGTGTGTGTGTGTGTGTGTGTGTGTGTGTG
>MU227025.1:733863-770334 GCA_018584345.1 Thuja plicata
TTTTTTGATACTCCCCATTGACTTGATTGATAATTAGTTGGGAGTCACCATACATGTGTAACTCTATGATCTTCCATTCCATAGCTAGCTTGAGGCCGTTGACCAATGCTTCATATTCTGAGATATTATTGGTACATGGAAACATCAATTTGTAAGATTTGGGAATCTTGTATCCTTGTGGAGTTATGAAGAGGACCCCTGCTCTAGATCCTTGTTGAGTGAATGAACCGTCAAAGTAAATCTTCCATGGATGTTTAGTGAGATGCATGATTGTTTCATCAGGGAATTCAATTAGTAAAGGTTCATCATCCTAGAGTGGTGAATCAGCCAATTGATCTATAAGTACCTATCCTTTGATAGCTTTCCTTTCTACATATTCAATGTCAAACTCACTCAGAATCAGGACCCATTTTGCCAAACATCCTCTTAATGTTGTTCTACTCAAAAGATACTTTAGAGGATCGATCTTAGCAATGAGCTTCACTATATGAGAGAGCATGTAGTGTCTCAATTTTTGTGATGCAAAGATGACTGCTAAGCATGCTTTTTCAATAATGCTATAATTGAGCTCATAAGTGACTAGAGTTCTACTAATGTAGTAGATAGCTCGTTCCTTCTTTGTTTCATCTTCTTGTGCCAGTAATACTCCTAGGGATGTAGTTGTAGCTGAAATGTATTGGAGTAAGGGTTTTCCATTAATAGGTGCCATAAGAATAGGTGGAGTGGCCAGGTACCCCCTCAATTCTCTGAAGTTTTCTTCACAGTGTTCATCCCATTTGAAGATAACCCCTTTATGTAGTAGTTTACTAAAGGGTTGTGCCCTATCTGCAAGTTGGGACATGAATCTCCTGATGGACTTAAGTCTCCCTTGTAGTGTCCTCATTTGACTGATGTTACATGGAGGAGCCATCTCTAGAATAGCCTTTACCTTTGCGGGATCTACCTCGACTCCCTTCGCAAATACTATGAATCCTAGGAGCTTCCCTAATTGGACCCCGAAGGCACATTTTTTTAGGTTGAGCCTGAGTTGGAACTATTCCATTTGATCCAATATCTTTTTGAGGTCAGCAATGTGAGTTTCTCTCTCCTTGGATTCAGCCAATGTGTCATCTACATAGTCCTCCATGTTCTTGTGCATCATGTCATGGAATATTGTTATCATAGCTCTTTGATATGTTGCACCGGCATTCTTTAACCCAAAAGGCATGACATTCTAGCAAAAGGTGCCCCATGCGCATGTGAATGCAGTTTTCTCTTGATCCTCAGGAGCGATCTTGATTTGATTATAGCTCGAGAATCCATCCATAAAGAAATACATCTGAAAGCTTGTTGTAATATCTATGATCATGTCAATGTTTGGTAGAGGGAAGTCATCTTTCAGAAATGCTTTGTTTAGGTCTCTGAAGTCCATACAGATCCTTATAGATTTATCAGATTTAGAAATGGGGACCACATTAGAGATCCACCCTGCATAGGCAATGACTCGAATAAATCCAGCTTTCAATAAATTTTCTAGTTCTGCTTTTACCAATAATGCAACATGAGGATGCATTTTTCTGAATTTTTGTTTTACGGGCTTGATCCCAGGAGCTATAGACAAGTGGTGCATGATGAGATTAGGATCTAGCCCTGGCATATCAGTATAAGACCATGCAAAGTTAATCTTCTTCTCTTTCAGGAACTCTGTGAACTGTACCTTCTCTTCTTCTGATAAAGATTGTGCCAGATGAACTATGTGAGGATTTTGAACTGTGCCCAAGTTTGCGGGCTGTGTTGGTTCAATCAATACTGAAGATCTTTCCTGAAAGTGTTCCGGGAGGATATCAAGAGTCTCATCCTTTGGCACCTCAGAGATTTTTTCACCATTGGATACATCTTTTTTCTTTACTATTTTGGGATCTGATACTACCAAAGAGTGGTTTTCACCATTAGTGCACTTTTTCTTTTTATTTTTTAGTTTGTGACTAAGAAACTTGATATCCTCTTGTGACATGTTCTCGCTCCTTGCATTGGTGGAAGAAGGGTAAGGTTCACAAGCATTGAGATAACAAGCTAGGGAGTGGTCATTGGAAAAGTTAAGGATAGGACTAGGATTTGTTTCAGTCCAATCAATTAGGTCTGGAAGTACCAATGTTAGGGAATTAGTTTCTGGAAATGACAACATCATGTTAGCCTCAAGACCATTAACCAACATGACATGATCTGTTAACTTAATTTCTTCAATATTTAGATCTATAAGAGTGAGATCGTCGTTAAAAGGGTTGTTGTTAGTCATATGTGGATCGAACTCTAGTGAATTTTCAGTAGAAATCTCATCATCATCTCTCCATAAAAGGAGACTTCTTTCTTGTAGCCTATGAAATTCTTCTAGACTTATGTATTCACCAGTGTCTCCATCAATGATCAGGGGAATGAAATCTTCTTCTGGTTCAGGAGGATCAGTATTATTGAGAGGAGTGTCTGATCATTTGCTAGGAGCTGAGGGAGATGCAAACATGTGAATTATATCTATTCCAATATCTTCAGAGGTAATAGATAGCCAATCCCATTCATAGTCATGAGAGTCTGTCACATCATCATCAGATCTATTTAAGTATTCAATAATGGTTATCTGATGTACCCGGTTAGCTTCTTGTAGATCAAAGTGGGGTAGATCAAGGACATGTGAAATTGTGACCAATTTCCCCTAGTTAGGATGTAAATTTTGTGGTCAGGGTATCTCTTGAGTGATTGTTTCTATGGTGTCTCCTACCTCTTGAATGGGAGGTTGTGCTAGCAAAGGGGTGTGAAGATCCTCTGGTACCTCAAAGCTAGGTACATAGTGTTCTCCTTGATAGTTGGGATCTTGTGTGCCAATATGTAACAATCTTTCATAGGACCATTGCTCTAGTTCATCTATTTCATTACTCCCTTTATCTGAGTGTGGACTCTCTATTGGTGTAGGTTTATTAGTTTTAGTATTAAAACCAATTCCTATTTTATCTTTGGTGTTGCAGAACTCCATGGGTATAGGTTCAATGATCCCTTGTCCTGTGTCATTCAGAGGTCCCTTTCCTTTGTATCCCATTTGTGTGAGGAAATCATATCCCTTTCCATACTATTCTGGGGATATTTTCACATGTTTGACCTCAGATTCCATTGGTTCTCCCTTGTAAAGACAGTCTAGGACTGCCTATTCTTCTGTGTTATCTGAAGAAGATGTGGATGCCTTTATCATGCCAGTTGCTTTGTGTACTTCTATCTCCTTGAATGCTAGAGGTGTGAATGTCGATGAAGGTTTTCTATAGGATCTTGGTGACATCAGAAGTTCTATCAGTGAGGGAGTCAGGTCCAGCTTGTACTCTCCCATACCTGTTTCTTCAAGTTTCAAAGTTTTGCTAAAACTCTTCATAACCATGTCTTTGGTAGTTTCAGGAGCAACTGTATCCATAGCTTCTTTGTTGTGTGGGATCATGCTACCTACTTTGATATTGTTGTAAGTGTAGTTAGCATCTATAGGAATCGTCACTTCCACCCCATTATGTGGGAATTTTATGCATTGGTGGTAAGTGGATGGTACAACTTGCATTTTTTGAATCCATGGTCTCCCTAGTAAGATATTGTAGGCCAATGGTAAATCCATAACTTGACATATGATGTTCCTCTCAATTGGTTTGACTATGATAGGTAGAGCAATAAGACCTTTGGAGGATCTTTCTTCCTCATCATAAGCTTTGATGGTTATCTTATTTCTAGTGTCAATTGTTTGTTCTGAGAGACCTAGTCTCTTGATTAGATCCAGTGTATAGATATTCAATCATGTGCCTCCATCTATCAATACGCGTCTAGCACAGGATTTATGAATAAGGACTTTGATATGTAGGGGTTGATTGTGTGGATGGGTCAATGACTTGTCATCCACTTCAGAAAAGGAGAAGTAATGTGGTGCTGAGATATGATTGACCATCGCTTGAAACTTGTCTATATCAATATATTTTGGAACATTAGAAGCGTGTAGAGGATGTTCTAAGATCTCTCTATGTACCATGGATATCTTGAGCAATTCGAAGATGGAAATTTTGGCAGAGGTTCATTGCAATTGGTCTACCAAGTCATATTTTTCTCCGGGGATAGTGACCATGTGTCTTGTTGCTGGTTTAGGAATAGTCACAATTGGAACCTTGGATGTTGACATTGATGTCGATTTGGAGGTCCTTTGATTATAACCTGTGCTTGGCTCCGTGTTATAGCATTTGAATCGGATAAGGAAAAATTTAATTGTCATCACACTGATGGATTCAGTTTTAATGTTAAGCATATTATTCAAATTGTCATTTTTGGAATAGGTGTAGTTTACCTCATTACCCTTCCTTTTAGATGTTTCTCCTTGATTGTAATTAGGAAAAGGTTTGTTGAATGTTGTGTGATCTTCATTGGTAGTATGTCCATCTACTTTGATTTTACCTCCTTCGATGAGGTCTTGGATGACATGCTTAAGCTTGAGGTAATTATTATTCTTGTGTCCCTTGTTTTTGTGGAAGACACAATAGGAATTATCATCCCACCACCTGGGTTTAACCATTGGTTACCACGGTTTAGAATCGGGAATTGTAAGAACTTTGTTATCCACCAATGTTTTCAAAACAGTCTCAAGAGGCTCTCCTAAATGAGTAAAAGTTCTTTGGGGTTTTGAAGTCCATGTTCGTTCCTTGTTGTTATCATTGTTTGCTTTGGAGATGGGAGGTGTTACCTTAGTGTCTTTGCTTGCTCCATGCCATTGGTTAGATTAAATGCCTCGGGTTTAGGATTAATGTTAGAGGCATCAACAACTCAGTCATTAACAACATTCTTGTTTTGTTTCCACCATTTATGCTTGGAGTTGGAGTTGTTGGTCTTGTTTTCATTTTGAAGGGTGATCTCTCCCCTTTTGACCATTACTACCTCAATACGGAGGGCATTTTTAATCATTCTGTTGAAACTAGGAGAGTCTTGCATTTGTAGAGCATAGTTCAATTTAGGCACTAGATTATTAATGAAGATTTCCATCTTCTCTGCCTTGGGAATGACCCTTGAATATCATGCAAAAATATTCCTCCGTCTTTGTAGGAAGTGTGTGAATGATTCTCCAGTTCATTGTTTAGTTTTACATAGGTCCATCATAGTTACATCATGTTGGATGTTGTAGGAGTAATGTTGAATGAATCATTGGATCAACTCCTCAAATGTCTTGACCTTAGGGTTTAGTTTTGAGAACCACTCCATGGCATTACCTCCTAGACTTCCTGGAAATAGTCGCATGAGGTATGTGGGTTTGTGCTTGTATTTTATGCTTAGAGCATAGAATTCCCTTACGTGGTCATGTGGGTCAGCTTCTCCCGTGTACTTGTCATACTTTGGCCCCGCCACATTGGGAGGAAATGGGACCATCGTGATACTCTTATAAAAAAGAAATGGACAAATAGTGTCCAAAGAGTATTGTGTTTGGGGTTTCTCCTTCTCTTGTTTGAGGTTTGTGAGCTCTGTTTGCATTGAATTGAGTTGTTTGGTGAGAATAGATATCCGATTTGGTACTTCTTTTTCTTTGATCTTTTCCACGTCATAATCTTTGGGTAATTTAACACCTATAGACGCTAGATGGAGGAAGTATTTTTCCTTATCCTCATCAATCATTCTTTCCATTATCTAGTGAAACCTCTTTCTTTGTTTGAGTTTTTCATATTCTTCTTTAGTGATTTCATCCTCACTACCAGATTAAATAAAGGACGTTCAAACTTGGGTTCTTCTTCTTCATTAGTATCTTCAGGTTTTTAGTGTTTTCCATTGTTATAGTCCGCAAAGGCCTCACTCCATCTACGAGTATCGCTATCCATTTGAGGGGAATCTAGATCAAGGAGGGAACTATGAGAAGCTTCTCCTTGAAAGTGTGGTGTCTTAGGAGGCACTTTCGATCCTTTAGTTGTATACTTGTTGCGTCTCGTGTTAACCATGAAGTTGTTTCTCAACTTTGTTAACGTTTTCCAATAGTGGAAGTGAGAGTTTCAGATTGTTCAAGTTGACCTGTCTAGGTAAAATTAACTGTTTGGTGGTGAATGTAAGTGATTCCAGCATCAGAGGGTTAGAATGCCCTGATAGTGAGCTGGGAACCAAGTTGTTGGTAGAAAATGGGTAGACCACACGTATTGAACCGATCGTGAAAAGCTGACTAAGCATGCAAGGTGGACGTTTCGAAAGTGTTTTGAAATTATAATAGAGAGACCAGAAGAGACAACAAGAACTAGATAAAGAGCTAAATGGGTATCCTAATCAACTAAGACATTCTAAGAAAAACTTCTACAAGTACCCACTACCCTGAATGCGAGCTCCCAGATGCAAGCCTCTAATTGTACCAGATGAGATCCTAGAATCTGGATGCGACTATGTGCTAACTAAATGTGATCCTAGAATCTGGATACGACTATGTGCTGACCAAATATGATCCTAAATAATGCATGCAACTTGGGAAATATAGGATGCGATCTTGTGATGTCTTTGTCAGTTTTGGTCAGTTCTGAAAAGTTCATTTTTGAAGTGCGTGAAGTTGCTTGTTTCCAAATTGTGTTAAGAGGTGTCGTAAGGTGTGAAAAACACTTGTCCTCCAGGTTTTGAAATTTGTTGATTTTTTTGAGGAGCTTATCTTTTTAATGATCTTTTGAACACGTTAAATAGTTTTGCATTGTTAAGAGGGTGAAACAAACACTCATCTTTTCCTATTCTCTAGGTGGAGGATGAAAATCTTTTCTCGTTGACTCGGGTACACACTCAAATGCTAATCAAAATACAGCCATCACCAAGCATGCAATGGCTCTAGTCATGATGTTGTATTAGCTGACTCTAAACGCAAGTGAGGGCACGATATGATGAGTGTCTTGGGGGAATTACTTTTTACCTTGCACAAATATTATCACCCTTTCGGGGATGAATCAGGAATTCTTTCAGTTGAAGTTGTTGTAGATTATTGGGCAATCCATTTGAAACTATCCCCCATAGAATTGTGCAAGTCAAAATTCAGGCGTATAGCCCTATAAGTACCCAAATACATGTAATCTCGCAAGAAAGATTCAAGCGGCTCCACTCTACATATACCCAGATATGTTCAAGGAATGATGTCAAAATTCCAAGAACAAAACCAGTTTCATCTTCCGAGGTTTTGGCCTATGAGGAAGCAACTATTTATAGTGATTTGGAAGGGTTGGCGTAAAACCTGTCCTCACTTGGATCATTCCCGGGAGATTTTTTCCTCAACCGGCAGGCCCTCTACTATTTGAATGTATGTAACTAGGATTGGCGAGCTTTGGATGTCTGGATTTCTAATTCTTTTAAAGAAGAAGAGCATACTCTCCTAATCTAAACCATTTTCTCCCAAAACACTTAAAGCAAAGTTCATTCCTTCAAGCTATGTTGAGCTCAATTTAGTTGTTCCTATTTTAAAGAAAACAGGATGCTTGAAAAGGAAATTTTGCCTTGTTCAATTAACCACAAAATTTTAGTGAGTTTGATTGTTCAATTACTAATCCAAAAAGAATTAAACGATTGAACTTGTTCTTTAATCCCACATATTTAGTGCTTAGTTTTGTTCATTTACTATTTCCAAAAAGAATTAGATGATGTTTTCTTATTCATTTACCCCAAATTCCGTTCAATCCATAAACTGATGTATGAGTTTCTGATTTTCCTTAAAAGGAAAAGAGCATAATCCTCTAGTCAGTTTAGTGATAAATTGGAATATGTACTTTTAGTTTGAAAACAAGTAAATAGAGGTCAAGATGGGGGGGTTGGAAACCTGTAAAACTGAGTTAGTATGCGTTTAGTTCAACTCCCACGGAAACCTCCAAAAACAACCTGCAAACACTTGTTAAGCTGCAAAAATGCCACAAGCACAACTTGTCAAAATGTTAGGAATAGGCAAACGAAATGCACAAGTTTTCTAACTAGATGCGATCCTAAAATTTTACTGAATGTGATGCAGTATACTGTATGCGAGCTTCCTTACCAGATGCCATCCCATGCTTACCAAATGTGAGCCTGAACTGAAAATGATCAAGGAAATCCTAGATGCGAGCCTTGTTTTCTGCGGTGTGATGGCGTATCCCGGATGTGATCCAGAAAGGTTAAAAATGATCCTATGACAAAATTCTGAGCATGCAAATTAGCAAAAAAGTGTTAGAAAATGAGGCCAAGTTGGAAATCTTGCCCCACGGTGGGTGCCAAAAATGTGTGTGTATATTATGTACCTGATAAGAGAGACACAACACATCAATAAGTCATTGCATTAGCACAAAAAGGTTAGACAAGCATGTAAAACCACCTAATATCGACCTATTTCCTTATAACTAAGAAGAGTGTGATTAGTAACATAATAGCCCTCAGATTAAGCTACAATCAGTGACATATACGACCTAGCATGAAGAATTTTAGTTTGAAAACAAGCTAAATAATGAGAAACATGCATTCTATCTCTAATAATAGAAATAAGAACAATGCAAAAGCATGAACTAAGAAGTGAAATGTGAGTCTAGGATTAATTTAATAGCATAACAATGCATTTGTAAGCTAAGATGATGACCTATTTGCTCTCAAAAATGGCTTCTATAAATAGAAGAATGAGGGAGAGAGAGGGGAGACAAGGCTCATTTATGAGTTAAGGGACTCATTAATGGAGGTGTAAGAGCCATTAATGCCTTGGGCATTAATAAGGTATGGAGGAGAAATAGGCTTAAGGCATCTTCATTAATAAGGCATTAATGAAAGCCTTAAAGAAGCATGGGGAGGGTGTAAGAGGGTGGCTTGAGAAGGTGGACTTGAGAAAGTCATGCTTGAGAAAGTGGACTTTCTCAAGTGGGTTGAGTTGTTAATCATTCCCTAATGGAATGTGACAACATTAGGAGGTGGGTTAGGGTAGAATTAGGATTAGGATTAGATTAGCAAGGGTGAATGGGTTGAGAAGGGTTAGAACCTAGGGTAGAAGTTGTTGAGATAGGTTAGGTTGGGGTTTAGGGGAATATTAATTAAATGAATTAAACTTATTTTATTCATTCAAAAATATAGGAATTAATTATTTAAACAATTTAATTGCTTTTTAATAATTAGGGGACTATAGACATTTTAATTAAATTAAATAGGCTAGGGGAATGGGTTATTTTGCAAGTGGGTAATTGATTTAGGGATTTATTTAATTCCTTTATAATTAAATACTATAGCCATATTTGATTTTGGTTTGATTTAATTGGTTTGAATTGATTTGAATTGTATGGCTATAATAGTTAATATAAATCAGTGATAAAAATCACCTAGGACATTAAATAGATTTGAAGAATTATGCCAAGTAGTAATAGGGTTGTTTGGACATAATCGAGGGTATGATCACAATTAGGGAAAATAGGGTCCATAGTTGCAATAGACCAAATTCAGGTGGTTACACTAACAGGGATTATTATACTCAAGTACAGTTCTTTGTGGGTGCTAATTCCCACCGGGGTTTTTACTTATTTTGGTTTCCTTGTAATCAAATTGTGGTGTTGTGTTTTGTCTTATCTTACTCTGCATATGCTTGATTACATTCTATACTTAATTGCAGGAAAAAAATTTTACTAGCTGATAACTGATTCACCCCCCTCTCAGTTATGCCTTGGGACTATTCCAATAATTTGTATCAAAGCCAAGTTCCTTGGAGAGAAAGCCTAATAGCTTAAGGTAGATCAAATGGCGTACTTTAGGAAAGAGAGTCCTAAGTTTGATGGAGAAAATTATCTTGACTGGAAGAACAAAATGATAACACATTTTTAGTGCGTTGGTTTTGAGATTTATGAGATTGCTACTCATGCCATAGATGTTCCCACCTTGAAGGACCTTGCAGAAGAATATTCTACAAATAAAAAAAAGGAAGTATTCACCCAAAATGAAATTGCCAAAGAAGCCCTAATAAGTGCCCTATCTGATAGTGAATTTTCTGAGATCAAGAACGCAGACAAAGCATATTAAATTTGGAAATACCTAGAAGACATGTTTGAAGGAGACATCCAAGCCAAGAATGCATGCAGAAAGACATGGAAGAAAAGATACAACAATTTATAGATGCTACCTGAAGAAAACATCAGAGCCTACAATCAGAGGATTAATGAAGCAGTCTCAGGAATCAGGAACAACGGTGGAGAAATTTCAGAGGTTGATATAATGGAAAAACTGATGACCACATTGCTAGCAGATTATGAAAACAAGATAAACATATTGGATGAAACCATGCAATTCTCAAAGGACTTCAAAAGAGAAAACTTGATTAGTAAAATATCAGCATTTGAGATATCAATATTGAAGACAGAACCTAAAATGGAAACAACTTTCAAAGCTTCGGTCCATGGTAAGAAATCCTCAAATATCACTAGTAATGTTGAGAAAGAAGAAGTTGATACAGAACTAGAAGAAATCATTGCTATGATAGCTAAGAAGGAAAGAAAAGGTAAAGGAAAATATGAAGGACAACTACCATTTTTTTTTTTTGATGTAACAAAGTTGGCCACTTTGCATCCAAGTGTCCTACAAGAGTCAAGAAGTACAGATCACATTACAAACCCAAATATACTGAGGAATGCTATTATCCTGAGGATGCTGTAACTGATAATGCCTCAGGAGAAGATGAAATTGGATTTGTTGTAATTAAGGATAATGAAAAAATGATTGATCAAATAGAAATTGAAGATGAAAAGAAAGCACAAGAATTGGCTTTAGTATCACAAGCTGACATCAGAATAGGCTAGATCATAGATAGCGGGTGTTCACATCACATGATAGGAGAAAGAGATAGATTTGTACATCTAGAGAAGTACAAAGGTGGCATGGTCAGATTTGGAGATAACACTCCCAAACCTATCATAGGCAGAGGATCTATCACCTTAGATGGAAAGAACAAGACAGATTATGTTCTTTATGTTGATGGTTTGCATCATAACTTAGTAAGTGTTGGACAATTTATAGATAAAGGATATCAGTTGGAATTCAAAAACAACAGATGCATTATTAACAACAAAGAAGGAGAAATGATTGCATCAGGCTCAAAAACCAAAGGTAATGTTTTCAGCTTAACTCTGAAGTAAGTTGTTTTATTGCAAAAGTGGATGAAAGTTGGCTATGACACAAGAGACTTTGTCATATCAATTTTGACAACATAGTGAAGATAAGTAATGTAAAGGCAGTAAGAGAGCTTCCAAGTATTGCAAGACGAGTTGATACTATGTGCAGGGAATGGGTAATGGGGAAGCATGTGAGGACCTCATTCAGAAGCAAAGAGAACTCTACAGAGAACAAATTAGATATAATACATACACACTTATGTGGACCTACTCAAAAAATATCATACTATGGTGAAAGGTATATTTTTTTTTTTTGATGTTTTCTCCAGGATGATGTGGGTTGCATTCTTGAAAGACAAATCTAAAGCTTTTGAGAAGTTCAAAATATTCAAAGATAAAGTTGAAAATGAATCTAGATTAAAGATAAAATGTCTGAGATCTGATAGAGGGGGAGAATTCACCTCTGATAAGTTTCTTGAGTGTTGGGAAGAACATGGGATCAAAAAACAACTAAGTGCACCCAAAACCCCTCAACAAAATGGAATTATAGAAAGGAGAAACAAGATAATACTTGACACAGCGCACACTATCATGATTGAAGGAAAAGTTGCGCACACCTATTGGAGAGATGCAGTAAATACACCAGTCTATACTATCAACACAATTCAACTAAGACCAGGCATAGAAAAAACACCTTATGAACTTTGGTTTGGTAATGTACCTACAGTAAAATACTTCAGAAACTTTGGAAGCAAGTGCTACATCAAGAGAGATGATGGTGTTGGAAAATTTGATGCTAGAAGTGATGAAGGTATTTTTCTTGGTTACTCTAATAAGAGAAAAGATTACAGACGTTTTAATTTAAGGTTGAAGAAAATCATTGAGAGTGCACATGTGAAGATTGGTGAGAAGTTCATGATTCAAGAGAGATATTATGAATATGCACATATGATTGAAGATGAACCTAGACCTATCAATAAGGATATAGTTATTGAAGAAATGTTTGACTGTATTGATGTATCATGCAATAACCCTGAACCAAGTCAAGAAGAATCACAGATTATAGATGAGAGTGTCACACCTAAAATCTCAAAATACACATCTAAATATCACTCTAAAGAAGATATCATTGGAGATTAGAGCAGTAAAGTCTTGACAAGATCCAGAGAAAAAGGTTCAACCGTTGATGAAGAGGTATGCTTACTTTCACAAATTGAACCCTTAAGTGTTGAAGATGTGTGTAATGATTTAGATTGGCAAAGTGCTATGAAAGAAGAATTAGATCAAATAATCAAGAATGACACATGCGAATTGGTCCCTAGACCTTGTGACAAGAGCGTGATTAGAACTAAGTGGATATTCAGAAGCAAAATGAATGAAGATAGGACAGTGATCATAAACAAAGAAAGATTGGTATGTAAAGGATATGTGCAAAGAGAAGGAATTGAGTATTCTGATACATTTTCCCCTGTGAGTAGACTGGAAGCTATAAAGTTGCTTTTATCTTATGCAACATTCAAGAACTTCAAAGTATATCAGATGGATGTCAACTCACCACTCCTGAATGGTGACTTGAAGGAAGAATTCTACATAGAGCCGCCTAAAGGATTAAAACTTTTAGACAAACCATACATGGTATGTAGACTAGAGAAAGCCCTCTATGGACTTAAACAGGCTCCAAGAGCATGGTATGAAAGACTTGATGGTTATTTGACAAAGATTAGATTCAAAAAGGGAGCAACAAAATGAAACATATTCATCAGAGAGACAACTGAAGGATTACTACTTGTTGCTATATTTGTTGATGACATTATTTTTGGAGGTAATGACAAGCTTAGTGTAGAATGTGCAAGAGAGATGCAGAGTGAATTTGAAATGAGCATGATTGGACCAATCAAATACTTTTTGGGATTAAATGTAAAACAACCAGACAAAGGCATATTCATAAATCAGTCTAAATATGTGAAGGAGATATTAAAGACTTTCAAGATGGAAGATTGTAAGCTAGTAAGCACCCCCATGATAACAGGAAGAAAGCTTTCTAAAGATGATGATTCCACAGTAGTTGACAAGACACTATACAAGTCTATGATTGGAAAACTCATATATCTCACTCAATCTAGACCTGATATTTCTAATGCAGTTGGCATTGTTGGAAGATTTGTAGGTGAACCTAAACAAAACCACTTAATTACAATAAAAAGAATATTCACATACTTAAAGGGAACTATAGATTATGGTTTATGGTATCCTAACTCAGAGAATGTACAACTTCATGTGTATACTGATGCTTATTGGGAAGGTTGTGTTGATGACAGAAAGAGTACCTCAGGAGGAGCAGTATTCCTTGGAGATAGATTGGTCACCTAGACAAGTAAGAAGCGTAACTGTATTTCTTAGTCAATATCAGAGGTTGAATATGTATCAGCAACATTGAATTGTTCTACAATTGTTTGGATCAAACAGATGATAAAAGACTATGGAATTTAGATTAATTATCCTATTGTTATTCACTGTGATAACACTAGCACTATCAATATGTCAAAGAACCCTGTGATGCACGCAAAGACAAAACACATTGAAATAAAATATCATTTTCTAAGAGAAAAAGTTGCAGACAAAGAAGTAAAGTTGGATTATGTGAGCACTAAAGAACAGTTAGAAGATATTTTTATGAAGCCTTTATCAAAAGATACTTTTGAGTATCTCAGGGAGAAGATGGGAGTAATTCCCTTTCCTAAGTCTAATTAGAATTTGTAGCAAGAACATCAGTCCTTGGTGACTAATGAATGGTTGACTACTCTACTTCTGGAGTATTACATGTGCTTAATAGTATTTGGCACCCTTTTCTATTGATGTCAAAGGGGGAGTATATAGTAAGGGGGAGCATATACTCTGGGGGAGTATATAGTCATGAAAATAAAAACACAGTCAAAGGAGCTGCAGTGAAGAGGAACCTTTGATGAGGATATTAAGAATATTGTTAAAAGAAAGAGGATACTTTGGGTTGATGGTGTTTTTCATATCATATGTTTCCATCAATGTCAAAGGGGGAGATTGTTGGAGATCTTCTTCTATGAAAATAGTTGACTGTATGTTTGTCATTGATGACAACATATAATATACAAAATTGAACTGTATTCACCTTTCACTATGGATATAAGGAAGCCTTGCACAGTTGTTTTTATATTTCAGACATAGTTACTATACCATGTACATACACGAAGATTTAGATGTTCAGTAACAGTTCAGTTATGTTACTCTGTTTACCAGACATAGTTTCAAAAGACTGTTCTCAGAAAGCCGACAATAATTTTATTAATTCTTCAGTTGCGTCTATCTATGGGATATGCATGTTCAGATTCATGTTTAGTTATGAGTCTATGAAAATTAACCTAAGGTGCTAATCATGTTTCATCTGAAGCATGACGTTTGGGTAATTTTGGTGGAGTCAACTATGTGAAGCGATGTGTCTATTCAGTTTGAGTTGTGCGATTCTAATTATGTTGCATGCTTGGTTTGGCCGACTAAAGAAGCATTGAAGGGATTCCTAAAGCTGACAAAGATCAAATCTCTTGGAGAAGATACTTATAGTAGTTCATTTTAAGATCACCAAGTGTGAATGAGAAGAAAAGAGACAGAACAAGAACAGAGCAGATTGTTGTTTGTGTTGGGACAGTAAAGATATTTCATTCATCAGTCAAAGATCTATGTGAAGAAGTTGGAAGTGCATACAATACATTGGAACTGATCAAGACAGCAGGTCTACTCAAATAGTTCATTATCAGATATAGTGTATATCTGTTCTACTGAAGGTTGTATCCTTTGCCATTTTAGCAGTGAGCTTTTGGATAGTGAGTCCTCACCCCTAACAAGGTTATTTGTAAAAGACTCCTAATAGGGTTAGACCCTTAACCAGGTCACTATACTTATTGTATTGTAAAGATCAACTCCTAACATGGTTGTAAGATCTTCTAATAGGGATTATTATACTCAAGTACAGTTCTTTGTGGGTGCTAATTCCCATTGGGGTTTTTACCTATTTTTGTTTCCCCGTAATCAAATTGTGGTGTTGTGTTCTATGTTATCTTACTGTGCATATGCTTGATTACATTCTATACTTAATTGGAGGAAAAGAATTTAACTAGCTAATAATTGATTCAACCCTCCCCCCTCTTAGTTATCCCTTGGGACTATTCCAATAGAGAGGTGATTAAGGATGTGGAAGAAATCCAAATACCTGATCAGATCAAGCCACAAGTGGAGAGAATTCTAGATTGAAGAGTGAAGAAGAAGACTAGGAGTAAGACTTATATGGAGCATCTACTCAAATGGAAGTAATTACCTGAGTCAGAGGCTACATGGATAGCAGAGTTTGAATTTAAGAAGGATAGCATTAGCATGAAGTTCATCACAACACATGTAACTTGATCTTCTTGTTGCGGGTGGAGGATGGTGCAGGAGCACCTTAAGGTCTTATGAAGATTTTCAAACATTTTGGCTTGTAGGTTAGTTTAGCCAATCACTAAGGTAATAAGGTATAAGTATAGAGTCTCAAGGTTTTTTTGGTGTGTGTTTAGTGGTAAGAGTGTTTAGATTCTAGTGTTTTGTGTGATCAATTAGGCTCTAGTATCAAAGTCCTAGGAAAGTCAACAAAGGGTCAATGTTTGACCAAGACTCCAAAATGAAGTGGCACTTGTGATTTTGATGTTTTTAAGTTTTTTAAGGTCTTATGTAATGGTTTAGAGTTGAATTGAACCATTGAGAGTAGTGGAATGTCAAAGTGACAAAAGTTGTAAAAGTTGCTGATGACAACTTTGCAATTTTGCAAGTTGTCATGACAACATTTCCTAAAAACTAGGAAATAGATTTAATGCTGCTCTAATCCTGACCTAAGGGTCAAAACATGTGGGGATATGATATATAAGGTGAAAAAACCCTAATCCAGAGGTTTGAAGACACATTGTATGAACTGTGATTTGGAAAGTAAAGAATTGACTATGTTTTTGTATTAGAGCCTTCATGGAGTCATTTAATGAATTGAAAGGATTGAATTAATACATTGAAACTTTACTTTGTATTATGTAGTTACTTTTTGTGGCATTGGTTTAGTTGTTCAGTGCTTCTGGTTATCATTTTGTAAATTTATTGAGTTTCACTATTTCGTTGTCTGGTTCAGAACTAGTCTTGTAAATATGCACCCCACTTGAGTTCTCATGGTTAAACTTCCAGGGCCTCTTGGAATAAAGTAGGGGGCCCTATATATATTGCAAATATGGTTTGTGGAGTCATTGTGTGTAGGGGAACTATTCTTTCCATCAAGCCCTACGCGAGTGTAGAGGCATTCTGGTTAGAGGCTTGTGGAGAACAGTAGCAAGAAAGCTTGCTAATTAGATTAGTTAGAACCAATCAATGGCGGGAGTATGTAGGGGTATGTATCCTTGATAAATGAATGAAAGGATAAGGATAGTGGAGTTTATTGGAACATTTTGTGAAATCAAAGAACTCAGACTGGTGAACATGCTCTTTAAACCCTTAAAAATAGGGTTTGGTGAACATATTTCAGTGTTTAGGAGGGCTAATTACGCCAAAAAGGGTACAAGGCCTAAAATCTTGAAAAGTATGAACTCGATTAGAAACCTTTAAAAGAATCCATCCAAGTGGATCAGAATTGGTTGAAAGTGACCTAGGAATGGTCAGGATTCCCATTCCTATTTCCTAGAGCAGATTGGGATTAAGGTTGCTCAATGGAGCCTATGGGTGCATTGTTGGATTGAGAGAGATAGTAGAGTGAATTGAAGTTGGTGGTGAGTTCTAAGGGAAGTATGGGATCATAGAGTTGTCGTCTAGTTAGGGTAGAGAAAGATATCCTAGGAAGACCAAAGAAAGGTCTTAGTTAGAGAAAGAGTGCTCTTGTGGTAAGAGCTCCCCATCATCGTAGTTCAGAGTTCATTCGAGGATTAGAATTAGCCTTTAGAAATAAGTAATAATAATGCAAGGATACAATAATATCATGAACTAAATTTATAAATGAATGTATTACATATAAATTAAGTATTTTTTATAAAAAAAAATCTTAACTTTAAATAAATGTTAAACAATAAAACATAAAATAAAAAGAACCCCATTATACACTTTTAAATTTTATTATCAGATACTTTGAGTGTTGATTTTGTTTTATAGACCTAAAATCATTTTAAGACATTGATTGTGAAGGATTAGAAGATTATTAACATGAGAATGACTCCAACAAGATAAAATTGTTTTAAAATGAATTGGCCTCTAATTAGACTTTCATGATTAGCACAAATGTTATTGACAATGGTGTAGCCAAGAAGTAATCTAATGTGATGTGAATGAGGCATATAGAAATGTAGGTGGGTATAATAGATATAAGTCTCCTTGCATTTTCATTAAAAGACCAAGCAAATAAAACATACATACTTTTTGAATTTTTAAGAAGCACGTATATATTTAGCTCTTCATTTCTATTTATTTTTATTTATTTTTGAGATAAATGACCACTTTTTTGTTCACCATATTAATATGCCTACACATATTTTGTAATTTACAAGAAATCAACACTTAGAAGAATGCCAATTAAACCCAAGCTAATAGCTCTTCCACATGAAGCATCAATTTTGGCATTAAGAGACCTCTTCCTTCTCCCATTGCTAGAAGATCAGGAGACCGCCACCATGGACACCATCATAAGCCACATAAATACCATTAAAATAGCCATGCAACCTAGCTAGAAAAAGGTGGGTCTTCCGAGGAAATCCTTTACATGGTCAAGAAAATTATTGAATACATTATGTTCTTAAAAAAAAAAAAATCTTATATAAATTCTGAAGGAGACCATATTCGACTAAAACGTTTTGCCCATGTGGATATTTTTAATGTACAAGAAACTTAATGAACGTCTTATGTGCTGACATGAATTATTCTTATATAAGATCTATAGAAGATACTGTTCAAGATAAGATCCATAGAAAAGAACTCTAATACAATATATGAGATATTTAATGGTGCACTTTTGTTGATATATATTGCAGTATAAAAGATCAGATTTACCGTAATAAACTCTTCTAGATTACCATCATAAACTCTTCTAGACAATGTTTTTAACACCAGAAATAATTGGTTGAATATAATATCGCTAGATATTTCGGATCATCTTGTTGTGGAGGTTGAAATCAAAATAGAAGTAGCTGTCAAGATCCTCCTCCTCCTCCACAGCCACCACCGCCACCACCTCCCCCTCCTCCACAGCCGCCACCTCCTCCGCCAACATCCGCGCCCACGCCCACGCCCTGCTCCACAGCCACCACCGGCTCCCACCGCATCTCCATCTGCAAAATAACTATCACTTTTCCTCTTTGGACGCTTCTTCTTTTTCCTAATCCTAGAACCGCAAGAAGCAACTATAATGGACGCCATGATAAGCCCAATAAATACCATAAACACATGCATGTAGCCTTGCTGGGAAGAAGGTAGCTTTACCCAGGGAATCCTCGACATTTTCAAAAAGATTATTGAATGCCAGATATTTCTATACCGTTTTTCCTAATATTAACTTCAAAAGGAGACCCTCTCCATGGAAAGAGTTCCCCACCTGCAGATCTACTTCATACTAAAGGAAATCATTAAATATGGTGCGCTTACAGCAGCTCTTCTTATATAACTTCTTATGGAGTCCCTGTATGAGGAAAGAGATTTATTAATATGGTTATGATTACCGGCATTATAAGGGTTAAAGTATAATGAGACTTTAATTTTCTTATCAAGTCATCCATGCTTGAAAAGTGAAGTTTATGGTATATTTCATCTCTTCCTACGTTATCTTCAAACGTCTCATTCACATCCGCTAGATTGCTTCTTGGCCACACCATTCTCAATTCTGGATATATGATGTAACTCTTCAAATCAATGTTTTAAAATGAATTTAGTATCATAAAATAAAATCACAATTAAAGAGTGATAAGAAATATTTAAAACTGTATATTGATAATTTCTTATTTTATGTTTTTAAAATATATAATACACTTATGCGTAAATTTAGCTCATTATTATTTGTATATCTTGTTTTCATTGTTTTTTATATATAAAGTGTATTTTTTGTTGATTTATTTCTTATTGTTTTTTATTAAGTAAAACGAGTTTTAAAGGGTGCTTGAAACCCAGAACAGAGCGAAAGATCGGAAATAAAACCTAGACTGAAAGGACATAGCCAAATAGACGAAACAAACCACCACACGACCACAGAACCAGGTTTTGAAGGGGCCCCTGAACCCTGTACACTCAGATTTTGAGGGGGGTTTGAAACCCCACTTAGACAAGCAGTTGCAGAAAGCTAAAATAAACTTGAAAACCAATAGCACATAAACAATAGCCATGCATCAATCTGGAAAGGACAGCCTCGTTGTCCTTAACAGGGCCCGAGGGCTACAAATTAATCCAGAACAGGGGAGGAAGCTGACTCCCCAAACCAAGATATATGGCCACAAGAAGGATAGACATAATGGTTAATATGCATTTAAAGATCTCTGGCATAAACAATAGGGGTTTTGACTTGGTCCCCAAAACCAAAAAACACCCTCTAGAGGCATACCCCATAGAAGAGACAGTGTGAGAAGATGAGGATAAATAATCCTTAATAAACTCTGATCTTCCCACAAAAGAGATTGTCTAGCTACCGATCTAGACATCGCCATGAGAAACCCTCTCCACCTCAGTAGGAGCATCACCCACCTCAATAGGGTTAAGGGAGATCTCAAGAACAAAAAGGATGAGCCACCTTCTCCAAATCCCCAAGGTCAAGTGTCGATGGAAAATGAGATACCCCAAGCAGCAACCCTTCGTCACTTTCGCACGGCCAGTCTTTACATCAACAGAAGCAACCTCTACCTCCATAGGTAAAGAAGAAGATCAGGAAGGAAGAAGGTCAAGCCATACCTTAGCCAGAAACATTTGAAAGCTCTCCACCTCCAGAGGAGTCCACAAGGGAAAGGGAGAAGAGACAGCAATGGAAACCCCAGAAACACAAGCGAGAAACGGCTTGGGGAAACTCCCCACCAACAAACTCTGCTCCACAAAGTGAAAAAATAAAGCATACAAGCAACACCAGAAGACATGGCTTAGAGGCCTCAGCAGGTAAGCCCCAAACCAAAGAAGAGTGGCTCCAACACCCACACCACCAAAATAGCTAGTAAAGCACCTTCGGCCATCAAAATAGGCACAGGAATAAACCTGGCATGAAAAACATAGATCCATTCAACGGCCAACATGCAGATCTGGGAGTGATTAAAATCCCCAAAACCACCAGGTAGGACGTGACCCGCTACCACACAAGCCTTGCCAGCCGCCCTGGCAAGGAACACTTCCTCCAGATACGTAAAAACAATGCACAGAGGAAGCAGGTAAAAGCCAAAGAGGCAGGCCCACAGGTGCTGTGAGAAGAGAAGTTTTTGCACAACCCAAAGGGGATCCCCATCCCCATCTGTGTCACCATCTTCCTTAGCCGCTGCCAAGGTGCCTTTAGACTGCCCAACGCCATTCGAAACCCTAGCCGCTCCCGCTCCTCTGCTCCTGCTCCCGCTCATCGTAGATGGTTTTTGATTTATTTCTTATTGTTATTCTATTTAGAATAATCATTAAAATAGTCATTAGATCATTTTAAATCATATTAGACAATCTAAAAATGCTTAAAAGAAAATTCACTAAAAAATATTATAGTAGAATTGTAAAACATCTTAATTTTATCATCCATTTGTGTTATCATTTTAAATATATAATTTATATCTAGTGTCTTATATAGTTAACTTAACTATCTGTCAAAAGAAAACACGATTTTATAAATAAATAAATTTTGTGAACATATTTATAAATGCTACCAATTTATTTACTATATAACAAATATCAATATAGAGTCAATCAATACTATGACTATCTATTGATTGATAGTTCACTTTACATATATAGAATTACTCATTTCTATATAAAAATAGAAGATTATTGGTTTTTATGATATGTAAGATCAAAAAAATTCAATTTATATATTTTTGTTGATATATCGATGTTTGTTATCCTAGAATTGCTAGTATAATCTACTTTTGCCAAAAAATTGAGTTTGATTATTTAGAATTGCTAAACCCTAACCAAATCCAAAAACCATATGTCTCTCTTTAGCTTGTGATAATAAATTAAAAAATTGAACATTCTTCAACAATAAAGAGGGGACTTAATAAATTTCTTTGTATGTAATGTCCCAAGTCATCAAAGGGACATGCTAATATATAAAGCCAATAGGTCAAGGTCATAAATTGATGGATTCTCTAAGGGTTAAAGGAACACAAAATTTTCAAAGTATGGATGATACCTATTTATGATCTCATACAAAAGGAGGATGTCATGCTACCCTTTGTACAATGTTTGAGTGCTAGATATGGGTAAACTAGTGTAATCAAATGTGGTTGTTCTATTCTTTCTCCCTGCAACCCTATTCTATTGAAGGGTTCTTGTAGCAACATACTACCTTTTGATACCATGGTACTCACAATAGTTCACAAACTCATCCGAAGTGTACTCACCACCTTTATCAGACCTTAGGCATTTAATCTTCACATTATATTCTTTCTCCACCATTTTCCTGAAAATCTTAAACTTGTTAAAAGCGTCAGGCTTGTCTTTCAAAAAGGTTACCCAAGTCATCCTAGTGTAATCATCTACAAACAACATAAAATACGTATCTCCATTGATTGACACTGTCCTTTTAGGACCCCATAGATCTTTATGTACAAGTTGTTTGCGTTTAGAAGATGAATGTTCCTTTGAATAAAAAGTAATTCTAGTTTTCTTACCATGTTGACAACCGTCACAAATGCTATTTTCAAGCTTTCATATGAGTGATATACCTCTTACATTGTGATCCTTACTTACCTTCACCAAGTTATCACAATTTAAGTGTCCAAGCCTCTTGTGTTATAACCAACCTGACTCATAAGAAAAATAGTATCATCACCATTAGTATTCGTGACTTCTCTCAGTTTATCAACATTTCCTTTTGATCTTTTAAGTTTAGCCACCATCTTTCCTGATTTCAATTTTATTTGACACCCATGATCATCAAATAGAATTTCATAACCATTATCACAAATTTGTCTTACACTCAAGAGATTATATTTTAGTCCTTCCAAAAAAAAATACATTATGAATAGGCACGTTATCACTTAGCATTAAAGAGCCTAAACCTTTCATTTTTCTTGAAGAATTATCAGCAAAGCTCACACAACCACCTTTATAACTTACCAACTTTGTGAACTTCCTCCTATCTCCTGTCCACTATCTATGATCCATAGGTCCTTCTTTCAAAATGTAGAGAAACTTGAATAAACATACACTTCCCAAGATTCTTACACACTTTTGGTCTCAAAACTATCACTTCCTTAACCTCTAATTTTTCTACTCCTTTATCACTTTTTAGATCAGAAACAGACTCATGACTTTTCTTCTTTATAAATTTGCAACCTTTCTTGACATGACCAATGCTATTGCACTTAAAACACCTTAGAATAATCATTATATGAAAGGGATATCCAAGATTAAACTTAGAATGCCTCATCAAAGATACTTTGCAATTGTTCATCCTATGTCAAAATTGAAGGCAAGAGAAATAATACTGACCAAAATAAGAATTTAATATGTATGGGAACCATTTACCAGCAGAATAAGAGCCTCTTGTTGGTATTGTGTTGGGATATTATTGGTATTATGATGCATATTGAGGTGCAGTCATAAGGTGTCACTTATTTGGTTGTCATTTATGGCAACTAAGCTAGTGCATTGTAACTAAGTCAGTACAAACATGAAATACTATAGGTGCAGTAAAGGTACAATCGGTAAGAAAGTGATACTAAAATTTGGCTAAGTCCAGAAGATCGATAGACAATGAGAATATCACTTTGGTGGTGATAATGGTAGAAGTGGAATAATGAGGAGTGGTCATAGATAAAACATCAACCTATTTAGATTGCAAAGTGGTTCAGACCACAAATCATTTGGTTGAGTGGTGAAAGCGTTTTTAGTGTCATGGACATTAAGACAGGTAGAGCACTTATGTTCTTGAGTACCAGTCAGTAGATTACATATTGGTGAATGATAAAGTATGTGATATCATTTCTAATGATATGATGAACTATAATAAATGTTATACATTTAATGTGTTGATATTTATGAGATTGATGCAAACATTTAATTCAGATTTGAGGTGTTGCATTGGAGAAGTCAAAATATGTTTGACTACTTTGGAGATATAACTTGTAGAACTTATCTTGACCTAACACGGTCATGATGAATCATTTTAATCATCGAGATAATCATTTTTACACATGGTTCTTTCATGGTAAAGTAATTTGAAGATCATTTTTATGTCAGTGGAAGTTATTTATATATAGGGAATTTCTCATATTGAAAAAAGTTGGAAGAGTCAGGTTGTGGGTGATGCAATTAGGGATTTGTGATTTCAATTTGAGGTTACAATCAGAAAGCTAATAGATAGAGAGTAGAGAGAAGTAACAAAGTACGGAAAACATATTGGATTTGACAAGCAAACAATGCTACATCTGGATCACTACTCTTGTTGTTTCCTAATAGTTGCAGCAATACAAATCCTCAACTGGGTGAACTCTAACAAGTTCTTTTTGTAAATCCTTTAACTGGGTATTTTATTTATTGAGGTTTGAAATCCTCAAGTGAGGTAGATCATACTTGATCTAATTGTACTCCTAATAGTATACTATTCACTCCTAATAGGGTGAACCCTCAGAAAGGGTATTTGTAGCTCCTAACAGGGAATACTTCTAATAGGGTGAACCCTCAGAAAGGATATTTGTAGCTCCTAATAGGGAATACTCATTTACTGTAGTATTGGGCTTGTGAGTGTCATCCCCACCATGGTTTTTCCCTCTTACAAGGGTTTCCATGAGAAAATAATTTGTATCATGTGTGATAAATTTTTTGAGGCTTGATATTACTTTATTTTATATATTTACATCTGTTATATACTTTATAGTTTGGAAAGTAACTTAGTAGTTATTTAGATGAGCAGTTGAATTAGTTTACTATTTGTTTGTATTGATTCACCCCCTCTCAATACCTATTAATTCCAACAATTGGTATAAGAGCATATGTTCTCTTGGTGATAATCCTAATAGCTTGGGGAAAATATCCACTATCATGGAGGGTTATAGGTATGAGATGCAACTTGAGAATGCAAACCAGATGATCATTGAGCTGCTGGAAAAGATGAAGAAATCACTTGCCAAAAGGAGAGAACTCACTAAGAAATTGAGTGAAAGACAAGAATACATAGAACAACTATCTTGGGGAATTACATCTGAAGCATCTGAGGAAGTAATTGTAGATATGTTGATTAAGAAAAAGGGTCTCAAATAAAATGTCTCTTATCTAAACAAAGATCTTGAAAGTCGGTATATTAGTATGTGTGAAGTCCTTGAGGAAAAAGGAAAAGTTGTAGATGCAAGGAAGAGTAAAGAAGATACCAAGAAAATTGTTGATGATTCCCTAAAGGAAAAATATAGAGAGCTTGTTAACCTAAGACAAGAATTTACTTTATTTCATAATCAAATGTAGGATTTTTCTCCAGAGAATATTCAAGTAATAGCTAAGAATGAAAGGCTTAGAGAAGAAAATGAGATATTTCAGAAGGAATTGAAAAATGAGAAAGAAGAAAATGAAAAGTTGAAGCAATATGATGAAAGCTTATAAAATCTTGATGAAAAAATGAAGAGATAGAGAAGACACAGAAACACAATGGGTCTAGGACATACAAGAGAAGGAACATTTGAAATCAGTGAGTCCTCTAAATCTGAACCTAAGGAGACACATAAAGATCAGAAGGTAGATCGAATCAGATCAGGTAAGAAACCTATCAAACCTACTTGTTATAACTGTGAAGAGCTTGGTCATACTGTAAATGTGTGTAGGAGAAAACTAGTGAATAAACCTCAATATTTTAATGGATATTGTTAAAATTGTCACAAGCATGGTCATACTGCTTATGAGTTTATATCTAGATCTAGCAGTAGATCCAGTGGTGGTAAATTTGATGGATTTTTTTTTCATGCAACAAATATGGACACAAAGATGGAGATTGCAGGTCAAGAATGTATGCACCTAGGTCTACTGCCACACTGGTGAATACTGTTAGAAGGGAAATATAATTCAACACTACATTTTTTGTATGTGGTAACTATGGACACCTAGCAATGAATTGTAGAATAAGAACTCTGAGAGGTATTGTTGTTCCTTTGAAGTCAACCGGTATGACATGTTTTTTCTATCATAAGATAGGTCATTTGGCTAGAGACTATCGATTTGGGAACCAGTTTTCTAATCATTCAGAAGATATGAAAGGAAAGAAGATTACTAATGTTGATGAAGTTACAAGTGATATGAAGACAACATGGGTAAATAAAGGTGAACTAAATTCTTCTGAGTTGACTGAGAACTCCACAAGTTTAGGATGTGTGGAGGTTCCATCGGTGAACTAAGCATATTATTTTCTTAGGGGTAGCAGTTAAAGAAAAATCCATTACCAATCCCCTAGATTCATGAGCGATAAAGATCTATATGCACATTATCGTGTAAATTTCTATGAGTTTTTTTAAAGACTATGTGTATACCGCACTGAGATTTCATTCTTGATATCTATTTGATAGAATTTATACTATTGGTTGAGTACCAACCAATGGATACATGTTAACTAGTGTCTTGAAATTATTCCAAATGTTGAAGAATGCAACATATATTTCTCTAACGTTAGGGTGCCAGAAAGAAGTTGAGTCCACTTTTTGGCCAAAAAGTGGAACTATTTTTTCTGTTTTTTCAATTTCATCCCATTTGAGATGAATATTTGAAGCACTTAGAGATTGAATCTTTGAAAAAATTAGTACTAGAAGTTGTAGTACTCGGAGTCTACTTTCCAAATATGTAATTTATTTTAATACTTAGATGATAAAATTTCATGGTCAATAGGAATTTATAAAAACCACATTTTAAAAGTCACTGTTTCAGGACCATACTATGCTCGTGTATGACAAACAAAATTTGGCCTAAATGAAACTATTTCTCTCAATACTTTAGGGAAATGGTATGTAACACAGTTAATATTGATGACAATAATTTTTTGTATTTTTTTGCTGAATATATTTTTTTATTAATTTTTATTAGGCATAATTGTTGTTTTTAAAACCTCTCGTGTACGACAAGCGTAATTTGGCAAAAACATATGATTTTTAAAATTGTTAAAGTGTGTATAATTGTCTCTAGTTTGATGTCATATAATTTGTTTGTGAGAAACTTTCAAATAAAAAGTTATTAAAATAAAAAAATAGCCTATTATCTTTAGTTTGTGGACCTGTTTCAGTAGAAATTCAATGAAAAATAGAAATTTTCATCAAATTTTTTTAAAAATACATATTTAGAATCTAAACAGTGTGATCTATAATGGGTTTTTATTTTGTCAACATATTCCTCTAAAAGAGTCTTTAAATATATGTCTAAAGTCCTTATTTTGTATGGACACTAGCCGAACCTTCAAGTTGCAAGTCAAGCCAAGTCCAAGGCTATGGTTCGGCTACCCAAGCCTCTTTCCAAACCAAAAGACAATAGTAAAAGCAAGCTTGAAAATCAAAATTATTAGAAACAGGATCTCGTTTAGTAAACGTTACCCTATTTACCTTTTTTTAAATTCATAACATATAAATGAATCGATGGAAGGTTTTCTCTAAAAAATAATATTTTTTCAAAATGGGGTCCCATTTCGTTTTTCAAAACGGGACCCCATATTGAAACAGGATCCCATTTTGTTTTTTGAAACAGGATCCCGTTTTGAAGCGGGACCTCATTTCTAAAATTTTAGGCTCGGACCCCAAAGCTAAACGAGACCCCGTTCATTCTAAGCGGGAACCCGTTTCATTGAGTGTGATTTCATGAATTTGACTAAGTAAGAAAGTTCTGCCTTAAGTGGACACATCTTCTTGCTTCAACCCGTTATATAGAGGGAGAATAACTTCATTTCATAGCTTTACTTTCATTTGAGCATTTAAGAGCTATCTTGAGCTATTGTGTGCAACGGTTACTTTGATGATTGAGATCTTGAGTGAAATTGACATCGAGTTTTTGTCAACCTCTAACTACTGTATTGCAATTTATCAGGTTATTTTTTTAGATTTGTGTCCTTTTGCAGTTGATCATAATGGAAAATAATGTTGATACTCAGTTCTAGTGAACATATCTCAGGACCCTCGACCCGTATTTAAACTATATCCAAGAAAAGTGACCAAGATTGATTTGTTTGGTGCCCTATCCATTATCCCTTGGGGAGTGATGCTAATTGAAGATGTTTGGTCCTATATCCATTTCAGAATGGAAGAATTGGGAGCTACAACAATCAAGTAAGAATAAAAGGGTGTGTACATCAATGAAGTGTTGAAAGATGAGCATATACATCTATGTGAGAAGGGTTTGACTTATGTAGTGGATATTCCCATTGAATTCCATCCCAATTGAATTCTCCATGTGATAAGAAGAGTTCATGATCAATTTATATGGCTGGATTGACCACACAAGATTTTGAAGACAATGTTTCACAGGGTTACAGGATTTTGAGCACAAGGTTTGGAATGTACATCGAGAATGGTGGAAACTCATTTAGTCACTAAACTAACCAAATCCAAGCAATATGATAATGTTACATGGTCAAAGGACAAACTAGTAATTATTTAGGAAAGTGAAATCATAAAGGAATTAGGTAATAACTTCAATAATATCACGTGGGGTAATTTCAAATATTTCCAGTTTAAGATGCATAAAAGAGTAAGGATTCCAGATAGCATTGTATAAAAGTACAAGAATGAAATTTATTTAAATCTAGTAGATACTGATTCATGTATTGTGCAAGATGTGGACCTAGGACATATTGGATTTCTCCTATGGGATATTAAGTTGAGGATGATTTAGTAACTTTACATGTTGATGAGTTTTTGTCAAAACCCTTAGATAAGCAAGCAAAGATATTTGAAACCCATGATGAAGAATTTACTAAAATTCGAAAGGAATTAAAGAAACTAGTCAATTAAAGGAAAACAAGGAGAATGGTATTTAACTCATAGCAGAAGTCTAGAGGTATTGATACAGGAACATATTGCACTTCTACAACCAAAATTGAAGCTAACATTAAGAGAAAACAAAGAAAACCAACTTCTAGTGAAGTTAAGTCTACATTAAAATACTCAAGGAAGAAAACTCAAACCATTTATACTCCAAAGAAAACTTACAAGAGAAAGATAAAATCCATAGAGGTGAAGGATATTTAGATGGAAACTGATGAGGATGATGAAGAAAGGACAAAATTAGACAAGGATTCCTCTGAACTGAAGAAGAGTGTTGAGATAAAGAAGACACCTTCCATTGATGATATTGCAATAGGTATTGTGTAAAATGGTAGAATTTATACTATTGGAATAAAGATACACTTTGGGGAGTGGTGAAGACAAGAAGAAGTTAGAAGATGCAATTCTATATCATTTTCACAAATCTTGTAGAACACCTTTAGAGATCCATTCTTGCATCCCTAATGAGCTATATCAGTTGATTGATGATAGATGGAGCACTAAATTATAGTTGGATAGAGAGATTATAGAAAGAGAACTAAT
Source organism: Thuja plicata (assembly GCA_018584345.1). Taxonomy (NCBI): domain Eukaryota; kingdom Viridiplantae; phylum Streptophyta; class Pinopsida; order Cupressales; family Cupressaceae; genus Thuja; species Thuja plicata. Next base: position 762,680 of record MU227025.1, read on the forward strand.
TTAAGTGCATCTTGAAATATGTCCTAAAGATACTAAGATAATGATTGATTCTCACAAGAAAAAATTTAAAATTAAGAGCAAAGAAACTAGACTTCTTATTGATAACACATAGGGTGTACATAATGAAACAATTGAGACATGGAATAAGCTACTACAGATAAATTAGGTAGAAGCACAAGAATATAAAGTTCAAGCAAAATTCAATGAACCTATGCATGGAGATGATACATTTTTAAGTAGATGAGTTAATTGGGGATGTTGTTCTTGATTTCCTTTACTTGGTGAAGAACATTGGAACACAAAATATATGTCTATCATAAAGAGTTGGTGATGAGATTGAAATTATAGGCATATAAGGCAAAGAGGATTCATCCTCACCATTGCCTATGGATTATATAGAGGAAATTATTTCTTAGAAGGAAGAGGAGAAAGAAATATATAGTAAGTAGGAGGATACTTAGAAAAGGGTTGAGGAAGAACCTGAGACTAGAAGTAAATTAAGTTTTGGAGAGACAAGTGTAAAGAAGAGACAAAAACTGGTGACTGTTGTAGAAGAGGAAGAAGAGGAAGTTGATGAAGAAGAATTACTGACCACACCGATTGATATAACCAAATTGTAACCCAAGGAATTGATGGGATTTTTAGAAAAATTGAGCACGCAGGGTGTAAGAGATAAATTGAGATCAAAGGAGAAAAAGAAAAGAGTATTAAAGAAAGAAAGAGACATTCAAGTTGAGTTAGTGCCTAAGATAGACTATGATGAAGAAGATACTCCAATTGATCAAATGGACACTCTTATCAAGGTAGTTCTAGATCAAGGCCTAGATTTGCAGTCAATTATAGTGAGTCTTGCATTGGAGAACTTAGAGAAGAAGATGGTAGGTATGATGATGGAGAAGACTACTACAGATAGGATAAAATTGTCAGATTTGATAAAGGAAGTTAGGACTACATTGATTCAGGTAGATCAATTATTTACCAAAGCATCAAGGTATCCTAATTTTGTTGAAGATTTGGAGAAAAGTAGAGTTGAAGCTCAGAAGGAGTTCGAGAACCTCAGCGGTTAGCTTGATCCTTTGTCAATTTTAGTGACTACTTCTAGTTGTCAAATCAACAAAATATCGCACAAGATTAAGAAAATCAGAAAGAGCAAGAGGATAATATCCCCACTTTACTAGAAATTCAATCATCCTTATCCCATATAGTACAAGTCATGCAACTGAATGTGAAGAAGGTAGAAGGCATACTTGCCTTACCTAACATGAGAACTCTAGATAGAATGGAAGAGATTTCTTGTAGTTTGATTGAGAAAATTATTTCTATGGGATACTTGTAGAAGGTATGGGAAACATCCTTGGCCTCACCAAAGATAAAATTCAAGGTGATCTTTGAAATTATGTAAGTTTTGTTTAAATGTACATATATTTTAGTTTTTGTACCTTTTTCATTATTGTCAAAGGGGGAATATATGTATGGGGGAGTATATACATGTATGGAGAGTATATGTATAGGGATTTATAAGTTGATATTATGATTTAATGATTGTAAGCAGTTGAGCATGTGCTTTTTACCACCCCTTAAGACATCCCCTTTTAAATTACTTACATGACAAATTGAATAGATTATTTAATTGTAATTTTATGGTTCAATGAGTTTATTATATAGTTTTTATGTATGTTGTTATAGATTTATGTGTTGATGTGTATGCTTTGATACCTCCCCTTAAGAAATCCACTTAAGACATCCCCTTTTAAATTACCTACATGACAAATTGAATAGATTAGTTAATTGTATTTTAATTGTTCAATGAGTTTATTATATAGTTTTTATGTATGTTGTTATAGATTTATGTGTTGATGTGTATGCTTTGGTACCTCCCCTTAAGACATCCCCTTTTAAAATACTTTAAATTACTTACATGACAAATCGAATAGATTAGTTATTGTATTTTAATGGTTCAATGAGTTTTTTTATATGTAAAGGATAAAATAATGTGTTATATTGATTTGATGGGTATGTGCAAGATCATGAGGGGCCAAAAAGTGGTGATGTGAAAAAAATCCACTTTTCACTTGTCCAAAAGCGCATGAAAATGTTTGTTGACTTTTTATTAGGCCTGGGTCTTAGTACACCTGGGCAAACCCGACACCAAAGAAAAAGCCTAATTGGGTACCTGATTTTTTTGGGTACCTGATATTTTCAAGTACCTAATTTTTTCGGGCACCAAATTTTTTTTTTAATTTTAAAAATTTTTAATTTTTTTTTTCAAATTTTGTTTTTCAAATGAACTTTCCTAGGACCCATAGGGATACAACTGAGCATTCCAATGTGTCCTCAAGTATCAAAAAGGTTCCTAAGGGGTCCTAGTACACCTTCTCACGCGTTAGGACCCCTACGAAGACTTCATGACCCCTTTTGAAACATTGGAACACTCAAGTGTATCCAAAGATCGTAGGACCCCTTGGGTCACACTTGAGCGTTCCAATGTGTCCTCAGGGTTCAAAGAGGGTCCTAAGGGGTCCTAATACACCATAACACACGTTAGGACTGCTAGGAAGCCCCATGACCCATTTTGAGACATTGGACCACTCAAGTGTGTGCCAAGAGGTCGTAGGACCCCTTGGGACACAATTGAGTGTTTCAATGTGTTGAAAGGGGTCATGAGGTCTTCTTAGGGGTCCTACCACATGAGAAGGTGTAATATGACCCCTTAGGGTACCTCTTTGATGCCCGGGGACACATTGGAACACTCAAGTGTGTCCCAAGGGGTCCTACAACCTCTTAGAATACACTTGAGTGTTCTAATGTGCCAAAAGGGGTCATGTGGTCTTCCTAAGGATCCTAACATATGATAACATGTACTCAGACCCCTTAGGTCCCTCTTTGACCCCCAGAGACACATTAGAACACTCAATTGTGTCCCAAGCAGTCTTACAACCTCTTGGAAAACACTTGAGTGTTCCATTGTGTCAAAAGGGGTCATGCGGACTTCCCATGACCCCTTTTGAAACAATGGAACTATCATGTGTTTCCAAAGTGATCGTAGGACTCCTTTGGAAACAATTGAGTATTCCAATGTGTTCCTGGGGGTCAAAGAGGGACCTAAGGGGTCCTAGTATACATTATCATGGTTGTAGGATGCCTAGGAGGTCCCCATGATCCCTTTCAACACATTAGAATACTCCAGTGTGTCCCAAGATGTCGTAGGACCCTTTGGGACATACTTGAGTGTTCCAATGTGTCCCTAAGGGTCAAATATGCATCCTAAGGGGTCCTAGTACAACTTCTCATGGGTTAGGACCCCTAGAAAGACCCTATAACCCCTTTTGAAATATTGGAACACTCAAGTGTGTCCCAAGAGGTTGTAGAACCCCTAGGGACACACTTAAGTGTTCCAATATGTCCTAGGGGGTCAAAGAGGGTCCTAAGGGGTTCTAGTACACCTTATCACATGTTAGAACCCCTAAGAAGTCCCCATGACCCTTTTAGACACATTTGAACACTCAAGTGTGTTCGAAGAGGTTTTAGGACTCCTTAGGACACACTTGAGCATTCTAATGTGTCAAAAGGGGTCATGTGGACTTCCTAGAGTCCTAGTATGCCTCATCACACATTAGGACCCCTAAGAAGTCCCTGTGACCCATTTCGAAACATTAAAACACTCAAGTGTGTCCCAAGGGGTCATAGGACCCCTTTAGACACACTTGAGCATTCCAATGTGTCAAAAGGGGTCATAAGGACTACTTAGGGGTCCTAGTATGCCTTATCACATGTTAGGACCCCTTGAAAGTCCCCATGACCCCTTTCGACACATTAGAACACTCAAGTGTGTCCTAAGGGGTTGTAGGACCCCTTAGGACACACTTGAACATTCAAATGTGTCAAAAGAGGTCATGGGGACTTCCTAGGGGTCCTAGTACACCTTCTCATGTGTTAGGACCCCTAGGAAGTCCCCATGACCCCTTTTGACATATTACAACACTCAAGTGTGTCTTAAGAGGTCCTACAACCCCTTGGGACACACTTGAGCATTCCAATGTGTCGAAAGAGGACATGGGGACTTCTTAGGGGTCCTAGTATGCCTTATCACACGTTAGAACCCCTAGGAAGTCCCCATGACCCCTTTCAATACATTAGAACACACAAGTGTGTCCCAAGGGGTTGCAGGATCCCTTAGAACACACTTGAGCATTCCAATGTGTCAAAAGGAGTCATGGGGACTTCCTAGGGGTCCTAGTATGCCTTATCACATGTTAGGACCCCTAGGATGTCCCCATAACCCCTTAGGATACACGTGAGCATTCCATTATGTCTAAAGCGGTCATGGGGACTTCCTAGGGGTCCTAATACTCGTACTAGGACCCCTAAGACATCCCTATGACCCCTTTCAACACATTAGAACACTCGAGTGTGTCCTAAGGGGTCCTCCAACCCCTTGGGACACACTTAAGCATTCCAATGTGTTGAAAGGGCTGATAGGGACTTCCTAGGGGTCCTAGTATGCCTTATCATGTGTTAAGACACTTAGAAAGTCTCCATGACCCCTTTCAACACATTAGAACACTCAAGTGTGTCCTGAGAAGTTGTAGGACCCCTTAGGATACACTTGAGAATTATAATGTGTCGAAAGGGGTCATAGAGACTTCCTAGGGGTCCTAGTATGCCTTATCACATGTTAGGACCCCTAAGAAGTCCCCATGACTTCTTGCAACACATTATAACACTGAAGTGTGTCTTAAGGGGCCAAAGGACCCCTTTGGAAACACTAAGGAATTCCAATATGTTGAAAGGGGTCATGGGGACTTCCTAGGGGTCCTAGTATGTGTTATCATGCGTGAGGACCCTTGGGAAGTCCCCATGACCCCTTTCAACACATTTGAAAACTAAAGTATGTCCTAAGGGTTCGTAGGACCATTTAGGACACACTTAAGCATTAGAATGTGTCGAAAGGAGTCATGGGCACTTCCTAGGGGTCCTAGTATGCCTTATCACGTGCTAGGACCCCTAAGAAGTCCCCATAACACCTTTTGACACATTAGTACACTCAAGTGTGTCCTAACGAGTCATAGGACCCTTTAGAATATACTTGAGCATTCTAATCTATCTAAAGGGGTCATAGGGACTTCCTAGGGGTCCTAGTAGGCGTACTGGAACCCCTAGCACCTACTGGGACCCCTAGGAAGTCCCCATGACCACTTTCAACACATTAGAACACTCAAGTGTGTCTTAAGGGGTCCTACAACCCCTTGGGACACACTTGAGCATTACAATGTATCAAAAGGGGTCATGGGGACTTCCTAAGGGTCCTAGTATGCCTTATTATGTGTTAGGACCCTTAGGAAGTCCATATGACCCCTTTCGACACATTAGAACACTCAAGTGTGTCCTAAGGGGTCATAGGACCCCATAGGACACACTTGAGCATTCTAATGTGTTGAAAGCAGTCATAGGGACTTTCTAGGGGTCCTAGTATGCCTTATCATGTGTTTGGACCCCTAAGAAGTCCCCATGACCCTTTTCGACACATTAGAGCACTCAAGTGTATCCCAAGGGGTCGTAGGACCCCTTAGGACAAACTAGGGTATTTCAATATGTCAAAAGGGCTCATGGGGACTTCCTAGGTNTCTGCCTTATCACGTGTTAATATGCTTGGGAAGTCTCCATGACCCCTTTCGACATATTAGAACACTCAAGTGTGTCCTAAGGGGTCGTAGGACCCCTTAGGACACACTTGAGAATTCTAATGTGCTGAAAAGGGTCCTCGGGACTTCTTAGAGGTCTTAGTATGCCTTATCATGCATTAGGACACCTAAGAAGTCCCCATAACCCCTTTCAACAAGTTATATCACTCAAGTGTGTCCCAAGGAGTCGTAGGACCCCTTAAGACACCGTAGGGCATTCCAATATGTTGAAAGGGGTCATGAGGACTTCCTAGGGGTCCTAGTATGCCTTATCACGCATTATGACCCTTGGGAAGTCCCCATGACCCCATTCGACACATTAGAATTCTCAAGTGTGTCCTAAGGGGTTGTAGGACCCCTTAATATACACTTGATCATTCTAATATGTCGGAAGGGGTCATGGGGACTTCGTAGGGGTCCTAGTATGCCTTATCATGAGTTAGGACCCTTAGGAAGTCCCCATGACCCCTTTCGACACATTAGAACACACAAGTGTCCTAAAGTGTTGTAGGAACCTTTGTATCAGGCTTGAGCATTCCAATGTGTCAAAAGGGGTCATAGGAACTTCCTAGGGGCCCTAGTACACCTTATCACACACTAGGACCCCTAAGAAGTTCCCATGACCCATTTTGACACATTAGAACACTCAAGTGTCTCCTAAAGGGTTGTAAGACCCCTTAGGACACACTTGAGCATTCCAATGTGTTGAAAGGGGTCATGGGGACTTCTTAGGGGTCCTACTATGCATTATCACAAGTTAGGACCTCTAAGAAGTCCCTATGACCCCTTTCAACACATTAGAACAGTCAAGTGTGTCAAAAGGGGTTGTAGGACCCCTTAGGACACTTGTGCATTCCAATGTGTGGAAAGGGGTGATGGGGACTTCCTAGGGATCCTAGTATGCCTTATCATATGTTAGGACCACTAGGAAGTTCCTATGACCCCTTTCGACACATTAGAACACTCAAGTGTGTCCTAAGGTGTCGAAGGACCCCTTAGGAGACACTTGAGCTTTCCAATGTGTCAAAAGGGGTCATGGGTACTTCATAGGGATCCTAGTATGTCTTATCACGTGTTAGGACCCCTAGGAATTTTCCATGACCACTTTCAACACATTCGAATACTCAAGTGTGTCCTAAAGGGTCCTACAACACTTTGAGACACACTTGAGCATTCCAATGTGTTGAAAAGGGTCATGGGGACTTCCTAGGGGTCCTAGTATGTCTTATCTCAGGTTAGGACCCTTAAGAAGTCCCCATGACCTCTTTCAACACATTAGAATGCTTAATTGTGTCCTAAGGGGTCCTACGACCCCTTAGGCTAATACACTTCAGTGTTCTAATGTTTCAATAGGGGTCATGGGGACTTCCTAGGGGTGCTAGTACGTCTTATCACGCGTTAGGACCCCTAGAAAGTCCCCATGACCCCTTTAGATAGATTAGAACACTCAAGTGTGTTCCAAGGGGTTGTAGGACCCCTTAGGACACTTTTGAGCATTCTAATGTGTCACAAGGAGTCATGGGGACTTTCTAGGGGTCCTAGTATGCCCTCTCATGCGTTAGGACCGTTAATAAGTCCTAATGACCCCTTTTGACACATTGGAATGCTCAAGTGTGTCCTAAGGGGTCCTACAAGCCCTTAGGACACACTTGAGTGTTCTAATGTGTCAAAAGGGGTTATGGGGACTTCCTAAGGATCCTAGTATGCCTTATCACGCATTAGGACACCTAAGAAGTCCCCATGACCCCTTTTGATACATTAGATCACTCAAGTTTGTCCCAAGTGATCGTAGGACTCCTTAGGACGCACTTGAGTATTCCAATGTGTCAAAATGGGTCATGGCTACTTCCTATGTGTCAAGTGTCTTCCCAGGGGTCATAGGGGATTTCCTAGGGGTCCTAACATGTGATAAGGTATATTAGGACCCCTAGGAAGTCGCCATGACCCCTTTTGACACATGAGAATACTCAAGTG
>MU227025.1:789603-803846 GCA_018584345.1 Thuja plicata
ATGAGAAGAGTGGTCACTACCACCCCCTGTACACTAGCATCTCCAGAATCTACACGTGATGCACCTCTACCCAATGCTATGTGATATAAAAAATAGATCTATATGCTCAAAATTATAAAGAAGAATATATGTAGATCACTGCACATGTACATGGACCAATTCTAATTTAATTATTTATTTGTAAACACATGTGTTACAAATAAATAAGCTTGAAAGTACTTGAATGCATATACATTTGAAATAAAAATGATTTAAAATCATATATACATACGTGTGCACATATTTTCTAATGAAAAAAGGTTTTGAGTTATGGTTCAATTTTCTCTCTAGGTTTACAACTAGCCTAGTTGAATGTAGTTTAATGTTGAATGTTTAGGTTCAGGGGTCAAATTTGTTTATTTCTCAATTAGGTTTAGGGTTAATTTGTTCATGGTTAGCCCATTCATGTTGGTTTCTAGTGTTATAATTGAAGGTCAGGGTTCATGTGTTAGTTGAAAATGTTAGAGTTTGTGTTGGTTTCTAGTATGTGCTCTAGTTGAAGGTTAGGGTTCATGTTGGTTGAACATGTTATGGTTAATTTCTCAATTGGGTTTAAGGATCTACTTTTAAATTAGGTTTACATGGTTAGGGTTCATATATATTTGTTTAGTGTTAGATTTTATGTTGGTTAACATGTTCCGGTTTCATGTTAGTTTCTAGATAACGCCATCTCATTATGGATAAAATAGATAAAAGAAAACACTTGAATAGATGTCTGTTTGAAAGAAAAATTCAATTTAGCACGTTAAGGTTTATGTTGATTTATGTTTTTGTTTCATGTGTTGGTTTCATGTTAGGTTTCATTTTAGGGATAAACATGATTAGGGTTAATTTTAGGGTTCACGTTAAGGTTTATGTTAAAATTTAGGTTTCAATTTCATGTTAGGGTTCAAGATGTTGGTTTCATATTAGGGTTTCACATGTTAAGGTACAATGTTATGTTTCTAATGTCTTCTAGTTCATTTTCCTAATATTTTGTAATATTTTCCTAAGATTTTCTTAGGGTTCATGTTAGGGTTCAATATGGTTAGGGTTTCATGTTAGGGTTCAATATGGTTAAGGTTTCATGTTAGCGTTAATGTTAGAGTTTATGTTGATTTATGGTTCAGTTTAATGTTAGGGTTAATTTGTTAGAGTTTATGTTGATTTATGTTAAAGTTTCATGTCAGGGTTAATTTGTTAGAGTTTATGTTGATTTATGTTTCAGTTTCATGTTGGTTTTATGTTTTGTAACATTTTCCTAATGTTTTGAAACATGTGTAATAAAAATAAATTAATTAACTAAATAATATTTTCCTAGTGTAAAATTTACCTATTGTTTTGTAACATTTTCCTAATGTAACATTTTTGTGATATTTTGTAACACTTTCCTACTATTTTTGAACATTTTCCTACTGTTTTGTAACATTTTGCTACTATTTTGAAACATATGTAATAAAACTAAATTAATCAACTAACTAACATATAATCTTTTAACTGAAAAAAATTAAATCTACAGAAAACAATATTTTATATTTTCTAAAATTAAAAATAACAAAATTAAAACAAAAAAAATCAAATAATAGTACAACTACATTAATTTAACTAAAGAAAACTTAAAAACATTTAAAAAAACTTAAAAAAAATAAAAAAAATCCTACATATTTTCTTCCGAAGTACTTCTATTCCACTCCGCAATTCTCGGAAGGCGCTCAATGAAAATGAGTCACTCTAACCAAATTTTGGGGTATCTATGGGTTTTAGGGGTTACAACAAAAACTATTTTGGCCGAACTTGTTTCGGCAGGACCAGTTTCAGTCGAAACTCATCTGCCACATTGACACCACATGGCACCGCGTGTGTACCAGGTATGTATGGACAAACATGTTCCAGTTGAAACATGTCCAACCAAAACAACCAAAATGGTCCTCAAGTGTGACATAACTCCATACTTTTACCCCATGTAGAGTTTGGAAAAATGACCCCCATCTAGATACTTTGCCTTCATAATTTTGCACCAATCAATAGATTTAAGAACCATAGTCCAGGTAACCCTAAAAATTAGGGCCCTATTGAGGTTGAGAATTTTTATAAGAATCAAGCCACCAAGGGATTTGGGAAGACAAGCCTTATCCCAACTATCCAGGTGGATGCACTCCTTATCCTCCGACCAAGACAAGAGGAAGGTGCGTTGAATTTTTTCTGATTTCTCAGCCATGAAACCTGAGATTTTAAAAATGGAAAGGAAATACACAGGTATGCCTTGAAGGGAAGCAGGAAGAAGTTGGAGTTTACCAGCACTGTTGAGGAGCTTACTTTTCTAGCCCGCCAGCTTTCTTTGTGTCCACTCGAATATTGTGTTCTAGAATTCATTCTCCACATCTTTGATAGTCAATGGGAAGCCATGATAGGTTGCATGAAGCGTATCATCCTTGCATCCCAAAATCCTTAGAATTTTGTCCTGAACAGCATTATCAGTGTTAAAGAAAAACATTCTCCTTTTATGATAGTTGATATGTTTCCTCGAAGTAGTAGCATAATTGTCAAGCAACCGCTTCCACATATGGGATTCTCTAACCACAGAGGCACCGAAGAAAAAGTATCATCCAAAAACTACTGTAGGACCGCTGGCGAAAGGGTATTATCCAACTTGATCCCCTCAGTTTCTCTTGTTTGAGCCATCTACATCATGTTACATCCCAGCACCTCTACAAGAAGTAAAAAGAGGTAGGGAGAGAAGGGGTCCCCTTGGCGGAGTCCCTTGTTCGGAGTGAATTTAGCACCAAGTTTTCCATTGAACAATATCAAAAATCTCACCATTTCCAAGAAAGCCTTGATAAGCATAAAAAACTCTCCTAAGAAACCAAAAGCAGCCAAAACCTTATAGAGAAAGGTCCAATTGACTCTTTCATAGGCTTTTAAAACATCCAATTTGAGTGTCATCCTAGCAACCTTACTATGATTAATGGAGTGCAAAATTTCATGAGTGGCTATGGCCACACCCATGATTTTCCTACCAGGCACAAAACCCTTCTTGTTAGGGCTAATTATTCTATCAAGCAGTGTTTTGATACAGTTGACCATGACTTTTGAGAAGACTTTATAAAGTGTTTTACAGAGGCTTATTCATCAGAATTCCTCCCATGGGCTCTGCACACTTGGGGATGAGCACAAGATAGGTTTCATTAAGTTTCTTTAGGGTTTTTCTGTACCTAATGAAGTCACAGGTGGCTCTGGTCACAACAGTGCCAACAATATCGCAAAATTCCAGGAAGAAGGTCAGAGGGAAGCCTGCTAGGCCAGGGGCCTTATATGGTCCCATGAAGAACACTGCCTTGCAAATTTCTTTGTCAATAACCCTTGAGAGGAGGAAATTATTATCAACATTATTGATAGCCCTTGCAATTTTTGAGAGGATTGAATGAAATAGTCTATGGTTAAATCACTAAGGTGGATTGGGTAAAGGATTTTGACTCCCCCAGAATTTTTCAGTTTGTCAATGGAATTCATTTTCTTTTTCTTGTAGGAAGACAGATGAAAAAAGGTCATGTTGTGATCTCCCTCCTTTAGCCATAAGATCCCGTACCTCTGCTTCTAGAAAACTTCTTCATTGGATAGAGTATCCTTCCAACTTTTCCTAGTATTTTCTTCTTCCATGTGTAGATCAGATGACAAATCACCTTCCGTCATTTTCCCTTGGAGAGCATCCAATTTCTCTGATAGTGCTTTCTTAGTTTGGAAATGTCTCCAAAGGTGGTTTTATTCAAACCTTTGATAACACCTCTGATGAGCTCCAGCTTGGAAGAAACCCTAAACATGGCTACACCCTTGACCAGGGTGGACCACCACTATTTGATCCTCTCACGGAAGATGGGGTGGGAGGCCCACATAATTTCATACCTAAAAGGTGTAGGATATGGGTGTCACGCATCCATCCACTTTAGTAGAAGGGGGTTGTAATCCGACGTAGTCCTTGGAAGAGCAACCAACAAGGATGCCAAACCTAAATCCCATGAAGAGGGTAGGAAGACACGGTCAAGGTGAACCTGGATGAGGTGGTTCCCTTTTCTGTTGTTTGTCCAGGTGAAAGGATTACCCCTTAGTTCAACATCATAAAGACCATTGTCACAAACAAAGCTAGCTAAGTCCCCCATTGTGTCAATATAATCCATATTTCCTCCACTTTTTTTTTTATGGGAACAAGGGTGAGTTGAAATCCCTAGCCACCATGAGGTTTGAGTCTTGTAGGGGAAAGAAAGATGCATTTAGTACTTCCCACACCTTCCTTCTCCCCTGGCAGGTATTGGGAACATATATATTGTAACAGTACCAAGCAGTCGATATAGAGGTGATGGACACTGCTAGGTGATGGTGAGAAAAGCTATGCGCATCACCCTACACCATCGAAGGGTTCTAGAGGGTGGAAATTCCTCCCGAATCCCCAAAAGATTTAGAGTATAAACAATTGGCCATAGGCGAGAGCCATCCCACCAACGCTTCAAAATTGTCATAAGTCATTTTAACTTCCTGGATTAAAAGAATATCAACTTTATAATCATAGATGTACTGCTTTACAACCAAGTGTTTTTGGGGATTATTTAGGCCCCTTATGTTCCAAGAGAGAACAATCATTTCTTACCTTTTTGGTTGAGGTCTAGGGTTTTCTAACTCCCTACAACAATCTCCCTTGTTGTACCCCTATGTCTTCTGATCCTATCTAAAGGTCATCCTAGCTTTGTGTCCACTCCAACATCAGCTTTTTTTGTTCTATTTTTCTTTTGTTGGGTTTTCCATTCTATTTCTCATTCTTCAGGGTATCTTTGCACATTGGTGGAGTACAATAGGTTATCACCAAGGATCCTGTGTCCATGGGGTTAAGAATGATTTCCACCACAAGAATAACCACAGACCCAAGTGTTGGGTGTATTGCACACTCGAAGTCATTGAGTTTCAACTTGCACAGTGCATAGGTAGGGTTAATACCATGCAAAGTCATTATCTTGCTGCTGATAGATGTCTCACCATTAGTCTCTCATCCATCATTCATGGGTATTTCCCCATCCTGTAGACCAGTAAGATCAACATCCTTCATGGGTGGGGGACCATGGGTTTTTTTCTCAAGCGCACCCATTGTTAGGAGGGGAGCCTCAACAGTTGGGTTATCCTTCAGATTAACATCCTCCCGGATCGTTTGGGGGGTGTGGGTGTTCTGATCACCAGTCATCATGGTTTCTAAAGCCTTTTTCTTTAGTTTGAGATCAAGCTTTCTATGAGCCTTGCAGTCCCTCCTAGTGTGACCTTTTGAGTTTCAAGTCTTGCAGAAAAGGGTAGCATTCTCATAGACAATGTCTTGTGTCCAATTACCCAGCTTAGACTTTAAGACCACAAATTTGGGAAGAGTTTTATTGAGTCACATTTACACAGAAACGAGCAAAAATTAGACAAGATTTAGAAAGGGTTACCAGATCTGCCAAGATGTAGTGTCCAAATGAGTTTCCAATCCATTTAAAGACCTTCTCATCCCAAAATTCAAGAGGTAGTCCTAGAAGGTGAACCCAAACTAGAGTCATCCTACTGAGATCAACTAAAGGGTCAAACTTGGCTTCCACTTAGCCAGGGTGAGAATGTGTTTTCCATATAACCACGAGCCAAATTGGGCAAAGGAGAGGTGCTCTGCAATAGCGAACCTAAAGAGAAATAGTCCACTAGGTATTGCAGAGACCACGAAACTCCCCTTAAGCTTCTCATGGTTTCCCACCCATTCTCTAACCATATCTATGGTGGGAATGAAATTTTAGAAATGGCTAACCAAAGCCATGTTCAATTTCATCATGTTTTTTCCACAATAGAGTCAGGAAGTGTGATTTTCGTGCCCTCATCTGTTAAAGTAGCAATACTTAGAGTGGGATCTGACTTAGTCATTTCGGTCCCCACCAACTCGCCTTTCCAGTCAGCCTTGGGGGCAGAAATGGATAGGGAATCCAAAGTACCTATCATTGAAGATTTATCAGAGTCAGACAGGAGCGGGCCAAGCTTAGAGACCACAATCAGATCTCTAGGTTGGGGAGGAGGATTCAAAATTTTGGGCAGAAAAGTTATAGAGTGATAACGTAACGTTCCTTCCTTTATATTTGGTATTGTTAATATTTGTTATTACTAATAGTTTTGTCATAGAAACTTTTGTTTCTGTAGGAATTTTTAAGACTGCATGTCCAAAAGGTTATGAAGTCATTATACTAAAGTTGAAGATGCATATTTGAATACTTGTGATATGAGAAGATGTTTAACATGGTTGTGAGTGCAGATTTGAATATTTGATTTATGTTACATATTAGTGCATTGGCATATTTTTCATGATTGTTACAAGAAATTTTGAACACATTGAATATGCAATGTTACAAAATGAAATTCATTATCTAGAATATTATTCTTAATGAGAACATATTGTGAAGGGGAGAATTTTCGTAATAAGTGAAATGTATAAAAACATAGAAATCCTCTCAATTTTTGTTGCTCAAATGTAAGAGAAGTGGGTGCTTCTAGTTATTTGGAAGTGGGTACTTCTTTCTATTGTGAACTGGGTACATTAGGAGATAGGAATGGGTGTTCCTTGGAGTTGTAGCTCCTAAATGTATAAGGGTTTTGGTGCTTCCAAAAGTTGTAGCTCTGAAATTGATCACCACAAAGACATTATAAAAGGATTTGAGAAAGTGGTTTTTGACCCTGAAGGGATTTCCACTATAAACAAGATGTCTATGATCCAATTGTGTATACTTGTCTTATTATTCATTGTATCTTTCATTTAAAGCACATATATTTTATTGATGATAAATGCATCATTGGTTTAAAGTTAAAAATTAAAAAGTTTTATGGATCACTGAATCACCCCCTCTTAGTGATCTTGGTATTCCAACTTATTTTTCCATTAAATATTGTCCCAACCTAGAATATTTTGTGACCTCTCTTGGAAATTTATCCTCCCTTATTAATCTTTCAATAAAGAATTATCCCAACCTGAAATCTTTACCTACCTCTCTTGAAGATTTATCCTCCTTGATTAATATTTTAATTAAGCAATGTCCCAACCTGGAATTATACCAAACTGGAACCTTTACTGACTTCTCTTGGATATTTATCTTCCTTAACTAATATTTTAACTAAGCATTCTCCCAACTGACGTCTCTTGGATATGTTTCCTTGACTAATATTTCAATTGACGATTGTGTGTTTGGCAACCAGGAGAAACTAAAATGTGCAAAATTTAAAATTCTCAAAACTTTAATCCTTGTAATGATAGACTTGAATAAAACTCTAATAGTGGAATTGGATTCTGGATATGATGTGATGTTCAAAGTTGTAGGGCATGCTTCTAAGATTTCAAGTACGAGGGCAATATTGAATTGTGAAAATTGAAGGTTTGAAATATTGTAAAGGTTCTGGGCATAGAAAGTTTGGTGAAAATGAAGAAATTGAAGAGGGTGGAACTCTGAGATGACAATTATGGACCAGCCCAGCTTAACCAACATGCACTAAGATTTTGACCTTAGTGTGTTGTGTAATATGGGTACCATTTATAAATATCATTCCCATTTTCTTTATCTGGTGTATGTACTTTTCAAATATTATATATGTCAAACTCCAAACTTATTTTTGATCCCTATTGTCACACTCCAAACTTACAAACATATACTGGCAAAGATTAGTAGGGAACAAAGGTTTAGAGTGGTGGCAGTTTCTTATTGGAGAGCTTGGAAGATACCTCTTTCCACCTTATTTAGTCTATATTTTAAAGGTAGAGGTGGGAACAGAATAATTTATTGATAAATAATTTTATTTTACTATTATTTGATCATAATATTGTGTTCACTTATTTTAATTCATAGAAATTTTTTTTGGATTTTTGGATAAATAACTATAATTCACTATTCTAATATTATGTTCACTTATTCTAACTCTAAACCCAAGTTAACCCTAACCCTTATTAAATTTTAAACTAACTCACAAATTTTCTACTAAAATACCTTTAACTCTAACCCTAAATAAATTTCAACTCAAAACCTAAACTTATTTAAACCACAACCATAATTTGTCCCCACATTGAAGATTTCTCATATTATCTTATTTGAACCCTAATCACAATTATTGGATTTTTTTTTATTGTCATCATTGCAAGACTTCAATTTTCCTAATTTAATTTTTATTCAATTTTGTAATTTTTTTATTTCATAGAAATGAGCCCCTAAAAATTTATTATTTTAAAATCATATACTTTGTTTTATAATCAATACTATTTTTAATAACTAATTTGTTAAAAGTGTGTTTACTACAATTTGAATAAAAACACAAAGTGTAAAGATTACTATCATTTTTAGTATATATATGATGGTACTAAATATTTGCAAATGCACCTCTAATCAATAATAGATTTGACTATATTGGATTAAGATTAACATGTTGGAAAATTATTTGTAATAGTTGTATATATTTTTTTCTCTATCCTACATATCTATTAATGTTCCATGTGTATATGTAACAGAAAGTACATCACATTTAGCATGACCATGGAAAACTATAAACATGTCCATGTGTATTTGTAAACCAATTTAAATGATCATATAAAGACTTGTTGAGACAAAGAAATCTTATTTTGTTAACTCTACTAATAATACATCATTTTTGCAAAGTTTGATATCATATGTGATTGGACTTTAAAAGAAATTACAAGGAGATATCATTATTGGAATTTAAAGTTATTGATGGGATTACAACTAACAATATTTTAAAGGTGATGAACAGTCTCATATAATTGAGAGGGGGGAGAATTGGGTATCATAAAAAATATTCATTAACTTAATCAATTCATAGTAAACTTAATTCAATCAAATAATTATAACAAATATAAAATTGAAGGCATAGACGAACATTGAACATAATGAACACCAATTTTACATAGAAAACCCAAGATAGGAAAAACCATAGAGAAACTACTTCTTATGAATAAGAACATTGATTAAGGTGACACCAGTTAAGTTGATTTTTACAAGGGCTCACCGCACATTTTCTCACTATAGGTAAGGCTCACTGTTGGTCGGGCTAGCTATCATAAATACATAAACCAACTATTACAACTGAAATTTGACTAACTACCAAAATAGAGATAATGAGAACAATTCCACCACTAAATAGTTCACACCAACTGCAATATCGAAGAGTAATTTTCTATCATCAGTTGTAAAAACTCACGCAATGATGTCTGAATATCTTCTCTTCAAGTTCACATCGGTCCCACATTCATCTCCTCATCAAACATAAATCATCTTCTACATATACTATTCCATGCTTTCATAGTCATCCATGTTGGCCAAGATAAATGTTAATTATCATTTTACAAGTCGGCCACATATAATTTGAAATAGGTCACACCAAGACATTCCTGTAGTGGAAGGAATCAAACATGGGCCACACCGAAATCTCCTTGCTCAATGTAACACGCTCTCCACCAATCACACCATTTGAAGCCAAAGAATAAGATCTACATGTTACAATGCATATTATGTTTCTGAACCACAAACACTGATAACCAGATAGGACTAGACCGAAAAGAAAGTATCTCAATATGTTACAACATCAATGAGACTAGGACAATAGGGGCAATGATCAAACATTATAGCACATCATCTAGAGCGCGTTAATTCTGGATCACCAAACCCAAATAGAACTACAATCGGATATGTTGACATCAATGACAACTATTAATGACAATAGCAATAATCAAAAGCACATTCCAACAAAATGCGTAGTTTGACATTGTTTATTTTGCATTATATATTTTGTTTTAAGTTTTAGATATTGACCTTTTTCTCAATTGAAAATCAATCAAGTGAAGCATCTCATTTTGGATAGTTTTGATTTCATGGATGTTCCTCATGATTGTGCATTAATTAATTTTTTATATGAAGACCTGACTATGTGTACCTATTCCTCAATCTTGTTGTGTTGATTTATTTGTATTATATTTATTATTACTATTACAATACACCAACTTGTCTAATTTATATTTTAGTCAAAATTGTAAGTTATTTGTTTTGTATAAGTGAGCTCCTAAAAAAAATATTATTTCAAAATCAATTTACAAAGGATAATAATTTCCATAGTTGGGATTGAATGATTACATGTTTGGTAGAACATTTAGAAATTCATTTTAAAGACACTTCTCATTTGATATATATAATATGGCAAGCTTTGCATAATAGGTATCATAATTAAGAACCCTTATTAAAAGAATGTATAAATAAGCAAACCAAAATATATTATCGTTACGACCAAATTTACTTTACTCATTCTAAATATCATAATATAAATGAGAGTTTTCCTACCAAATTCATTAATGATGGTTGTACAACATGTCCTTTTGTATGAGAATCAAATGTGCTCTCACATATCTTCTCTCCACATGGATGAATAATAGAGACAAAATAGAACTGTCCTGATGTCTTTTGTCTGGTATCAGATGGTGTGGCCAGCGCGTGGATAAAAACTGGATTGTTCTCCATTGCCTTTTGATTTTGAAGTGCATTCACTTCAACTCGGAGGTGAAAATGTGGCTGCTTGAAAGTTGGAAGGGAGCTTTCATATTCGTATCAAAGGAGTGAAAATTATTCAGTGAGAAAGCTTTAATTTTATTTTTTGGTTTTGGTTTTGTTTATTTTTTGGATATGGTCTGAGGAAAATTCTTAGGATATGAGCTTTCTAGAAAGGAAAGGAAAGGTTCTTTTATAGTTCATTATACCAGTCATATATTTTTGCGTTTACATATGATGACAGTAATATGAGACTACCTCGTATTCCTTGTGGGAGGCATCCATTATGCTACAAACAAGGCGTACATACCCTACCCCAGTAGGATTTGAACTTGTGACCTCCCTTTCAAGAATACAAGTTCTCTACCACTAGATCAACTCAAACTTAAATTTTACCTCTATTGTTACCTCATAGGTCTGCTTAACATAAGAATACGTGGTATTCATAAATTTCAGCAGATTGTACTTTTGTTGCTGACAGTACTTGGTAGTCGGGTTTTAACTTTTCTATTTCCCGTGTGCAAAAAGATTGGCTTGGAGGAGGATAGCTACAAATCAGGCTATGGCCATTCTGTCCAAGGTGCAAGAAAAACTAAATTTTAGATGAATCAGAGGCTAAAGAAGATGCTGAAAATGGGAAATCTCGTTCAAATGAATCAGTAGCCAGAGAGGCTAGTGCCCACCACAGTAATATTGGAGTTGAAGAAATTAAAGGGGTCAGTGCTCGTGTTAGCAAGAGCGAGTTGGGCCGGCTATTGAATCGTCGAGTAAGATATGTAAGAAGGAAATCTTTAGAAATGATGAAATTTCCCTGGATGAGATATATCTGGCGTCTAGATTTCATGAGTGTTAAATGTGTCCTGGTGTATTTTTGGACGCATTTCTTGCTTAGTTTCTAATATCATTTTCTGTACGATCAGACAATCGTCCTCCAATCAGAGATCATCGACATATAACATTTAGAAATGTGTTATATCAAAAACATTTCATGGGTTAATGTTACTGCATTTATTGGCCTACACATATTTCCCCCCCCAACTCACGCAAGCTACGGACCAAATTTTGCTTAAAAAATTACTGCAGAAACTCACAAACAAATGCTGAAGCATGCATATGGTATTTTATAATCTTAACAATCTCCTCTTTTTCAATTTCACTGCTGATAATGGTTTCCTAATCATTCACTTCCTCAATCAAAAAACAGTTGTTCCTTTTCAACAGTAATGACGGTTACTATAGTCGGTTTGGTACAAAGATACCTGCAAATTACAATAAAGACCAATGACAGACTAAATAAATAACAATTGAATTCATGAAACGGATAAAGTTAACAGGACTACAAAGAAGATTTGAAAAACCATCAAGCATACGAATAAGAATACAAAGAAACGTTCAGGGTTCAGGGTTAGAAGTTGTGGAGTCCCAAACCTGATGTCGCGAGCTGAATATCTTTGGGTATGATGGTAAACTTCTTAGATTTGTCTCCTAAGTCAATCTTTGTCACGACTCGACCTTTGCGACTCATCTTTTTTCCGGACTTGTCTTGCGACATTTTGACCTTGTTGACCAAGTCGTTTTGATTCGACTAGGTCGTTTTCTAGATGCTATGTTCTAGTTGATTTTCTCATTATGGTTTTAATTAGCGGTAATTATAAACCTAAGATTAGTTATGATGACTAATGTTATGAGGATGTTTTAAATTTTATATCATGATGTTTAATGGATGTTCGTGTTATGATTTAATGCATATATGATGAACTATGATGTACATATAATAAATGTGTTAATTATGGAAAATGGTGTAAAATGAAATGGTTTAACTTCTATTTATGATTAATCACGTACTGATACAGTGCTTTGTTTTCGAGTATGTCTGTTGAATGCAGGACGAAGGCGGGACTGTGGTTGAGGTAGGGAAGGCTAGCTTCCAGTTCTGGAGTTGCGGATGGTCTGGTTGGCCCGGGTACGCACACACCACCTAGAGTTATTGTTTAATTTAGTTAACGTGTTAATAGTTTTGGTATTCGAATATCTAAGTGGATGGAAATGAATAAAAGAAAAACAGAAATGACTTTGTTTATTATAATGGATGCGTGTGTACTTATGACTTGGCTTCTTATTTCTTCTATCTCTCCCTCCAACGTAAATGTGAACCTTGCGAATTTTATAGAAAACATTTTCGTTCAATTGTCATGTTCTTGCTTTATGTGTTGATGTTTCGGTAATTATGTAAGGATAAGCTTTTAATATTTTCAGCACTTATTGGAAACGGTTGATTAGAGAGCCGGGGGAAAGTGGTTAAAAGGAAGGCATGACCCTTATTTTGAGGCATGCGCTCTTTTTCTCTCTTGGGGAAACTGTGATAGCGGGGAAGAATCGATAGGAGGCAGGAGGAAACGGAGGAAAGAAAAGAACCGCACCAGAGGAAACGGGCTGGTGGAGCTACAGCTGGGAATCATTCGCCACTTACCATACCAGGTTCCAATATTCTTTTAATTTCCAAGGAAGGCATTATGTATAAAGCGTATGTTTTGTTTAGCTGTTTAAAAGTCTTTGAACATGAAATCTCTGTGAAATGAACCAATCTGTATGTTGGGAAGTAGAACCATGCGTGGCTTAAGTCATAGTGGTAGTGTCGTTAGAGACAGCTCTCGCACTTCACTTCCAGTTTCTTCCACTTAAAAAAATTGAATCCTGCTGTTGCAAGAAATTTTGTGTTTTGTTTCCACTTTTGTTGCTATGTAACGTTCGCCTGGAGGCTGTGTTTAAGTTGAAGCAGCTGGCTAAGTTATTAGTTAGCGCAGCAGCCGTTTACCTGATGGAAGACGTCCCTCATCGTTTTACTCCTAGTTTCTTCTACTAAAAACCGAATCCTTGTTACCACTTCATTCATTAGTTGCTTACGTATTGTCTTGCCCGAACTGATTGTTTGAACTAGCGCAGCTGGCTAGTTAAGAGTTAGCGCAGCTTGATATTACTGCTGAGATACGTACTCCTTAGAACGCTGTCCACTTACCTTTTTGCGTGAACATGGAAACTTGTTTAGATTAGACATTTTCCTACTCGTTCTGTGTTGGCAGCTGAGGGCTATATATATATATTTTATTTATTGCTGTTTAAACCACTTACCAAGCCGTCGACTTGTAACCAGGCCTTTTGGTGTATCTTTGAATCTTGCATTCTGTAGCAGAGTACATAAATACATTCATCTCTGAGTGCGTATTATGAGCCTCCCTCCATTTCTGATCCGAACTTTACATGCCGCCAACCAGGGGTTGTTGTTTTCTTCTTCCTACCTAGCTGATGCCACCATCATCGTTGTTTATCCTTACCCCTGCCATGCCTTGTAGTTTGTTAGGCTGGTAGTATTTGGGCCATCGTCTTTGTTTTAGACTCTCAGTTCAGACTTTGTATGAGAATCGTTATCTTGTACAGTAAATGTGTTGTTTTTTTTATAAAAAATACATAAGTTTAGAGGACATCATGAAATTTTAATCTACCGGAAACAATCAAAAGACAGCGTTGTAACTTCTGTATTCAGTCTCTGCAGCCAATATGACGTTTATTATTTGTTGAGTTCTTTCTGTAAAATGACAAAGAGGAAACTGAGTGTGAATGTCTGACTGTCTTCATGAGCAGACAAAT
>MU227025.1:824420-852357 GCA_018584345.1 Thuja plicata
ATGGAAGGTGATAGTTGTAGAAGACTGTGAACTTACCTTCGAGAGTGAAGTATTTCATAATGATAAGGCAGATTTTAGGCCAGAAGTCAGGCAATTCCTCTCTGTTGAAACCCCCCTGTTTCCTCACAGCTAGCTCCCCTTCCTTGAAAAATTGTTTAAGACCTGTAGGGTCCGCAATCCGGCTCATTTTCTTGTACTTTCTTCCAACCATCGGAAGTCCAGTAGCCTCGTAAATGACCTCCTCATTGATCTGGAAATGAATGCCTCCCACCGAGACTTTTCTGTTATTCCAAGAGGTGACAAACTGTTTGGATATTCTTTCATCGTGGCCTCCCTTAATCCGTTCCATGAAACCCCAAATACCAGACTCTTTACAATAGTGGGTAACCAGAGGGTCCGAGGAAAAGACATTATCTATGTAATCTGGTTCTATACGGAGTATATTCCCCCCATTTCCTCAGTCTGAACAGCACTCGTCAGAGTATTTTTGAGGAGGCTACTATCGTTGCATGCCATAAAAAACTTCTTTTTTCTGCAACTCCTTTTCAATAATGGTTTATACCCATCCTGCCTGTTTTGGGGATTTTTGAGATCCGTCACCGTACTGACAAATCTTGTGTATCTCAGTGTAACATAAATGGTAATAATACCATCACTGTCATAACTCACCAAAAATGCCTTTTTCTCCTGACATCGATCACTCCGCACGAACAAAAATCTCTTATTGAACTTTATGGAACCAAGAGTTTTATCTTTTATAATTATACCGTTAACTTGAAAATGCCAACACGTGTTCGAGGGAGGAAATGAAATAATTATTCCAGCCTGGCACATTAAGCACTTGTCTTCATTTCTCCCATGATGAGGCGCTGAGTCATCAGGGGTAAATCGCTGACTAACGACCAGCTATTAAGCTTGGTTTGTCTCAGACCCATTGCCGCCAGAGAGTCTGCCACCTCGTTACCTTCTCTGTAAGTATGATTTATAGTTATCTGTTGGAAGCTCTCTAGCAGCACACGGATCTCCGAATTGATGGGTCTAGTTCGCCACCCAGCACTCATGCCATTTTTAACTGCTTCAATTACAACTTTGGAGTCTCCTTCAATTTCCAGCTGATTAACATTCAGCTGTTTAGCAAATTTAATCCCCCAAAGTAGTGCAGACCCTTCCGTCTGTGTGACGGTACAGTTAATGGTCGGTCCAGCATATGCCAGGAGGCAATTATAGAGGATTTGTTAACCTAAGAGTAGATGGGATTATTTCCAACGCCATTGTATTTTTCAGTAATTTAGTAAACCCATCAATTAAACAATATACATTTTGGAGAATTCTAATTGATATAAAGACAACTTAGAAAATGAAATATATACTTAAATTATCCCCACACAAATATCAATATTAATATTGTATAATGTAAATCATGGTTACTTTTTAGTTCTGTATTATTTATTTTGAATTATATATTCTTTTCATCTTCCTTTTAAAATGTTAATTTTTTTTTTTCATAATTAGACTTTTTCAATTAAATAAAAAGTATTAAAGATCTATCATATGATTCAAAAATTTACATTTCTAATAAAATTTGAATTTTGATTGATTTATCTTTTTTCCCAAATCATTTTATAAGCTATAGAATTTTAAAATTAAAAGTCTATATTAAATAAAATTATCCTAAAATACATTAAAAATAATTAATGTTTTTTCTTTAATATTTGTCTTACAACTTTAATATTTAAAGATAAATAAATAATAATAATAAAATAATTTACACACATACATACACACACACACACACACAAACACAATAATAATAAAATAATAAAATATAAAACAATAATAAAATAATTCACACACACACACACACACACACACACACACACACACACACACACACACACACATATTACACACACAAGTGTGTGTACATACACACACGCAAATAGTGATTAGTTAAGAGATTGTTATGTTTTGTACGGTTGGTGGTACTTTGAAAACCTCTTGATTTTTCTTGACGACTATTTAAATATTTCTATGATGTTAATTAATGTAGATTGATCATTGTTATAACATAGATTCAAATATATCTTTAAAGTCATTTTTCCATTATTTATTTTCTCATTTGTTTTATCACTTTGATCTTTTATACTATGCCTTACTTGGTGTATTCTTCACACAAACTTCACCTTCTATATTTCACTTTTATACTTGTTTTGCCCCACCTAGATGATATTGTTAGTTTGGATTGGTTCTTTTTCTCATACATTCTTTTTATATCTATATATTACAAGTTTGTCCTAATTTTTTATTATCATTTTTTTTCCTTCCTATTGCTTTTAATTGTTTGCCTATAACACTTTTATAACCCTTTCCTTTTTATCTTGTAGATTTCTCTAGTGATGAACAAATTGCTAGTTTAGATTGATTTTTTTTCCTCATATATCCTTTTATACCTATACATTACAAATTTATCTTAGATTTTTATTACATTTTTTTCTCTTGGGTTGCTAACTTTCTTATCCTTCTCTTTTAACTAGTTTGTTCTTGGTATGAACAAATTGATGTATACTAAGAGTATATGATAGATGCCAAACTTTTAAAGTTATATACATGAAGTTGAATATTAAGATGAGATAGAAAGATCTTGGCCTAATTCTTTATGATTTTGGAGCCTTGCACACAGCAAGACTTGATTTTTGGTAGGCTATTTATGAACCTTTGAACTTCACTAACAAACCAAGATTCCATCAACAATTAAAAAAGAAATTTATTATGACCATAAATATAACTATTACTTTAAACTTTCTTTAATATCAAAGAACTCATTTATATTCCCCTACTCCTTACCAATGTATAAAACAAGGAGATGAAGCGAATGATTGGAATTACAAAAAAAACTGATCGATGGGAAAAGCCCGAGGAACTCAAACTTGGGGATCCACTCTACTTAGTGCAGCCAAATGTAATGTGGTATTGTGAGAAAGGTCATGATCACAGCTCACCAATTCCACCACTCTCTCCTCCATTTGTCTTCCTACTAGATTCTTCACTATGCTCAATTGCTTATACTCCACAGCAAAATGTAGAACATATTTATGATCGGAACTGCGTATTTCAATACAGTCAGGCCATTCTGAAATAAATACTCCAATTATTTTCCAATCGCCTTTCATTGCTGCTACATGTATTGCACACCTTCCATATTTATCCTTCTCTGTCATTAAGCCGTTATGCCAGGTACGATTATCCACAGGATGATTTAATATAGCCACTACAATATCTATTCTTTTCCCATATACGGCTGCATGCAGAAGGGATGTCACACCTGTATCCAATTCAACTTATCATGTTGTGTTTTTTAATTCAACTCTGTAAATGCATTAACGTTAAAGGTCATATTCTATAATCCAATATAGAATGAAAGATGTTGAAAAAGAAAATTGAGATCCAAATATTAATACAAATAAACTATACACAATTGTATTCCAGCAGTTGAATCTAGAAAGAAATACAACACGATGATCACTATAGAGTATAGAATTCTAATGTCTTTAAGTTACTCCATGCTTCCAATCGAAAGGTAATGTATAGATATTTTACCTCCCCACTATCGAGGAGATTGATGGGTTTCGGTTGTAGTGTCAGAGGGCATTACTCCCAACAAAAGCTTGACTGTCTCCACATGGCCATACTTGGAAGCTATTAGTAGAGCCGTCTCTCCAATACTATTGCACTCGGGGACACAAACCGTGTTGTGTTGCAGTAGAATTTCTACTATATCTGGGTTACCGATTTTTGAAGCTTCGTGGAGTGGTGTATTGTTATCGTTGTTTCGGGCTTCAGCCAGAGAGGCCTCCTTTTGAAGAATCCATGAAACGAGATCCAGATTGCGCTCCCTCACAGCCATATGGAGAGGAGTATCTCCATGCAAAGTAACCTCAAGCAAAACACGCGAGTCCCGCTGATATAAATCTTCAACGGCAGCAACATCGCCTCTGGCCAAAGCATGATAGGGGAATGGACCGGGTACTTGAACAGGTTTGAATTGTTGTGAGGGTTGTTAGTATTTTTAAAAGCAATGACAATACCAATACAACCTATTGATTGAACAACAAGATGCTAATTTTTATGTATTTTTTTACTAATAATTATAACAGAATAAATTATTTAAATTTTATATAGCCTATATCATTGATTTAGTAAAATCAATATAAGTAATGGGCAAACTACAATCATTGTGTGTTTATGGTCAAACAATATAAAATGTTATTTTTGAAAACTCAGATTACTCTACAATCTACAGACAATATAATGAAATAGGTATAAATTATTATATTTGATATTGTACAATTTAAAAAAAATAGTTGTCCAAACAGAGGACAAAACATTCCCCTCATTACATATTTTCTTACAATTTTTTAAAAAAAGTTGTCCAAACAGAGGAAAAATCAGTCACCTCATTGCATGTTTTCTTACAATTTAAAAAAAAAATAGTTGTCCAAACAGAGGACAAATCAGTCACCTCATTACATGTTTTCTTACAATTTTGCAAACAATGACAAATGTACACATGCTCAACTTCCAATCTCATCACAGATATAAATAAAAAGGATTTTTTTAGTCACTCATCCAATCTGCTCAAACTAGAGATTTCAACCACCAGATTTTGAGTACCTGCATCATGAATATAAGCAGTAGTGAGACTCACCATTCCATTCTAATCAAACAATAAATGCAACACCATTCAAAAATTTCTCTTTGATTCCACTTCAGCAAATAAAACTCTACATTTTGAAAGCCACAGATCACAACAAATTGCCAAAATTCAAATTCAAATTCAAATATGGAGGGAACAAATATTCTATTAATATAGCCTACGGTGGCAGAATTCCTTTTCATTTGCATTTACACTCTGAAAGTGCATAGAGTATCATAGTTCTTTGCATTAAATTATCACAGCTCTTTGCATAGAATGTCAGACTACACAGAGAATTAGAATATCAGTCTGCAAAGAATACCAAAGGACTCAATACATACTCTTAGATTGAAAAGAATACCAAAGGTCTCAACTACTATTTTATATCCAGGTAGTTTGTACAAAAAATCATATTTCTTATTCTTTCATATCCATGTAGATTGAAAAGAATTCCAAAGCTTCTTTCAGCATGTATTATTATTTTATGGATTTTGTTGTTTGTTGTTTCAGCAAAGATGATTGGTTTAATTCATTTATATATTTTATGTATTTTGTTGTTTGTTGTTTCAAAATAGATGATTGGTTTAATTCATTTATATATTTCCACCTGTAGATATAAAGCAGTATGAATTAATTAAGGATACCATAAAAAAATATGAGATATATATTACAGAATAAAAATGAAATAATCTAGTACAAAGAATGACGGTTCTGTGATGGACATACCTAGCCATGAGTTTTTAATGTTTCAGTTTCACTTTATGTTATTTCATCTCTATAATAGATTATAGAATGTGATTCAAGATGTTTATGACAAAATTTATATAATCTATCGTAGATAGTTGGAACAAATAATCTATTGTATATTAGTTGTTTTTATTTTGTCCTAATTTTATCTATGTTTAATAGAATGTGATTCAAGATGTTTATGAAAAAACAAAAAATAGTTTACGATAGATTATCTGTTCCAACTATCTACAATAGATTATCTGTTCCAACTATCTACATTTGTATTTGTAGCTTATATAATATATTGTTGATAGTTGGAATAGATAATCTATTAATCTATTGTAGATAGTTGGAACAGATAATCTATCGTAAACTAGTTTTTGTTTTGTCCAACTGTCTACAATAGATTATCCATTCCAACTATCTACAATAGATTACATAAATTTTAATTTTCTGATAAACATCTTGAATCACATTCTATTAAACATAGATAAAACTAAGTCAAAACAAAAACTAGTTTACAATATATTATATGTTCCAACTATCTATGATAGATTATATAATTTTTTTTAGAAACATCTTGAATCACATTCTATAATCCATTGAAGATAGTTGGAACATATAATCTATTGTAGATAGTTGGAACAGATAATCTATCATAAAATAGTTTTATTCTAGTTTAGGCTTGTTATGAAAGCATGAATATCATTGTCAAAATTGCATTGGATAATGGAATGAACAACTTTGCATTTGTAGCTTATAGAATCCATTGTAGATAGTTGGAACAAATAATTTATTGTAGATAGTTGGAACTGATAATCTATCGTAAACTAGTTTTTGTTTTGTCCAACTATCTACAATAGATTATATAAAAAAAAAATTCATTAACATCTTGAATCACATTCTATTAAACATAGATAAAACTAGGTCAAAACAAAAAACTAGTTTACAATAGATTATCTGTACCAACTATCTACGATAGATTATATTTTTTTTTTCATAAACATCTTGAATCACATTCTATAATCCATTGTAGATAGTTGGAACAGATTATCTATTGTAGATAGTTGGAACAGATAATCCATTGTAAAATAGTTTTATTCTAGTTCAAGCTTGTTATGAAGGCATGAATATCATTGTCAGAATTGCACTGGATAATGGAATGAACAACTTTGTATTTTTAGCTTATATAATCCATTGTAGATAGTTATAACATATAATCTATTATAGATAGTTGGAACTGATAATCTATCGTAAACTAGTTTTTGTTTTGTCCAACTATCTACAATAGATTATCTGTTCCAACTATCTGCAATAGATTATATAAATTTTAATTTTGTCATAAACATCTTGAATCACATTCTATTAAACATAGATAAAATTAGGTCAAAACAAAAACTAGTTTACAATAGATTATCTATTCCAACTATCTACGATAGATTATATAAATTTTGTCATAAACATATTGAATCACAATCTATAATTTATTGTAGATAGTTGGAACAGATAACCTATCATAAAATATTTTTATTCTAGTTCAAGCTTGTTATGAAGGCATGAATATCATTGTCAGAATTGGACTAGACAATGGAATGAACAACTTTGCATTTGTAGCTTATATAATCCATTGTAGATAGTTGGAACAAATAATCTATCGTAAACTAGTTTTTGTTTTATCCAACTATCTACAATAGATTATATGTTCAAACTATTTACAACAGATTATATAAATTTTAATTTTTTCATAAACATCTTGAATCACATTCTATTAAACATAGATAAAACTAGGACATAACAAAAACTAGTTTACAATAGATTATCTATTCCAACTATCTACGATGGATTATATAAATATTTTCATAAACATCTTGAATCGCATTCTATAATCCATTGTAGATAGTTGGAACAAGTAATCTATCATAAACTAGTTTTTGTTTTGTCCTAGTTTTATCTATGTTTAGGCCAAATATTCTGATGACCATCTATTGCTGCATTTCCCCTGGTTGATTTGTTGCATTTCCGTTAGGTATTATGACAACAAGAAAGAGAAGAAGCAAAAGAGTGACCAAAAAATTGAGGACCCATTATCTACAGGGCGTTAAATTACATTTTGTTGACTCTGATGATGTTGACCATTCAACCAACCCAACACTTGATAAGACAAATTGCATTACTACTGCTAAAAATGCAAAAGAACAAATGTTGCTCTGAAATCTTCTCAACATCATAGCGATAAAAAAAGGTGTAATGGAAATCAGTGGACAAAAGAGGATATGGATCATGCTATTCAAGATGTTGAAGATAATTCCTATTCCACAAGAGAAGAAAAAAAAAATTTGGGAATCCCTGCTAGCAGTTTATCATATTGGCTTGCAGGTCTCACAACAACAAAAAGAAAGGGTCCACCAACAATCCTCTCTTTAGAGGAAGAGTTGGAATTTGTTGAGTGGTGTAAAGATTTGGCTCAGATTGGTCATGGATTAGAGGTTATTCAGCTTAAGTCACATGTGGCACACATTTGCCAAACAAGGACAAATCCATTTAAGAATGGTTTACCAGGTAGATCATGGTGGATGGGATTTCATAAACATCATCCAGATTTGACAATAAGGACTATAGAGGGTCTAGATAGAGATAGAGTAGTGATCCTCCGACCAAGTATTGTGGCAAATTTTTATGAAAATTTGGAGGTATTGTATAATGTTAATCATTATGAACCAACCAACATATGGAATTGTGATGAAACAGGGGTGCAAGCTGGTAGAAGTTGTGAGATGCGAGTGATCACAAAGCTGGGTAGCAGAAGTGTGACTCCGATCCTATCCAAAAGTAGAGAATGGATCACCATACTATGTTGTATAGATGTAGCAGGTCATAGAATACCAGGGTTTTATCCTTTTAAAGCAAAAAGAAAGCTAAATAATTACATTCCCAATTGTGAAGTAGGGGCCTAAATAGCAGCCCAGGCACATGCTTGGATGACCAAAGAGTTGTTTTTAAATTGGTCTCATCATTTTTCTAGGTCTGTTCCAGGTGGGGCTTCACCCTCAAACAAACATCTCCTCATATTTGATGGACATGGAAGCCATGTTTCCTTAACCATAATACAGGAGGAAAGATCTCTAGGCATAGATCTTCTTACATTGCATGCCCACACTAGCCATAAATTGGAGCCTTTAGATGTGAGTGTCTTTTCTCCATTTAAGACATATTTCAAGTCCGAGAGGTCAAAATGGATGGCCAAACATCCACACATAGAAATAAGGAGAACAAAATTGGCAGAACTTGCAAGCAAAGATTTCAAACTTTCCCTTGTGTTTGACAATATTATTATTGGTTTTAAAAGGACTGGAATTTGGCCATTGGATAAAGATGCTCTTTGTAATGACATGAAACCAAGTGATGGATTCAATGTAGAAGATGAAAATGATGCTACTGGAATTGCAAGCATCTTAAGATTGGTTGGATATGAAGATGATGCTATTGAAAAATGCTTGACACAAATGGAAACAAAACAAGCTGATGGTTTGAATGAAAGTGACTTGAATGATGATACGAGTTTACCAACACAATTTGATCCACCTAATTGGGTTAAAGAAGGAGCTCAAAACTTGGGAGTGTAGATTGATTTCCAAAATGAATACATTTCATTATCCATGCCTTCTCTGCCACCAAATGAAGACATTTCATTATCCATGCCTTCCCCACCTCCACTGCCAAGATCTAAGGTGGTTCATTATTATGCAAAAACAATAGATTGGGAAACTTCAAATTTGGAACATAATGAAGATGAAGATGCCCAAGTTGAACACAATCTAGAACCATTGAGGACATCTACAACCATTGAGATAGAAGATGAAGAGATGTTATGTAGTCAATGATCTTTAAGAAATTTTCTAAATCTACCAATTGAAAGGGTTACAAAGAGATCAATTCCTTATGATAATACTACTCCTAGATTGGGGAGGAAATCTCAAATAATTACATCTAATGAGTACATAATTTTGCAAGAGCATCAAGAAGAAAGGAAGGCTGAACTTGAATAATTGAAGGCAAGGAAAAAAAATTTGGAGGCAAAAAAAATTCATCAGATTGATTTGAGAAAAAGAAAATAAGAGGAGAAACTTGAAAGACAAATAATAAAATAGAGGAAGCAAGAGGAAAGGGTACAACAGTAAACGGAGAGGGAGATGAAAAAGAAACAAAGGCAGGATTGCAAAAAAGGTAAGCTATAAAAAGAGTAGCTGAGAAAGGGACTTGCAACTACGTTCGAGAATGGACTACTTCATCAACAACCTTTCCTGAACATCACCAAACTGTAAGAGACCTACTCAAATTTTTAACTCCTTCTTATGGTACTCTTAATAACCTCCAAGTTGTTTATGGTAACAATTCAATGGGGTTGCACTGTACTCCATCAACCCCCCTACGTGAACATCATCAAATATTGAGAGATATGTATAACATTCTAGCCCCTACCTATGTTGTCCTTAACAATATTCAAGCTATTGCTAGCAACAGCTCCCCTCACTCTCCAACCAAACAATTCTAGTTTTCTGTACAGTTAGATGAAAACATGTTTGGCTATATAACTCCTATCACTCCACAGGTTGACACAGCTAGTCCAAAAAAACCTATTGTAGATAGTCCTATGGAGGAGCCATAACCTTTCCCTGGATTTATGTTGAACTAATGAGGATGCAGAGTGGACTTCATTATTTTGGACACACGAAGACTTTTTCCCAGCTATGTGACTTTTATTTTGCAGACCATGCTTATTTTCCAATGTCTACAAGCTGGTCATTTGGTAATGTTCTGTAGACTGGTTAGTCTACAATACCTCTATTTCTGACTATGCAAATTTTTCTGGCAGACCATGCTTATTTTCTAATGTTTACTAGCTGGTCATATTTTAATATCTATATATCAATGTGCAGAGTAAACTATTATAATTAAATCTGCACATTGTTATATAAGTTTATCTTCAAATATGATAATATACAACGAACAACTATGTAACTTTTTTTGGTAGACCATGCTTATTTTCCAATGTTTACTAGCTGGTCATATCGTAATATCTATATATCAATGTGCAGAGTGAACTATTATAATTAAATATGCACATTGTTATATAAATTTATCTTCAAATATGGAAATATAGAACGAATTGGTGCTTTGGTATTATGGAAACTAAGAGTGCTTTGATAAAATTTGATGTTTGGCTACATGAAAATTCCAATTTATCTTGTAAGAAAACGTGTGTGGTTTAACTTTTTTACATGAATCTTGTAACATTTAAGTGAACAAACTTAAGATGCAACCTGCAATAAAGACAATTGGTGCTAAATCAGGCATCTGAACAAACAAGAGACATATATATATTGGGTAAAATTGTTAGAAATTATTGCAAGAAGATCAGAAGAGAGAAGCTAAGCTGCTGAAAAAGATAGACCAAAATGGTGCCAAAAAGGTTACTAGTAGTGATTAACTTCAACGATGCTACAAAGAGGAACCCAGGGGCTATTGAAGATGTTAGATGACTGTATAGAAGTGTTTCTAGAGAATGCTACTAAAAATTTTAAAGACCAAACCCAGACTGATAAAAATAAATGATACTCCACCTAAAATTCTAGGATTCAAAGGCAATTAGGGAAACAACAAAATATAGGGATTCTCTAGTAATTGAGGTTGTTATCGCCAAACAGAATCTTTAATGATACCTGTAATCTCGTGGTTGTTCATCATTTGCAAATTTTGTGATACCTGTAACGATTTTGAATATTAGTTGAAATTTCTCACCATTGTTTGTAGAAAACTTGAACGATTTGGTTTGCACTCTGTGAACCATCATCAAGATCTAATGATGGTTACAAAGCATAACACAAAACATCAAGGCTCTCCATAAATTTTGTAGAAAAAATCTATACATAAATTCTTTATCTAAGCAACATGGACAACAGATGCCTAAGTCTTTAAACTATTGGTTGTTGAATTCTATTGATTACAAATAATTGTGTTCATATTGACAATCAATCAATGTTTTATCTCACCGAAAAATGTTTTATATTTCTCTAATCCAAAATGATGTTGAAAGAAAAACAATAAAATTTCACATTAGTCATTTATACATGGGTTACGTCTAGATTATTTGGATTTCTTAATAAAAGCTCCTCAAAATTAGACCAAACATCACTGCTGAGATATCGCAAGGCCAAAGTTGGTTATACTCGGCAGAATTTTTGTGGTTGGGACAAACAAAATCTTTAAAAAAACACCATATTTCTTCACCCATCCATTTTTTTTCAGATGAGTATATCAAATCTCGAGTCGAAGGAGAGGAACAACTAGAGAGAAAACACCTAAATAGTAATGTTTCAAAATTTAGATATTGGGTTTAGATTCCTATAAGGAGGTTGAGACAATTTTTAAGAGAATTTTTTCACAGAATTCAAATATTATTTTTAAGAGAATTTTTTCCACTGAAAAAAAACTAAGAAGTCATGATAATGGAGGAGAAGAATAGAAGCATAAAAACCCATTTTTGGAAAACCTTCATACTTTCCCTGAGAGCTCAGACACAGTAGCTTTGCCCAAACAATGAACAAAACACCTAACACACAACACCAGTAACTAAAAATGCGAACATATATAAAGGAAAAAAAAAATGAATATAGATGGGTCATTGCCCTGTAAGGTCAAAAACACTTGACCTTACCTCTACTCACAAATTTACAAATCATAGAGTGTTCTTGTGTCGACAGACACATTTGTAAGCTTTCCTCTTCCCTCTTCTACATAAATCATTTGCTAAAATTAAAAAACCCCTCTTGCAGAAGAAATTGAAACCAAAGTGTTAATGTTAGGATACAAATTCATACAGATCATTTAAAAATTCAGAACCACTTACATTTTTAAAGCTTTCTGAAGTGAGTTCAGAACTGCCGCATTAATAAAAGAGGATGAAACACAACCTTCGTCCATTGAGAAATACCAATAGCCAGTGAGAAACCATGACCTCCGTCCATTTTAGCACCTGCAAACCTATGAAATGTGCCTTCCTTCGTGTTCGACAACACAACAACTTGCAATAAATGGTGTTGGCATGCATCGGCAATGTGGAGGAGAAGAGCTCATTCGGTGAGAAATAAATTTTTTTTTTGGGTTTAGGGTTATGTTAAGAGGCATTTATAAAAGGGGAATTATTATTAAATTCTAGGTTGTAAATGATTATAAATAAAACAAGATTTGTAAATTAAATAGAGAATTAGAAAATAAATAAAGATCAAATTAATATAAATATTAATGTTATGTAGTATAATTAATAAATATTATTTTTTCATATATATATTTCATATTGAAATTTAACATATCAAAATGTTCAATTATTGGGACATCTTCAACCAAACATGGGGGGTGTTAAATGACTACGATAGGTAAGGGGTTAGAAAAATGACATTTGTAACACTTTTTCTTTCAACGAATAAAAACCATATCAAATATGATAATATCGATCTGAAACCTTAGTTATAAGCAATTAGCTAGTTGAAAAAGTCATCATAAAATTTTTGGACAATTTTATCATCATTAAGTTAAGGTTTGATAAGCCTGAAGTTAGGGTGCACGACTACTAGGTCCTTTCCCCTAGCGGTTCTTCTTCATTTTCTTCTAATTTTTCGTATTTTCTGAAAATAAAATTCCTTGGAAAACTCACAGACAATGGAAAAATGGTGTTCACAAAAATGCCAAGATGTCAGAACCTAATATGATTTGTGAATCATATATTATTTTTAATTTTTTTGGGAAGCTTTTATTTGTAGATAGTTCTTAATAATGTAAAGAAATAATAAGAGAAGATTCTGAATTCTGAATTATATATTGATTTTATAATTTCTTAACACCTCTTCTAATTAGAGAATGATTGATTTGTGAACCATATATTATTTTTTTGGAGGCTCCTGTTTATAGATAGTTCTTAACAATGTAAAGAAATAGCAAGGAAAGTTTGAATCATATATTTATTTTTTAACTTCTTGGACATGTCTCTTAATTAGAGAATGATCCATTTCTGAATCAAATATTTTTTCTGGGATTTTTTGGAAGTTTCTACTTGTAGATAGTTCTTAATAATATGAGGGTAATAATACAAGGGTATCCCTCGTTATTTATGAATCATATATTAGTTTTTAATTTTATTTTGGAAGCTTCTATTTGTAGATATTTCTTAATAATGTAAAGAAATAATAAGAGAACATTTCAAATTTTAAACTATATATTGATTTAATAATTTCTTAACACCTCTCCTAATTAGAAAATGATTGATTTGTGAATGGTATATTTTTTTTTTTGGAAGTTTTTGTTTGTAGATATTTCTTAACAATGTAAAGAAATATCAAGGAAAGTTTCCATATTGTGAGTCATATATTAATTTTTTAACTTCTTGGACACATCTCTTAATTAGTGGCCCATATTTGTTTTCGATTGAGGTTAAAACAATTTTTGAAGGGAACAATAACCCTGTACAAAAGAAACTAGAGATAAGCATGATACATCACTATAAAAAGAGAGAGATACAGGAAAAAGCAACAGCTGGGGGTAAAAGATAGAAACATTAAGAACCCTCCAGCATTACAACTAGCCAAAAGACGAAACCCAGACAAAAAGAAAACCAGCCACAAAGCACAATTAGTTCTATTTTTCCACCATCTCAACAAAGTTAGCCATCACATATTTATACTTTTCAATGGCCTCTCTGAGATCTTTAATTTCCTTTGACCTACCCGATTTCACCTTTTTGGCACTCACTCGAGTACGAGTTCCTAGGCCAGCAATGCTTGCGTCAATAGAAGTATCATCATCCAGTGTGATGGGAGTAGTGTTCCCATCCAGCACCGAGAGAAGTGCCCTTAAGTTTCTATCAGTCACCTTCATGCCTTCATAGTTGTTCTTCATCATACGGCTGAGAGTATTTTCAATACTCTGAATGTGACTTTCTGTCGTACGCTAGAAAAAATTAACCACTGCATTAATTATAAGTTCCAGCTTCTCCAGCAGTCTTTTATCCATTTCTTCTTCTTGAGTTTCATTGTTCTTAGTAGCCTTATTCACAGGTTCAGCCAGTAGGATGGCAATATTATTAACTCTATCTTGGAGCTCATCATACCTACCATTGATGTTTCTAATTTCATCTAGAAGCCAAGAGTTCAGTTGACAATCCATCTCAACCCGCTCTTTGACTACCTGCATAAACCTTGTAGGTTCTTGGATTTTTTTTGTCTCATTTTCATTGCTGCCACCAAATTTCTCATTATCTTTTTTGTTATTCCCTTCCACTTTATTGCCCTCTAATTTTATCGAAGCCTCCGTAGAAAGCTTTCCCTCTTTAGACTCAGACCCAACATAATTCACCAGAATGGGAGTGGTGACATGGTCGGCCTTCTCTGTATTTTTCAGAATCAACTCACTATTCTTCTTCTCAAGGATTTAGTTCTCACCTCACCTTGGGTTCTAGGCTCCTCTGACATTTTATTGCCTTCCTGTCCTTCTATTTCCTTTTCTTTAGAGCTGCCTTTGCTATCACTTTCCATCTCCTTAGAGGAGCCTGTAATTTCCTGCTCAAAGGTTTCAGTATCCTCCCCTATTTCCATAACTATTTCCTCTGAGATGAACATGGCCGCCTCACCCTTAACTCCTCTATCTCCCTTCCCCTTAGCCTATGATTCATTGTCCATGTTCATTCCATCCTCTTCCATGAGGATCTTAGCAGGGTCAGCCCCAACATTGCTTATTTTCCCCTTTCTCTTTTTGCCTGGCATGTTACTGTCATTTGCCATAGGTCTTTTGCCTTTATTTCCCCTCTTCGAGCCTTCAGTCTAGGAGTTATCCTGCAACTTAAACTTTGCATATTCGTAGATCAATAAAATCAGCCCATCATTGAGAATAGGCTTCTCAACATTCTTTTTGTGTTCCATAATACTGTTACCCAAAGTTTTGAGAAGAAAATAGGGAAAAGAGATTTTTCCTATTGTATCTGAAATGATTAACCAACATGAAATGGAAATTATAAACCCTAGTCTACCGACCCTCAAGGGTAAAGTACTGCATTAAAGCTTTAACCATTTTAGCCCAAAAAAGCTTCATATGGCATGGCAAGACATAATAACCCTTCTATTTAACAAGTAAATCTCTTTCCTCCTGGGTCTTAGGGTACATTCTGGCAGCATTTTTATCCATAACCCCACTTCTATAATATTTTAGACCAGACATTTTCAGACCCGTTATTTCAAAAATGATTTTATCAGAAATGAAGAAAGGCTTACCACAGATAGTCACCTTGCCATTGTCCCTGTTGTCTGCAAACTCCTTTGAGATATCCTTATCATAGCCATGGAGTGTCTCCATATAATTTGTGACCCCACCTTCCTTGAGTCTCTTCCACACCTCGACCTCTTTTTTCCATTTACAGACATAGGGTTCTTCCCGTTTCAACTTTCCACCCATTTTAGCAGTTACCCAGAAAATGGAAAATCACATAGAAAGAGTATGCTAAGAGCTGTGCGAGAAAATAATGGGGAAATTCTGCCTTTTCAAAGAAATGATAACATCTATCTCATAAATGTTATAATTGATGCACTTTTTGTCATGCGTGTGAGGCTCAAAATTGAGGCAACTCTGATTACTATCTTTTCTTGTCATCATCAAAAGTAATATTTCTAGGTTTGTGGTGGATTTGATCGTACCTCAGCAGATTTTGGGTATCATTTTTTAATCCTTAGTTTCCTTTCCAATCTCTGACGTCAGTATTTAAAACACCCTCATTCGCCAGACTGTCTACCATGCAATTTGACTCTCTAAAGGCGTGACTGACATGAGTGATCTCAAACCTTGCTAACAGATTTTTTATCTGATCAATGATAAGACCAGTATTCCAAGACTTAGGATGAATTCCATTGATACAATTAATTATGTTCATAGAGTCCCCTTCCAACCATATTTTTGAACAATTCTGTCTTTTTGCTAATTTACAAGCATAGAGGGATGCCATAGCTTCAGCCATATGACTGGCTTGAAAACCAATAGGGATAGAAGAAGCAGCAATACATCTACCTTCCGCATTTCTAACAATACACCTACATCTAGCAATTCCAGGATTTCCTTTAGCCGCTCCATCAAAATTCACTTTATGTCATCCAAGCGGAGGGGAGCTCCAGACAGCAGACTCACGGGAGGAAGGAGAGGGCTTTAGCTTATAATCAAAGTTCTGGTGCTCAATAACATCCTTGTTAGGGTTCCCTTCCATTAATTTTAGTTTTAGATCACAAGCAA
The DNA here is from genome assembly GCA_018584345.1 of Thuja plicata. Lineage (NCBI taxonomy): Eukaryota > Viridiplantae > Streptophyta > Pinopsida > Cupressales > Cupressaceae > Thuja > Thuja plicata. The sequence continues at coordinate 841,165 of MU227025.1, forward strand.
TTTCAGTATTTTCAATAATGCTGCTAATAATTTTGGATCTGACCAAGAAGGGAGTGGAGGTGTTGTTTCTGAAAATCCCGTCATTTCTTTCTTTCCAAATCCTCCATATGACATGAGGGGCAGTCAAATTCCACACAAGTTTTCCCAATTGGTGAGGGGTGGGAGATCTCCATTGATTCAAGAAGTCTTTAATAGTATTAAGGAACACCCAGCTTACTTTCCAGTGTTGTGACACAACCCTCCAGACAACACTTGAGAATTGACAATGAAACAGGAGGTGAGATGACAACTCAACATCTTTCATACAAAGGTAAAATCTGTTCGGTATCATCCAACTTCTTTTGGTCAGGTTCTCCGTAGTAAGGATTTTGTCCAGTATAAAAATCCAGAAAAAATTTAATTTTAGGAATCAGGGAAGGGTACCAAACCTTAGCCCAGTTGGGCTACTCACCAAGGGTGGAGATCATCAAATAAGCCGAGGCCACTGAGAATTTAACATTTGAATTTGGGGCCCAAACAAGTTCATCTTCACAATTATCTCTAATAACCTAGGGGGCAAGATCGAGGTTAATAAAATTCAAAAGAGGGTCTATGATACTCAAGTTGACCCATTTGTTTTCTTTCCAGTAATCTACAACTTTTCACCCAACTCTGAGGGTGCAGATCTCCACAAAATGGGTCATTCCAGGGTACTCCAGGGTACTGGATGAGAGGTTTTTCCTTAAACCAAGGATCCTCCCAGAAATTGATTTTCTGCCCATTGCCCACTTTCCACCTAGCTCCTTTAGCCGCAAGATGTCTAGCTTTCAAGATGTTGTTCCAAATCCTAGATCCCTGAACAGGGTTAGAAGAGGATAAGAAAGATTCAATAGTGGGAGTGGCGAATAGATATTTAGACTTAAGGATTTTATTCTAGCCTTTTTCTTCTCCAAAAGTTCTCCAACACTACTTAGCTAGGAGAGCTGTATTAATGTCCTTAATTTTTTTGATACCCAGGCCCCCATGTTTAATAGGCTTACACACTTTTTCCCAAGCCACTAGGTGGATTCTATTTTTCTCTTCCATTCTAGACCACAAGAATCTTTTCTGAAAATTCTCAATTATATCGGCAATCTTGGATGGGATTTTGAAGAGGCTCAACGCATAAACAGGGAGATTTTGGAGGGAACTCTTGAGCAGAAGGAATTCCCAGCATTGCTGAGGAGGGTACCTTTTTATCCAGCAAGTTTATTGTTGAACTTATCCACAAGCGAATTCCAAAAAGAATCTGGAGGCTTCAGACCCATTAGGAGACCCAAATAGCTAGATGGGGAGTTTGCAATAGTACAACCAAGGATAGCCGCCATTCTCTACTGATGCTCAGGGTGAGTGTTAACAAAAAGGAGGGAACTTTTGTCCCAATTTATAAGCTGACCAGTAGCCAAGGAATAAGTATCTAGATCCTTCTTGATTTCTTTAGCTTCTTTAATAGAGGAGGATCCCATAAGCACAGTATCGCCCACAAACTGCTTGTAGGAGCTAGGACGACAATAGGATGAAGGGAGAAGCCCCTGAATCGAACCCTCTTGGACACCTTTAGAGAACCTTTTCCCCAGGATTTTAGCCATGATGGAAAAGAGAATGGGGAAATGAGGTCCCGTTGGCGGAGCCCTCTGGATGGAAAAAACAAATTAGAAGTTGAACCATTCACTACACTAAAATAGAAGGAGAAGCAATGAGTTACTGAATAAGGCCCAACACTTTTAAAGAGAATCCAAAGGTAGTTAGGACTTTGCAAAGGAATTTCCAATCCACTCTATCATAGGCCTTTGAGAGGTCAACCTTCATTAGGAAACCATCCTTTTTTGAGACCTCAAGATAGTGAATGTTCTCATGAACAGAAATGATAGAATCTAGAATTTGACAACCCAAGACAAAACCATTTTGCTGGGGGGAGATAATATCCAGAAGGATCTTCAGAATATGAGCCGCAAGGACCTTGGAGATGATATTATAGAATGTATTACACAAGATGATGGGTCTAAAGCTATCAAATTTATCCACCCCTGGTCTCTTAGGAATAAGGACAAAAAAAGTAGAGTTCGCTTCCGTCAAGAGGGAACCTGAACCAAAGAATTATTTCACAGCATCTAAAATGTCTTTCTCCATAGTCTCCTAGAAAGACTGGAAGAAAAAAGGAGGGAAACCATCTGGACCAGGAGATTTTTCTCCTTCAAACAAGAAAACCGCAACCCTGATTTCTTTAGTCGACAGAATTTTACTTATCATTTTATTATCTTCTCTTGACATGATACACAGAATCAAACCTAGAAGTAGCTGCTGATTATCCTCGGATAGGTCTGGGTCTTCTTTAAGAAGAGAAGAAAAATAACAAGATAATTCTTTTTTGATTTCCTCCTCCTTGCTCAGCCTACCATGAGGCCCATTTATATGCTCAATCGTTTTGGCAGCCTTATGTTTCTAGGCACTCAGATGGAAGAACCGTGTGTTCTTATCCCCCACGTGAATCCAAAGAGCTCTGGAACATTGTCTCCAAAACACCTCCTCCTTAGAAATAATGTTATGATAATCAGCTTGGATTTTGTTTTCCTTGATTTTGTTCTCCGCAGTAAAACCTTCCAGATCAATAGTTTTTTGGATCTCTTGGAGGTTAGCTTGGATCAAGATTTTAATTTTAAAAATATCTCCAAACTCTTCTTTGTTCCAGACCTTTACTTTGTTCTTAATTCTTTTGAGTTTTTGAACAACTCTATACATAGTTGTACCTTCCACTTGGACGTTCAACCAGTCAGCAATATTTTTAGCAATGTTTGGGTGCTTCATCCACATTTTCTCAAACCTGAAGGGATAATTTCTCTTACCTGAAATAGGATTCACCTCGATGGAGATAGGTGAGTAGTCTGAACCTACCCAGGGAAGAGTATACAGAGAGAATTCATAGAGAAGAATCCAATCTATAGAAAGTAGGGTCCTATCCAGACGAACTTGGATCAAGTTATCCCTAGTTCTTCTATTAGACCAGGTAAAGTTGTTGCCTTTGAGTTCAAGATCCAAGAGAGCTTGATTGTTAATAAAATCTATCAGAGCCACCCCACTGTCAATCTGAGACATAATACCTCCAGTTTTTTCAGAATCGGAAAGAGGGATATTAAAATTTCCAACCACCATCAAGTAAGAATTCTTAAATTTGCTTCTCTCAGATTCCAATCTACGCCAAAATCTATCCCTGCCAGTTTTAGTGTTGGGCACATAAATAGTTGATAGAACCCAAGTGGAACCATCCCTAATATGATTGAACTGAATAGAAGATATGTTACCTTCTAATTTTATAATTTCCCCTAAAATAGTATTGAGGCTCCAAAAGGAGGCAGTACCTCTAAAGGCCCCCACTGAACTACAGCTAGTAGCACCACAGTTTTTAAACATTTTTAACTTGTCCACTTTGTCTCTAGCCATTTTAGTTTTATGAATAAGGATGATGTCTGGGTTTTGATCCCTAACTAAATTTATCAAAACATCCTATTTGTGAGGGCTATTCAAACCCCTTATCTTCCATGAGATAATCTTGATTTATAACTTTTGGGAGCAATCCTAGATGGTTCTCTGTCTCCCATTCGCCATGCTTTGTCTACTTTCCTATTCTCGGGTGAATCTATTTTTAGGTCTTCCCCTAGGAGGTTTATGGGTGCCCACATCCACTCTCATAGCTCTTGTAACAACACCTCCTAGGGGCATCCCAAGATTTGGGCTATTTTGTTTCTTTTTACTGTGAGATACCTCAGTCCATAGTTCCTCCTGGTAGGATAAAAAAGGGTTAGATTCTTCAAGAGAGTCCATCCAGCTATTATTAAACCGTGGAGTTTGGGGGCTTAAGATTCTATCATTAGATTTAACACCTATATCAATGATAACACCACAAGGAGAAGTAGATTTCTCAATACAAAGAGTTTCCATACCTGCTAGGTCACCAGCTAACTCACCTATATTTCTCCTTCTTCAAAGGAGTCTACTGGTTTTGTTTCTTCCAACGGGAGTAGCTTCTCACTGGTCCTAAGATTAGTAGCCACCAAGGGGATCCGTTCAGGCTTGAAACTAAGCCATTCCCTAAATAAATAACTAAGTCTGTCGAGCTGGGAGCTTTAGGGCTAGCCTATTTTTTCTTCTTCTAGATCTTCCTTGGTTCCTTAAGAGGAATGGTTTTCACTTTCTGATTCTTGAGGGGGCAGTCTTTCGCCCTATGGCCCAATTTCTTATAGGCAAAGCAAACAAAGGGGAGGGATTCAAACTCAACTTCTTGCGACCAAGCCCCGAGCTTCAAATTAATCACAATAGTATTAGGCAGATCCACCGTCTGAAGGATGTTAACACAAACCCTGGCATACACCCTTCTCATTTTTTCCACTTTCATTGGATCAATCGATAGGACATCTCCAAAGGAGCTCGCCAGACCTCCTAGGACATCTTCATGCCAATATTTGAGAGGTAGGCCAGGGAATCTGACCCAGACCGAAGCTGAGACAAAGAAAGCCGAGTCATTGAAGACAAGATTTGTGGACCATTTACGCAGGGCAAGAGAAAAACAACCCAACAGCCAAGGGCCACCGTAGAGGATATTTGAGAGATCTTCCATATTAGAGAACTCAAAGGAAAAGAAGCCCTTGGTCATCGCTACAATATTGACTTGCCTTTTCAGGAACCATTTCCTCTTTGCAAACTGCCTGACAACTTCTATGTTAGGCCTTCCCCCGGCAAACTTGCCTATCAGGGTCATCTCCATAGTAGAGATGGAATGATCTATCAAGGGATCAGGAATAAAAATTGAAAATTCTCCTTTTGAAGGGTTAGAAACCACATTGACCACTAGAAATGAGGATTTCCTTATTGGTTTTATACCAAAGAGACCAGACCACTTTCCCTTTTGAGCTGACTCTCCTACTTTGAGAAATTCTTTAGCCTCTCGAGGACCGTCAAAAACTGGGGGGCCCTCACAAATAGCACTCACAGAGTCAGCTCCCTTTGTTGACTTCAGCCCGTTTTGGTAAATCTCAGCCTTGTTCTCATTCTGCTGGAGGATTCCTCCAGCAGAGCTGCCTTCTAGAGGAGGAGCCTTTGCAGGTACTGCACCTGCAGTAGCAGCAGCAGCACCGCCATTGATAGGTCCAGGATTCGAAAGAATTTTCCCGCTCGAAGTTTCTGCCATTCCAAATTATCAAAGTTTTTATCTTCCAGTGGCCTATATTTGTTGTAATGAGTTATAATTATAATTATATATGTAAATTTAATTCTAATTTTATTATGAATATTATGTATATTTTAATTAATAGTTATTTAATAAAAATAAAATTTTAATAGATTAAAAATTAAATAATAAACTTTGTATAAAATAATATTTAATAAGTTATGTTGTATATATTATAGTTTCATTTCTATAGTTATAATTGTAAAAATTTAAAATATAGCTATAAATTTTAAATGTAAGGTGAAATTTGAAAAATAAATAAAGACTAAAGTTATATAATATTACATATATGATATAGTATTTTATAAATTATATATATTATAGAATAATATATATAACATATTATTAATTATTTCTTATACGTTATAAAACAATGGTTAAAATAAAATTAACACAAATATAATAAACTTTAGAAATACTCGATCCAGGAAAAAGAAAATAATATAATATTTTTAAAATATTTTTTAAAGACGGTTTAGAAGCTTTTGTTTGTAAGTAGTCCTTGATTTTATAATTTCTTTGTATCATCTCCTCATTAGTAAATGTTATGCTATTATTTAAAGACTTCTTATAAAAAATTTATTTGTTCATAGTTCTTAACAATGCAAAGAAATAATAAGGGAAGCTTCATAGTTTTGAGTGATTTTTTATTCATATATGAATTTTAAAAAAATTATGTGTAGTTCTTTACAATGAAAAGAAATAACAAGGAAAGTTTCTTAATTTTTGAGTGATTTTTTAAGTTGTGTACTTATTTTAAACTTGTTTTTGAAATGTTTTGTAATTAATAAATCATATATTATATTTTAAAGAATTTTTAGGGCATTTTGAAAAGGCTCTGCATTTTGCGAAGTTGGGTCTGTGATTTGCGTATGCGTAGCGGATATCCAGTGAAAACAGATCTCTCGATGCCAGTGTGTCCTCTGCTATACCCCAGGTGTGTGCATTCTTTTTTCTATGTGCTCTGATGTCTTCTCCCCCACTCAAGCCTCTGGTAGAAGTTATGTCTTCTGCATTTAACACCATTAATACCCCATTAACTTCCCCTTTGACCAATACATTTAACTCTGGTAATGGCGATCATTTTGTATCTCCAGCAACCAAAACATTCTCAGAGGCGGTGGCCAACTCCTCCACGGTCTCTGCTAGTGGTAGGTTTCAACTTGCCATCCACGATGAAGCGCCCAAGCCAGGTAAGGGATCTATGAATACATTGGCCCCTTTCTCCATTTCCCCTAATACAGAAATGATTGGTGAAATTGAGAAAGAGAAATGTAGGCTGAAAAATTTTTCTATCTTCTTTGCGGCTATAGAAATTGAGAAGTGTCCTACTAGAAAGTTTCTTGACAACTGGTTTCATAACTATTGGAATCTTAAACTAGGGCATAATATATCCTTCTATAGGCAAATTCAAAGGGGTTTGTTTGTGATCTTCTTAAAAAATTTGGAAGCATAGGAGGTTGTCCTTAAAAGACAATACTGGAATGTTGGTGGCACCTCCTTTTGTTCCCTAGCCTGGACTCTAGAAGCTATCCATGAGGAGGTGCTTGCCCTTTCGGCCCCTTGGTAGATTATTATCAAGAACCTACCTCCATTTCTTTGGCATTTTATTAACCATATTCTTGAACCCCTGGGAAAGGTTATTAGGTTTGATGATACTACTCGCCTTGTACCACATACGGATGCTAGGGCCTTGGTATCCCTTAAGCCTAGTATTGAGATCCCATCTGCTTTAGAGATTAACATCTCTGGTGAAATCTTTACCTGCCCTTTAGAGATTCTGGGTGTTCTGAATGCATGCTTCCTCTGTAAAAAAGGACACCTTCAAAGAGAATGCCCTATTATTAAAAGGAAAAATGATGTTCTTAAACCTAATCCCACCCCAATTTTGAACGAACCAATTAAGACAAATTATAATGTGTCTGATAATCCTCCTCTGTCACCCCCACTTATGACTTCTCTTGCGTCCACCCACCAAAACCAACAAACCAAAAATCAAACGTATGACGATATTCATGACTCCTCAGATGTTAATATGACAGATGGATTTCAAATTGTTAAAAGAAAATCTAATAAAAAAAGAAGGAAAGCAAATAATATTGAAAGTGTGGTTGAAAAAGCGATAAAAACGGCTCCACCACCCGTGCCCGTGTCATCCCCTATTGGTCAACCCACTGTTGATTCCTCTCCCACCTCTGCTGATACTAAAGCCTTTAAGGAAATCGATGAGGGATATTATTTAGAGGTCCTGCCCGCAGCCAATAACACCATGATCTCTATTCCAATGGCGCCCTCATAGATGAGTGATCACTCTTCCCCGAGCCCTAAAAATGGTAATGTTATAGATAGTAATAAGACAACTGACTTTGATGAATTTGAATGGCAAAAAGACTTCCCCAAATCCAAAAGAAGGGGAAGACCTCCTGGCTCAAAGAACAAATGTTCTACTGGGCTTGGAGGTGAGGGATCCGCCCAATCTGTTATCTCCAATGCCATAGAAGTGTCCAAGGACCTAAATTGCGTCCCCACTAACAACAGGTCTGAATGAATTGCATCTCTTGGAATGTGAGGGGTCTTGAGTCCCCAGACATAAAACATATTGTTAAGAATTTTGTTGACACAATTCATAATATTGATTTTATAATGTTACAAGAACTCAAGGCTGTTGGCTTCATGCTGGATTTTAATCTCGATTTCATCTGGAAGGATACTATTAAAATATGCTCTAATCATGTGAAAGGTAGGGGTGGAGTTGGATTACTCATTAATCCTAAGTGGTATAAATGCATTATGAATAAAGGTAGGTCTCCGTGTAATAGGGCCGCCTGGGCCAGATTCTGCACTAACACTACCACCTTTGGTATCTATTCCATATATGCATCTAATGATCCTCTGGAGAGGGCCAACTTGTGGAATTGGTTGACCTCCCTTCCTGACATCTCTTGGATCCTTGGTGGTGACTTTAACATGATTGAGTCCCAAAAAGATAAATTGGGTGGTCGCCCCTTCGCTTGGAAGCCTTTGGAGTTGGAGCCTTGGGATAAGATGCTTCAATCTAAACTCCTGTTTGATCCCCTAAAGAACAATGATAACACCAACCTTAATTTGTGGCACACCTAGTGTAACTTCCAGCAAGGCCCTGCCCGTATCTATGCCAAACTGGATAGATTCTATGCTCATAAGAATTTCTTTTCCTTCATCCCTGATGATCAAGGCAACCTTGTCACTATCTCCCCCACATCTATTTTTGATCACCATCCCATCTCGATCTGCATCAAGCTAAACTATGCTCAACCTACTCCTAAGACTGTCAGACTGAGATTTATTCTCAATACCTCCCTCCTTGAGGATGAAGACATCCTGTCTGTTATTCAGCTTATCAGTACCTTTAATAAAAAATTCTCCCCCTCTTTTTCCTATTGTGAAAGATGGCATCAAAACATTCATACCTGGCATGCTCTCCTCCAAACTCTGGGGCAAAATAAGTCCAAAGACTTTAGATATACTGAGAAAACTCTTGCTATCAAATTGAATTCTGCTGAGACTCTTATTCAAAACAACCCCTCTGATCATAATCTTGTCCCCATTGTCTCTAAAGCTAGAGATGATCTTCAGTGCCATCAGCAGACCTTAGTCCGTGGGGCCAGTATTAGGTGCAGGGCCCACTAGCTGTAGCAGGGTGATAAGGGGACAGGTTCTTCTTTAACTACCTTAAACAAAAGCAAGCCAATGAAGCCATTAATAGTATCATGGTTGATAATGTTGATATTGTTAATCCTGATGAAATCAAGGAAGTCTTTGCCTCCTACTATAGTAATCTATTTTCTTCTAAAGAGAATGATGAATCTATCTCTCTGAGAAGAGAATTCAGCTACATTATTCGAAAGAAAATATCTCAGCAAGACTCTCTTCTTCTTGGAAAAAATATCTTGAAGGAGCAAATTGAGAATGCTATCAATTCCCTTAAGAAAGACAAAACTCCGGGCCCTGATGGCCTCCCAGCTGAGTTTTATAAAGCCAACATTAGTTGGATTAGCTCGGATCTCTTTGATCTTTACAATAGGGCTTATGAGAAAGGCACATTGGGCAACATGATTAATAATGGTATCATTAAATTAATCCCTAAAGAGGGGGACAAAACTATTATCAAGAATTGGCGCCCTATTACTCTTTTGAATGTATCTTACAAAATCCTTGCTAAGATTATGTCTCGTAGATTGGAATGCATCCTGCCCAATTTTGTTAACTCTACTCAAACTGGCTTTATAAAAGGTAGATACATCCTTGAAAATATCATCACTAGTTGGGAAGCGATGAACTAGGCCAAGTTTTCCAACCAGAATGTTGTTATCCTTCTCCTTGATTTTGAGAAGGCCAATGACAGAATTGAATGGAATTTTATTGACCTGATGCTTAGGGCTTTTGGATTCCCTAACCTCTTCTGCAATTACACTAAACTCTTACTTAAAGATGCTATGGCCCAAGTTGATGTGAATGGCTCTCTCTCTGACCCCTTCTCCCTAAGCAGATCTATCAAACAAGGATGTCCACTTGCCCCTACCCTTTTTGTGATTACCTCTGAAGCCGTCTTACATCCTTAGAGATAATACCTTTTCTCCAGTGGTCAAAGGTATCACCTTACCCAATATGGAGAATTTGACCAACTATCAATTTGCTCATGATACTAGCTTGTTTGTTGACTTGGAAGAAGAGAATTTCAATAACCTGACTAAAAAACTTGACTTATTTTGTTCTATCTCGGGAGCTAAGTTGTCCCAGACAAAGTGTATTTGCCTTGGCTGGAATGACCAGCCTCCGGAATGGTTTTTGAAACATGGCTTTCAGTGGGGTGGGCCCAATAATATTGTATGATACCTGGGCATCCCCTTCTCTGTGGATCCCTCTCTTAAAGATATGTTGCTCTGGGTTAAAAACAAAATCACCAAGAAATGAAACAATTGGTATAACAAATCCTTATCTTTGGCTGGTAGAATACAGGTCTGTCAAAAAATTCTATCCTCATATAATATCTACTACTCCTCTGCTTGGATGTTCAATAACTATCAGATCTTGGAAATCCAAAAATCCATAAGGAACTTCCTCTGATCTGATGGTAAAGGCAACAAAAATATGCATGTGATTAATTGAGACTGGTGCTATACTGAAAAAAAAACTTGGGGGGCTTGGATTAAAAGATCTTAGACTTCAAGGTACGGCTTTGGCCACCAAATGGATCTTCTGCTATTTAGATGGAGAAGAACCATGGAAAGTTCTTATCAGAAGTAATATTGAGAGGGGATACCCTAAAAAGGCTAAAACTTTGAAAGATGTTCCATTTGATGATTTACTGATTGGTAACTTTCCTGTCAATGTACATGGATCTGTTGTCTTCAAGACCATTTGGAAAGCATGGGAGTCTTCTAGGTCCTTTATTTATGGAAAGTCTTTTCATATTGATAACCTTCTACATGGTGAAAGGTCCATTTGGTGGAACCTCCATCTTCTAGGCAAGCCTCTTGCCCTGTCTCAAGGTTGCTCAGCTAAAATCTGGAACAATTTGGGAATCTCCACCTTTACTGACCTTTTTTAGAATGACTGTCTGATTAGTTGGGAGGTGTTAAGAGATAGATTTAATCTCCCCACTGCTCATAAAAAGACCTATAACATGATCTATAAATCTTGTAAGGATCTCCCTACCTCCTGCTTCATTGACTCTCATAGATACCTGAATATCAAATGGCCTGATGGCACTTTAATTAACAAAATCAAAGCCAAAAATGTTTACAATATACTGAGTAAGAAACAGTATATTATTGAGCATATCAACAGGAAAATATCAGAATAACTAGTTGGAAACTCCCTACTAGTCCTCCGGCGTTGTGGGAAACTATGATTGCTGATAGATGGAACCTACTGAGTGGGTTCTCCAAATTTGATAATACCAAAAAATGTAT
>MU227025.1:882508-912309 GCA_018584345.1 Thuja plicata
AATCCAAGAAAATGAAATGCAAGAAGATTTTACCATAAACCACAAGTGAGATAAAGATGTCAAGATCAACTATCAAGCATATGAGAAACTCCAAGAATCCAACAAAGAGCCAAGAGATTTTGGTAAGACAAAAAGAAAAGAAAAACCCCTTTGTGAATAAGAATATGGCAAAAAAGCCTATGGATGAGAGAAATAAGCTCAATACAATAATGAGAGCAATGAGATATTGAGAGAGAGGAGAAGATTATTGAAGCAGGTGTGTGAGAGACATATCTTAAGTAGAGATGAGTGGAGGAGTTTGCATGTAACTCCCTTCTCCTATGGATGCCACATTCATATTGTGTGTGTGACAAATGTGTGATTCCTCTTAAGTAGGAATATCTATTTTCCTTATTAAAGGAATTACAAAATAGTGACATGTCCTCCTACTTGGACTAGAGGACAAATACAAATAAGGATACCTTGGTTTATCCTTTCAATTACATATTTTCAACCAAGGAAAGATTAATTCTAACAAGGATTCATATTGGATCGCTTCCCCTGCTTTATCTGGGCATTCCTATTACTATTGCTAGAAAACCAAGATTGTTCTAGCAGTGCTTGCTTGAAAAGTTTCATTGGAAGGTGAACAATTGGACTCATCGGTGGCTTTATACTATTACTCGTGTGATGCTTCTACAATCAATGATTCAATATATTTGTATTTATATAGGTTTGGTTCAGGAGGACCCTGTGTATTTTCTCAAGGAATTTGATTTTGTCTCTCCCTAGTTCTTTTGGAATTGTAATTTGCAAAATTTTAAGTTACTACTATTTATGTGGGAATCAGTGTTTTGGCCAAGGACTAAGGGAGGTCTAGGCCTTCAGTCTACTATTTTGAGTGGGAAGGATCTTGCAACAAAATTGTATTAACAATGGATAGGAACCCTATGGTTTGGCATACTCTAAAAATTAGGGGTCATAAGGTTAAGTGGGGCCTTTTTTGGATTTTTTACAATGGATTGAAAGCTCTCTTTTGAAAGGATTCTTCAGATTGTCATCCACCTCTTATATCTATGTATCTATATTTGCAGTCCCTTTTTGTTTTCTTTACTATAGTTGGATGGAATAAGGTTGTGCATTATAAGATGGTTCATAATTTTGGCCTAGCAGTTGGTTATAGATGGAAGGATTCTTCTGATTAGTCATAGAGTGGTCTTGAGAGAGATCAGAATGACTGACTCTGGATGGTCTAGATCTCCTGGCTTTTGGCAGTGGCTCCTATGGTAAACAGTTTGTCTGCAGGGTACTTGGAGCCTTATAAATAGTTATTTGGATGTACGGAGGTTCCCTAGTGAAAGTAAGTTTGGAATAGATTTTATTTTCCCAAGCACAATTTTTTTTCATTTGGCTAGTGGTTCAAAACCACTATCTTACATAGGATAGCTTATGCAAGAGATGATTTTATGGCCTCTCAATGTGTATTTTGTGTTGTAAAAGTGAGGAGACTTCTTCTTATCTTTTCTTTTAGTGTTCCTTTGTTAAGGAGATCTGGCACTTTTGGTGGGGTGTTTGGGGTGACCCCTGCTAACATGTCTCCTCTCTATCTGACTTTTGGGCCTGGTGGGGTAAACCCAATGCTAAAACTTATTTTGTTTAGGTTGTGTGCACTCTTGATCCTTCTTTCATTATTTGGCATGTTATACTAGAGAGGAATCAAATGATTTTTTAAGGTGCTAGCATGGTTGTTCTTCAGCTATGGTGAAAAATTATTTACTCTCTTTGTGAGACTATTTTGGCTAAGTGTGATATGACTAGAGATGTGGAGCCTAGGGATAGTTTTATTTTTAATTGTTTTAAATTTTCTCTTCAAGGAGGCTCTATTGTGTTCTAGTCAGGTCATATGTAGTAGATATAGACATCCTCTACGGAGGATCAATCAGGAAGATTGTTGGAGTCCCCCTCCCCTCTCAAATTTTTTAAAATAAACATCGATGAAATTTCTTTGGGGAATCTTGGAGATGCTGGTACTGGCCGAGTTGGTCAGGATAGCTTGGGTGATGTTTAGTTACTTTGTTTTTATGTTTATAAGGGCTTTCATAAAAATAATTTAATGGAGGCTCTTGCTATTTTGTATGTTGCTAAGAAATGTTATGCTCTTGGTTGGCATAGGATTATTTGTGAGATTGATTCTGAAGTCTTTGTGTCTCTATTAACTCGGCCACAACTTGAGGATGTTAGTTGGCCCTTAGTTTTGATTATTTGGAAAATTCTCCATTTGTGCAGGTCCTTAGAATTAGTTACTTTTACTCACATTCCTAGGGAAAAAATCATGTTGTGAATTGTTTGGCCAAATGGGTTTCAGTTCAAATACAAGCTTCACATATTATTCATACAGGGAATTACCACCTGATTTGTCTCTTGCGTTAGATTAGTTGGTGGATAGTGAAAAGATTCTATAGTGCTCTCCTTGCTGGGAGCTTTTCTCTTTTGTATCTCTCTTGTGTTTGAATAAATTGTTACCCCTCTTTTAGTTTTAAAAAAAGATAAAGCGGTAGAAATAAGACATTAAGATTTCAAAGTTTTAAAAATTAATATTTTAGCTCTTTGATTGCAAAAAAATTCATAGTTAATGTCACATCTGTAAATTTAATCATAGTTAGAGATTATCCTTTTGAAATAAATAAATATATTTTGAAAATAAAACAATAACATGAATAAACTTTACATATTAAGATAATCACATATAATTTTTTTTATTAAAACAATTTTAATATGAATAAATGAAAAACATTAAAACATAAAAATTTCTTGAACTCAAGGTCTATTTCAATCAATGGTGAGAGGGATAAGCTAATATAGATGAAAAGAAAAATAGGCAAATACACAGTTAAAGAAGGCTACCAAACTCTAGTCCAGGCCCCTCCATTACCTAACTCTATCCTTAAGTTTGCATGACACAGTGCCATTTTACCAAAAATGGGGATCTTGGTTTGGCTAGCCACTCAAGATAGGATCCTTTCAAGCACAAGACTGCAACATCTAGGGATCACGGATACATTCCCATGCCCGTTATGTAGGAAGTTCTGGAAGATACAAACCACCTCCTAGCAAGTTGTGACTTTACCCAAGAAATATGGATTTGGGCAATAGGAAAATCAGGATGGAATGGCCCCTTACACATGTCATTATAGATGTTACACTAGCAGTGGCCTCTGTTGCATCTAGAATCATTCTTTGTGATCCTCTGGAGAGTTACCCCCATAGAAGTCGCATGGAGTGTGTGGTGGGAAAGAAATAAGAGGATATTCAGAAAACAAGTCTCCTCGGTTTCTGTAGTGTGTAGTTTGGTGGAGAAGTATGCCTCAGAAATGGTGAATGACCATGTCTCAAAATCAAAAACTATTTCTTCGACCTTCACGTCAGCGGACAATATAATCCTTTCAAGATGGATTCAAATAGCTATTCCATTCTCAGGAGTCCTGATTTGGAACATGCTGAAAAACCAATTGTGAAAGGATATAAAATGGACCCCTCCAGATACTAATCAAGTAAAACTAAATTTTGATGGAGCTACTAAAGGAAACCCAGGAAGAAGTGGAGTGGGTTTTCTTCTGAGAAAGGTAGACAAATTAATTCTTTTAGCCGCATACTATAATTTACCGGAAGGAACAAATAACATGGCTGAAGCATGGGCACTTCTGTGTGGGGTAAGGATAGCAATCCGACTGGGAGTAAAACATCTCCATATAGAAGGAGATTCCCTCCTAATTATCTCATATCTGGCCAACAAATGTTTAGCTAGTTGGGAAATCAAATACACTTTACAAGAAGTGATTAAATCCCTCCCGATCCTGTCCTCGTGCACAATATCGCATTGCTATAGAAAAGGGAATAAGCTAGCCGACTAGTTAGCAAACTTGGGAGCTGAGGGTATCAAGATGGATTCGGAAAGGGATTTCATACAAATGTAGGCATCAGATCTCCCAGAATATCTAAAATCAGAGTGCGATGTGCGTCATGACCCAAGAAATTGAAGAGGTCAAAGGAATTAATTGCCCACTTCTGGCCATCTCAGGCATATAGACATCAGCGCAAAGAATAAAAGTAAAATGGCAACATCTCATCCCTAGAGCCTCTCTCTCGACATGCATGCTAGGGCAAGATCTCGATGAAGGACTAAAAATGGGTTAATGTGATCTACAACAAAGGAATGAGATGCCTATCCGTATGCTCTCACCCGTGTAAAGATGGACAAAAAAAATGAGTAAAATACCATTCATAAATGTCGTAATTAAGTTTGAGCTTAGTCCTGAGATCTCCAAAATCTGCCACACATGTGATCATTATTCCAGAATAGTCACGTTTTTCACTAAAGATGACACTCGCATCCCTCCAGGCCTATTTATCAATAGTCATTTTCTGTAAAATTTCAATCTTAGGGATTAAGAGGTAATCTAATGGATTACAGAGAGCTAAATTTGAGAGTTAATTTGAGGGTACAACATTGGGAACACCCAATTTCAGGCCCATATTTGGGTCATTAGATGAAGATTCTGTTCGAGCCACTTCCGGAACCAGTTTTGGAAGCTATTAGAGGCATAATAGGCGATGACATCACACTTCTAGATGCCCCCCGTCATCTCCTACACACACAGGTGGTATTGGTCTTTCTTTTCAACTGGTACGACATGGTGCCAGATTTTGATATATTCTTTAGAATGACCAACAAAATTTTGAAGAAGGATTTTGTCTCGGTGATGGAGTTGCAAGATGCCATTAATGGGTATCTGTTGACGCCATCCACGGCTTGGATAGGGGGTTTATTCCATCCAGCTAAGTTGGACAACAAGAAGGAAATCATGCGCCTCTTGGACATACTCAAGCTTTCACTGCAATGTCAGGATATTGTTCACCTAGGGAAGGAAATCATTAAATTTATGGATATCCTACCTAGCGGAATGGTTGCGAATGCCTTCTTGTTGTTCAATAGGTTCTCCACTATGCTAGCATACATGGACGCTGACAACAATGCCATATCCCCAGCAACATCCACCTCTCATGTACTCTCAGCCACTTTTGCAAGTGGTAAGTCCTCAGCAAAGAGAAAGGTAAATAAATAATAGCGGTGGGCTTTGACTAAAATTTTGTTTTTTGTGTCTTCTCTCTTTGGAAAAGTAGATTTTGGGCCAGTAGTCAGTATTGTCCTAACATGTTTGAAGACTTAGACCTCTGTAAATTTTAGTGGCCAAATGCATACATCGGGTTTTAAGGGTGTGTAGTAATTTTGTAAGGCTCCATAGCTCTTGTGGATAGCAGCTTGGAACCAAGACTTCGGGTACTGTTAAAACCAGTCTTTTGAGCCTTAATGGCCATGTAAAGTGTATGTAAATCTCTGTATCGGCAAGGAAGGAGGGTTTTCTTCACTGTTTCTTTCCCTCGTGAGCCTTTGAAACATGTATTATTATAACAAAATTGTTAATGGCCTTGCCATTTTTGCCAAAAATAAAAATAAAAACATAAAAATTCAAAGAGTCCTATTATACGCTTTTAAAATTTATTATCAAATCCTTTAGTTGTGACTTTTTTTTATGACATTAAAATAATTTCGAAACTTTTATTATAAAGGATTAGAATATTATTAACATGAGAATAACTCTAAAAAGATTAAAATTTTTTAAGAATGAACTAAGCTTTATTTAGAATTTCACCATAAGTACGTAAGTAACTGAGAATAGTGTTTCCAAGAAGCAATATAATGTGTTGAGTAGTATTCAAATTCAAATGGTATTCTTATTGAAGGTAGATGAATAGTTTGTTTTCCAACGACTTAGATAAATTTTGTAAAGAATCCTTGTATTGTCAAACATTGTTGGTGATCTTTGAGTTTATAGATGATCATGTGTGATTATAAATAGTTTTGGGGAAGCAACTAATAGGAATGGGAGAAAAGAGAAGTTGTCCTGATACTTATTAATTATTGGTATTTGTGTTACTTATGATGGTGACCATGGTGTTTGTTTCATGGTCTTATGGGAATGAGAGAAAAGAGAAGTATCTTGATACTTATTTTAGGGGAGTTATTCACCATGCTCGTCAAAAAGTCTACTCATCTCCATGGGTGTCATAGGTGACAAAATATTCATAGAGGGGTTCTTTAGGATTGTCCATACATCTTCAAGTGCCATGCTTATCTCACCTATCAACATGCAAAATGAACTATGCTCACTATTCCATATCTCTGCTAGGTTATTTAGTAGTTTGAGATTGTCTCAAATATTCGGCATGAACATAATGTGTTATAACTAGGAGGAGCCATGTGTATCAAGATCCATCAATATTAATAGAGATCACATCATATTTTTTTTCTATTATTCCTCTCCCAAGACATAATCATATCTAGGTCATCCTATGATTAATCCAAATAATTTTGTTAATAGCTAAACATCTTATAGAATTAGCCATATCAACTTATTAGAATCCCAAATTGGTCAAATGTGCAACATTATTAGTTGTGTCGAATCTCTTTTCTAGATGAATAATTTCATCAATTATATCATTCTATCCTATAGTAGCTTGTAGGTTGCAAATATCTTCACCAAACCCTCCACTCAAAATAAGCATCATCATTTGCATGATATCTTAATGGTTCAATAATTTTCTTAAACAAGTATCACTTGACTTCTTCATTCTCTCGTATGGAGGAGGGTGGCAAAGAGTTTTTTCACCTAGGTCCTAATCACACATGTTACTTAAGTTTACTTAGAGACCACATAAGTACTTTCCAAATTTTGGCCGTAATTGTCAAATTATCACTAATCCACCTTAAGTGGATGATAATTTATCACTTTATGTATTGTATCATAGGAATAAGATACAAGTGTCATTATCTTATGATATCCTATGTCTCACCTCGACCTATATAGCCAAGGGTTCTCCTTTTTAATCTCATTCCATTCTATTACATTCTTGTTAAGAGTACAATGTATTCATGTTATATTGATCTTCTCATGTTCTTATGCTTCCCATTAGGCCTTTAGATCTTGGGTGGCTATCTCCATAGCCAAATATTACATATATGTCTCTGTATTTATTTACTTAATTTATATTTCTTCAAATCTATTTAAAATTTAACCCCTCATTATTGCATCCTTATTTGCATTATTACTTCCATTAATTCTCTTCTAGCTTCAAGATTAGCATTTATCTGCATCGCTCATTTTGTATTATTCTAGATTCATATTTTGTAGCACAAAGATAACCATTGTTCAACATGTAGCAAGGATTTGATATTTAAGTACATTCCATTTGTAATTAGTTGCTCTTTATAACTTAATAAAAGTTATAAATTGGGACGTGAAATCATTGTAGGACATTATTGTTTCAATCTCATCAGAGTATAGGCCACTTTCATATTATTGAATGTTATTATTGAATCTTTCCTTCAGGAATAAGGCGAATCCATATATGATTCTAACATAAAATGAACCTAAAGATATTCCACATTCATTAAAGGATTTTTTGTACACTGTAGTCTTTATAGAAACATCAACATAAGGGTTCATTGTAAATAAGATTCAATAGTTCATGTTTGGATTATTAAAATTATGCATTAATTTAGTAAGATCCATGGTAATTGGGGTCAACGTGCTATCATCCAAGTTTAACTCCAAGAAACCTAAGCATATCCTAATTATGAGAGAATACGTATATAAAGACTATTTAAATTTTAGATATTGGGAATCATTTATGTACATCATCAACGCCATTCTTCTATTATGAATTCTAATATACATTCCCTACTTACATTTGAATCCTAAATAATTTTAGCACTTAAGACAATTTTAACACTTATTAGTTATTTTCTTAAAAATGGTTGCATCTATTTAATTATTTTAGATTTATTCATCTACTTCGTTGCTTGCGTCTGAATTATATTAATTAACTATTACTTTGATTGTCCATTATTATTATATAATAATGGATCTATATATGCTAATATTAAAAACTTACTTTGTTGAAATCTAATAATATATTAATATTGTATTGAATATTTTATTGATTAAGGCATACCATAATTTGTCAAGATTCTCTAAGCCCGTTTGGCAGCAGGAATTGGACCGGAATTGGCATTATCTAATTCTGGATAATGCCAAATTCCATGTTTGGATCCTTGAAAAAAAATGAAATTGGAATTTCGAAATTCTCATTTTGCCCCCAAAATGGGAATATCATCTCCTACCTAAATAGGTGGAATTAATTTTTACAAAAGCAAATTTAATATTTTGTGGGATCTATGACTATAAAGATGTATATCATATTGCTATAAGGATGTATATATACGTGTGTATATACACATGTGTATATATGCGTGTGTGTATATACACATGTGTATATATGCATGTGTGTATATACACATGTGTGTATATATACACGTGTGTATATATACACACATGTATGGTGTGTGTATATGTATGTATATACACACATGTGTATATGTCTATATATATACCCACATGTATGGTGTGTATATGTGTGTATATACAGACATGTGTATATATGTGTATATATACACAAATGTGTGTATGTGTATATATGTGTATACATGGATACACACTTGTATGTGTATATGTATGGTGTGTATGTGTGTATATATACATAGATATATATGTGTGTATATATACACATGTGTGTATATGTATGTATATATACATAAATGTGTATATATACACACGTGTGCATATGTATGTATATATACACACACATGTGTGTATGTGTGTGTATATATACACATGTGTGTATATGTGTATACATGGATACACACTTGGCTATGTATATACACATATGTGTGTTATACACACACACATGTATGTGTGTATAAACACACGTGTATGTATGTATGTGTGTATATGTATACAAATGTGTGTATGTGTGTGTATACACACACGTGTGTATATGTGTATACATGTGTGTATATACACATATACATGTATATACACACACATGTATGTATGTATATATACACATGTGTACATGTGTGTATATATACACACACATATACACACCATATTCAAAGAAATTAAAAAATAAAAAATAAAAAATCCTTATGCATCTTCTCATTCATCTTCTGGGTGAACCAAACGGGTCAGAGCATATTCCGGATTTTATTTCAAGGATAAGCATCTTCCTGAATATGCAGCATCTTCCTGAGTTGACCATATCCATGATAGGGTATTCCAGTACCCAAACAGGCCAGGTTTCTCTTTTCATCATGAAGTGAAGAGTGCACAATTAGGTATACCTTCTTCAGTTGGTTTTTTCGATTCGCCTTGTAAAAATCCCAATAGTATAGAGAACGTTGACAATTCCCTGTAGCATCAGACAAGCCAACGATGGATCCAAGAAGCTACCGATGTCTATTTCTATGGCTACAAATGCGGCTATAAGTAGAACGTGGCGACAATTATTTATCATTTCAATGGTTTTCAATGGCGCCGCTATATTTCAAAACTGTATATTATATGTCTAAGATTACTTTAATATTATACAAGTCAATAAAGTAGAGATCTACGAAGGTGCAGTGTAACTTCCATTAATGAGGCATGTATTAGACACGTTTCATTGGATAGATTTTCTTTCAGAGTTTATATAAGAACAATACCAATAAGAATTGAAAATAGTTCTGTGGAAATGTCGAAGGTGCTTCTTGGAACCCTAAATTTTGTACAGCCTGGTTTCTGGCTTGCAGTTACAGTATTTATAGGGCTTATGACGTTGACAGTTGTTATTTCATGGGCTTCTGAGAAAAAGAAGAGGAGCTTGACATGTTTTGAATATCCGAGTGAAGGAGAGAAGGCAAAGAACCTTGAGGAAAAATTTGGATTTGTGGGTGATGGAGAAAGGAAAAGTGAGGTGAATTTTGGATATGTTGATGATGAAGAAGAGAAAAATGAGAGAAATTGTGGATATGCGAGCGAGGAAGAAGAGAAGAAGAGTGATGATGGGCATGTGGATGTTTGGTTCACAGAAGTAGCTGGGGTTGAAGGTGAAGTGTTTGATGACTCTGAGATAATAAAGGTGATAAAAGTAGTCGGAGTTGCAGTTGTGGGGGCGGCGGCAGCAGCGGGGGCGGCAGTTGCAGTAGCGGCTTTAGCGGTAGCCACGGCTGTTGTGGTGGTGGGGGTTGCAGTGGTGGGCGTGGCGGCAGTGGCTATGGCGGTTGCTGTGGAGGTTCTGGCGGCTATGGTGGTGGAGGATGTGCTGCTGTTCGTTGATAAATAAGCTAACTCTGCGGACAGTTAAATATCTCTAGGGTTTCCAAATTTATATTCCAAATTGTATGCGGTTAAAATCCGAAGGACGACAGCTATATAAGGAGATCCAGTCTGGTTGTTGTGGATTGCCTCACTAAATATGAGGCATATTTTGGGCAAATCAATTTGTAGTAAATATTGTAGGTTTTAATGGTGTTTGGTAACACCATTTATAAAGTATGTGGGAGTCCAAATTTTCTTTAGGGTTTCCCAATATGTGTTGCAAATTGTATGCGCTTAAAATCTGGACGAAGACATGGCGTGTAAGGGGAACCAATCTGGTTGTTGTGGATTCCCTCATTAAATATGCCATATTTTCCGCAAAACAATTTGTAGTAAATATTCTAGGTCTTAATGGTCTCAGAAATACCATCTATAAATTATGGGGAAGTCGAAAATTTCTCTGGGGTTTTAAAATGTGTATTGCAAATTGTATGCTGTTAAAATCCAAACAAAAACACAGCGTGTAAGGAGAATCAGACTGGTTGCTATGGATTGCCTCCTCAAATATGCCATATTTTTAAATCAATTTGTAGTAAGCATTGTGTTAATACTCTTTATGAACATCATTTAGAAATTATGTGGGAGTCCAAAATTTATATAAAGTAATTTTTGAATTGAAATATTTACATGTTTTTTGGTATATGTTAAAGATTAATTTTTTGTTTATAAAAAAATATATCATTTCATTATGATGTGAGTATTCTTATATTTAGTCCAGAGGCATTAGCAAAGAGGCTCTTTAGTTGCTTTTCATTTATTTAAAATCGTATCGTAACTGTTTGTTTAAAATAACAATATATCATTTCAAACCTAGCGCTCTGAGGCTCTCGATTTGTTCAACATGGCGGTTGAGCAAGTTGTGTGGCTCAATGCTGTGGGATTCGAACATGGGTGTGGAACAATGGAGGGCTTTGTGTTGTGCCTGGGAAATACTTACAAGCAAGCGAAAGGTGTCTCCTGGCCAAGAATCTGGAGGCACTAGATATAAAGGCTCCCCTTCCAAACCCCAGCCAAAGCCAGGTAGTAACTTTATATTCAATGTGCTCTAGCATAGTCCAGTATAAGAAAAAGGAGAAGAAACCCATTCTACATGAAGGGTTGATCCTTTTAATTGTTGAACATATTAAGAAGAGGGCTAATGCTAGCCCTGCCTTAACCCTGTCCAAATCTGGTTCGGGCAAGAAGAGAATTAGGGATGGGACTGAGAAAAACAAGAGCTCTTCTAGTAAAAAACTTAAGAAGGAGAAGGAGACTACCATGGATACGGATACCTCTGCAGAAAGTGTGGAGGGCTATGACCACATGGCCGATTCTACAGAGGAAGAAAGTTACTCTGCTTCTCTGGTTTCAAACTCTATTTCGGAGGAGAATGATGACATGGATGAGGAAGTGATGGGCTCTATGGACAAAGATAAAAAGTTGGATTGTAGGAAGAATAGAGAGGATAATAAAGAGGATGAGGAAGGTCAGAAAGTGCCTATTTTAGTTGAGTATGATAATTCTGAAGACCATGATGTACCGATATCACCGAAGCTTGAAGTGGTTATGGAATGCGGTCAAGATACTCAGAAGGAAAATACGAAGGTGGAGAACATTTCCCCTGTTAAGGAGTCGGCCTTACCTGAGAAGGAGATAGACAATGTCCCTGGTAAGTCTCGAAACATTCTTTTTATCAAGACGGTGGACCTACAGGAAAGAAATGTCCAATTACTTAAGGATGATATGGACGATAAGATTGATCCACCTTTCGGGGTCCTCCAAACTGCCAAAGCTGCCTCTATGTACTCCTTTCTAGGTTAATGAAATGGGTGTTCCAGGAGATCAAGAATTTACACCTGAAGTATCATTCTATTGCTGCTAAGGTGGATGCTCTGCAGACTAAGATGGAGTCTGGCTCTGACGTCAAGGCGGACAAGGTTACCAATGAGGAGGATAAAGAAGATATCCGAAGTGAAGCAGGAAGCCGCTGAGGCTTGTAAGGAGCTGGTCTAGTGCTCTGGTTGCTGGGTTTAGTGGTTGGTCTTTTTTGCTGGTTTCCATCTTTTGGTTTCGTTCCTATTCTTTTGTTGTTAAGCTTTTCTGCGAACTGGTTTCCAGTCCTGTTTTGTTTTGGGGTGCTTCATTGTCTTATCTCTGTTTCTAGTTTGTAAGGGGTTTCGGGTCCCCATTTAAAACCTGTTTTTCCTACAATCAAAAACTTTATATTCAATGTGATGTGTGGCAGCTGATTTGTTTATATTCAAGAACAATATTAAAATATGGTGAATCTACATCTCTGATTTTCGAGGAAGTATTCTTTTGAGTCCTTCGTTAATGGTGTCTCTTTCTTTGGTCCTTTTGTTGATCATGTCTTGGGCTTATGGAATACCACTAGAAATCAGAGTAACATCTTGTTTTTGACTTATGAAGATATCAAGGCAAATTATTTTGCCCACATCAGAAAGATTTCTAATTTCCTTGGACTATCTTCTGGAAAACATTGGTTGCATAAACAATCAATGCAGCTTTCAATCTCTTTTCATTGTAGACGTTAAGACAAATGGAAAACGGATTTTAAAAAATGCTCACAAAGTTAATCGATATTATTTTTGCAAAGAAAGTGGGTGATTGGTCGAATCATTTCATTCCAGAAATGAGTAGGCGTATGGATTTGGCAGTGGAGAATAGGTTATGAGAAGCAGGCCTATTCTTCAAGTATGAACCCTGTGATATAAAAAAAAAAGTCTCATCAAACTCTATGTCGAATAAGTTATTCTAGAATCAATAAAAATGTACCCTTCTGTCTTTACTTACCTCAACAAAGCTTGATCTATGTTTTTGGTGAACTGAGTAAGCATTAACAAAATGTGTAGATTATTAATTTATGCCTACCCAATGCATTTTAGTTAAGTGAAAATGATTAAAAAATGGTGAAAACCGATAGTAAAACCTATTGCTTTTCAATGTTTGCAACTTAACTCTGCATTTCAGTGCTTACAACTTAACTGTGTTGCGCGTGTGAAGCATTTTTATTGCTTTTACATTCGCTAATGTCGGAACTTGTTTTCCTCAAACAAATAAGTCATTAAATATATTTACAAGCATTTAATCAATAATCTCTATTTAGATATTTAGATCTTTATTAAATTCTCACATACGACAGACAACTTTGCACTCTTTTGCTTCTAAAGCATGCATATTAATGGATAAATCATATGAAGTGTTCAGTAGCTCAGATCAACATGGAATGGTGGTATATATAGAGGGAGATTCGGGGTTTTTTCATTATTCTCAAGGTTGAAAATCCAAACATAATCCTATAAAAACCCATGCATAATTACATACCTATAATTTGACAAGCACATTTAAACAATCAATGATTCAGAAAATACACTGTGAAGTTTTGAACTTAAAAATATTTTTTATTATATAAAAAAATTCGGTGAAGATAAATTTATTGTTCTTCATATACAAAATTTGTTGGGTATTTTTAAATTACGGTTGCTATTAAGCAATAAGAAATGATTGATTGCTACTTTCCAAGAGAAATGGGGGGCATATATAGAAAAGATATAATATTGTTTGTATCAGCATAAGCTGGAACAAAACAACCGCAATTTTCGTGTTAACTGTTGCCTTTTGTCTTTTTGGTTGTTTATGATGTTTGAGCCCTTTCATGAGTCGTTTTCACCTTATCATTTTTGTCTTGTTCATCGAGTCAAATTTTGGAGAATATCCTATGTATTAAATTTACTATTCTAAAATCTCATTTACTAACCAGCATCTCTTGAAGGTAAATATTTTTAGTTTCTGCTGGGATTTATAGCGGCATCCTTAATCAAGCATTTAGATTTTTTTGATATTATGACATTTAGCTTAAATTTTAATTAATTATAAAAAAAATTGTTGTCTTTTGGATTAACATAAAACTAAATTATGATTTTAATGGAAAAAAATAAAATACAAGAGAGCTGCTTGATTTGCATGGAAAAGAAAAAAAGTTAGAATATAAGGTTCTTTAAATCTAGATTTTTGTTATTCTTTTAAGTGATTGTTGTTTTAAATGAACAAAATAAATTTAAACAATTATTTTTAAATCTAGATTTAAAACAATTTAATTTTTATGTTAATTATTAAAAATAAGATTTACATATAAAAGAAATAGTAATAGATTTTCAATTTAGAAATACAATTGAGACTAAATAAAATTGAACACCAATTCTAACCCTAACTTATATCAGATTGAAACCTAACCCTAATGATAAACAAAATTTAACCATAACACTAAATGAAATTAAAAATGAATCTTAAACCAAATTGAATAAAAATAATTGAATACTAAATTAAACACTAACGTTGAAGTAAATCAAAGTCTCTAACTAAAATAAACCTTAACCTT
Source organism: Thuja plicata (assembly GCA_018584345.1). Classification (NCBI taxonomy): domain Eukaryota; kingdom Viridiplantae; phylum Streptophyta; class Pinopsida; order Cupressales; family Cupressaceae; genus Thuja; species Thuja plicata. Next base: position 897,182 of record MU227025.1, read on the forward strand.
AATAGTAAACCAAATTGAACCCAAACCCTACCCATAGAAAACCCTAAACCTACTTCAACATTATACCAAATATGGTTCAAAATAAGGGTCAAAGTTTGAACATTATACCAAATAACTCTAAAACTTGACAAAATTTAACACTAACTCTAAAACTTGACTAAATTGAAACCTAACCCTAGACCAAATTGAACACAAATATTAAACCATAACCAAAACCCTAAATTAAACAAATTGAATTATAACCATAAACTAAACTAAATCCTAACTTAAACTTTATTATAAAAATTTAAGCCTAACTCTAAACCAAATTGACCTCTAACCCTAATACTATAAAAAGTTAGCATAAACTCTTAATTCAAAAACTAATTTGTATTTTAACCCTAATCTTAAACTATGTTGAACCCTAAACCTAATTTAACATTAAACTAAATGAAACACTAACCCTAAACCAAATTTCACCCAGACCTTAACACCAAACAAAACTGAGCCCTACGCCTAAAGATAACTAAATCCAAACAGTAAAGATAATCAAATATTAAGTGAAATAGAACCTAAAACTTGTGAATTTAAATTATAAACCTTAACTATAATACTAAACCAAATTGAACCCAAACCCTACCCATACAAAAACCCTAAACCTACTTCAAAATTATATCAAATATGGTTCAAAATAAGGGTCAGAGTTTGATTAGGGTTATGTTTCAATTCGAGTTTAGTTAGAGTTATGGTTTAGTTCTTAATTTGATTTAATTTTAGGCTTTAATTTGGGTTTGGTATTAATTTTAGTTACAATTAGAGATAATATCAATTTAAGACTATGGTTATAGTTTAATTATGGTACATGGTTCAATTACAATTAATAGCATGGATAGGGTTTGGGTTCAATCAGATTTACATTATAATTAGGGTTAGGATATGAAGCCAAATCAAACCCTAAAACTAACACTTAACATAATCAAACCTTACACCTAAACCAAGTTGAACTTTAACCCAACTATAAAAAAAATGTACCTTAATACTAAAAGTAATTGGACCCTAAACCTAATCTTAATTAAACCTTAAACTATACATGTTGGGAATTTCCCTACTATTATAAACGGTGAATATTAAGGGAACTCTTCATTAATCAATCTTCTTAAACTAAAACATAATTGAATATTAAACCAAATTGAATCCTACCCAAGTAACACTAAACTGTTTTAACCCCTAATTATAAACCTAATTAAACCCTAACAGTAAGCATAACTAAATTTATCAAACCCAAATCTTAAACTAATCTAGAACCTATCTCTAAGAATAAATAAAATGGATCCCTAAATATAAGCTTAATTAATTAATAAATAAAATTAAACCCTAAATGTAGTCATTACATATTCTTTAGAATTTAAGTTAAATCTTCAATGCAATTATAACAATAAATCACTAAATCAAACAATAACCATAATACTAACTTAAATTAAACCTTAACACTTAACCAAATTGAACACTAATATTAAACCCAAAGTAAAACCCTAAATTAAACCTTAAACCTAAATATATTTCAAAACTAAACTAAATTAAACCCTAAGGTTAGGCCTAAACCATTATTAACCCTGACTATATACAAAAGTGAACATTAAACCCCTAAATAAAATTTGACCATAACCTTAAATCGAATTGAACGCAAATCCTAAAAAAAATTAGAAGCTATGGAAGATTAAACCAATCAATCCCTAACTAGAAACCTAATTAATTAATTAATAAATTAAACCCTAATTATAATCATTGCATAATCTTAACATAAACTAAAAGCATTGAATGGAACTATAACCTAATTGACTATTTAACTAAATTGAACCCTAACCCTACATAATAGAGGTTGAATTCATACATTCAACCAAATGGAACCCTAATATTAAAATTAGACCAAATTGAACCCTAACACTAATTGAAGTTTAACCACACCCATAACTAAATTACAAAATTAAAATATAACCTTACCACTAAGAAAATTAAACCCGAACTCTAAACCTAATTGAACATTAGAAATTGAACCCTAATCCTATATCAAATTGAAGTAAAATAATAAAATAAATTAAACCCGACAATAATTAGTGTAACTATAACCAAAACCATCTCAATTTTTGTAAATTGAATAGAAATTATTTAAATATTTTTACTTTTATGGTTAGACTTCAACTTATTTTAGGATTTTACTACTATGGTTAGGGTTCAACTTTTTGAACCAAATTGAATAGAAATTACTTAAATGTTGTGAGAAAAATTTACATAATATTTAAAATATAAATATATTTTTATTCTTTTCAACAAAATATTATATGAGAATACAAACAGTCTTTCTTTGATTAAGTAATGGCCAAATTAAAGTAAGTCATAACCTTATACAAAAATTAAATCAAAACCATAAACAAAATTATACCCTATCTATAAAAAGAAACCAAATAAAATACCAAACCTAAGCTAAATAGTGTCGCAACCATAACACAACCAAATTAAACCCTAAATTAATTGACCATTAAATCAACAATGAACCCTTGGCCTAAGCCTAATTGAACAATAAACCAAATTTAGTTATACTCCTAAATTAATTAACCACTAAACTAAATTCATCGTTAACCCTAAACAACAATGAACCCTAGGCCTAAGCCTAATTGCAAAATAAACCAAATTGAGCTATAATCCTAAACCTAATTATATATTTAAAACCTAAATGAGCATTAAACCTATCTATAAGTTTGAAATTATATCCAAAATAGTATAACACAACCAAATTTAATCGTAAGCTTAACCAATCAAACCATGACTCTTACACATAGAAACCAAACCTGACTTGAAACATAAGCACAATAAATTGATATATAATTCTAAACAAGATCAATTATTTTACAAAATTCAATTGTAACCTTACTAAATTATGGTAATATTTTAGTTCTAACACTAACTCTAATTATAAATCTAATTTTGACCTAATAGTACAACAAATAACCATTTATCTAAAACTAAATTAAATCTTCCAAATACGCTTAAAACCAAATTCAACCCTAAATCTAAACCAAATTGGACATTAATCAAACTATAAACAAAATTCAACCAAATTCAACCCTAAGTCTAAACCAAATAGAACACTAATCATAACTCTAAATAATATTTAATTATCAGCTTTATTAAAATAGGATTTTAATTTTAATATAAATCCTAACCCTAAGTGTAAAAGTTTAATTAGGGCTATGTCCACTTAAGATTATAGTTCAAATACCCTTTTTGTTCACTTAAGGCAAAGTTTATGATTTAATCAATACGAGGATTGAGATTATGCATGATTAGGTGTTAGGGATCAATTATGATTATGATTTAATTTATGTTTAGAATTAGTCTTAATTTTAGTTTTAAATAAGTATACGATTTAATTTGGGTTACAAGTGTGAAAATCATCAAATTGATAATAATGATAATCATAATAATAAATAAAACTGAACCATAACCTTGACGCTAACCTAATTGAACCTTTACCCTGACTAAAGAAAATTGAACACCAATTAAAAACCAATTCTAACCTTAACTTATATTAGATTGAAACCTAGCTCTGATGATAAACAAAATTTAACCATAACACTAAATAAAATTGAAAACTAATCTTAAACCAAATTGAATAAAAATCTTGAACCTAATTGAATACTAAATTAAACACTAACGTTGAACTAAATCAAAATCTCTAACTAAAATAAACCTTAACCTTAATACTAAACCAAATTGAACCCAAACCCTACCCATAGCAAAACCCTAAACCTACTTCAACATTATGCCAAATATGGTTTAAAATAAGGGTCAAAGTTTGAACACTATACCAAACAACTCTAAAACTTGACGAGATTGAACACTAACCTTAAACCACCAAATTAAACACTAACCATAATACTAAACTATATTGAAACCTAACCCTAAAACAAATTGAACACAAATATTAAACCATAACTAAAACCCTAAATTAAACAAATTGAATTATAACCATAAACTAAACTAAATCCTAACTTAAACTTTATTATAAAAATTTAAGCCTAACTCTAACCCAAATTGAGCTCTAACCCTAATACTAGAAAAGTTAACATAAACCCTTAATTCAAAAACCAATTTGTATTGTAACCCAAATCTTAAACTATGCTGAACCCTAAACCTAATTTAACATTAAACTAAATGAAACACTAATCCTAAACCAAATTTCACCCAGACCTTAACACCAAACAAAATTGAAACCTATGACTAAAGATAACTGAATCCAAGCCCTAAATCTAATCAAATATTAAGTGAAATCAAACCCTAACACTTATGAATTTAAATTATAAGCATAATTTTATAATAAATTAAACACTAACATTGAAGAAAATAAAATAAAAATCTCTAATTAAAATAAACCTTAACCGTAATACTAAACCAAATTGAACCCAAACCCTACCCATAGAAAAACCCTAAACTTACTTCAACATTATATCAAATATGGTTCAAAATAAGGGTTAGAGTTTGATTAGGGTTAGGTTTAAATTAGAGTTTAGTTAGAGTTAAGGTTTTGTTCTTAAGTTGATTTAATTTTAGAGTTTAATTTGGGTTTGGTATTAATTTTAGTTACAGTTAGAGATAATATTAATTTAAGACTAGAGTTATAATTTAATTATGGTACATGGTTCAATTACAATTTATAGCAAGGGTAGGGTTTTGGTTCAATCAGATTTACATTAGAATTAGGGTTAGGATATGAAGCCAAATTGAACCCTAAAACTAACACTTAACATAATAAAACCCTACATCTAAACCAAGTTGAACTTTAACCCAACTATAATTTTTTTTTACCTTAATACTCAAAGTAATGGGACCCTAAACCTAATCTTATTTAAACCTTAAACATAAACCAAATTGAACCCTAACCTATCACTAAACTAAATTTACCCCTAGACCTAAGAATAATTAAATAATAGTCTAAATTAAATCTTAACTCTAACAATAAACTAAATTGGACCTTTGAATAGGTATCTACCTTTCTCTATAATATATAGGGGGCAATGATAGCTCCATCCCACCTAGGAAACTATTCTTGTTGGGAATTTCCCTACTATTGTAAAGAGTGAATATTAAGGGAACTCTTAATTAATCAACCTTCTTAAACGAAAATGTAATTGAATATTAAACCAAATTTGATCCTAACCAAGTAACACTAAACCATTTTAACCCCTAATTATAAACCTAATTGAACCCTAACCGTAAGCATAACTAAATTGAACACTAAAATTAAACCTGGACGTAAACATAAACATAAACATAAACATAAACATAAACCTAATTGAATTCTATATCAAGTGAACTATAATGTTATACAAAATAGAAGTAAAGCCCTAAACAAAAATAAACCCTGACCCTAAAATAAATCAAACCGAAATCTTAAATGAATCTAGAACCTATCTCTAAGAGTAAATAAAACCGATCCCTAACTATAAGCTTAATTAATAAATAAATAAATAAAATTAAACCCTAAATGTAGTCATTACATATTCTTTAGAATTGAAGTTAAATCTTCAATGCAATTATAACAATAAATCACTAAATCAAACAATAACCATAATACTAAACTAAATTGAACCCTAACCATTAACCAAATTGAACACAAATATTAAACCCAAAGTAAAACCCTAAATTAAGCCTTAAACCTAAATATATTTCAAAACTAAACTAAATTAAACCCTAAGGTTAAGCCTAAACCAATATTAACCCTAACTATATACCAAAATGAACCTTAAACCAATTTGAAGCCTAACTAAAACAATAACTAAATTAAACCCTAAATGAAAAATCTAAACCTAATTAAATGCTATATAGATTGAGCCACAACCTTATACCAAATAGAAGTAAACCCCTAAATAAAATTTGACCATAACCTTAAATCAAATTGAACCCAAATCCTAAACCAAATTAGAAGCTAGCTAGAAGATTAAACCAATCAATCCCTAACTATAAACCTAGTTAATTAATAAATAAATTAAACCTTAATTATAATCATTGCATAATCTACTCACAAACTAAAAGCATTTAATGGAACTATAGCCTAATTGACCAGTAAACTAAATTGAACCCGAACCCTACATAATGGAGGTTGAATTCATACATTAAACTAAATGGAACCCTAATATTAAAAATAGACCAAATTGAACCCTAACCCTAATTGATGTCTACCCAAAACCATAACTAAATTGAACCCTAACCTTAAACCTAAACCTAATTAAATACTATATGGATTGAACCACAACCTTAGATCCCCTAGAAATAAAACCCTAAACAAAATTTAATGCTAACCCTAATCAAGTTGAACCCAAATCCTTAACCAAATGAGAACCCAACACTAAGATTAAACCAATCAATCCCTAACTTGAAACCTAATTAATTAATAAATAAATTAAACCCAGATATAATCATTGCATAATCTTCACACTAAGTAAAAGGATTGAATGAAACTATAACCTAATTGACCATTAAAATAAATTGAACCCTAACCCTACACAATGGAGATTGAACCATACATTCAACTAAATGGAACCCTAAAATTAATAATAGACCAAATTGAACCCTAAAACTATAGTATATTAAACCCTAACCTTATACCTACTTAAAAATTATATCATAGTGAACTGTTCATCTAAATTAAATTTCACCCAACTCCTAAACCAACTTCAACCCTAATTATAACACTAAACCAAAGTGAACCATAACCATACAAAAATTGAACACTAAACCAAATTGAAACATGTTCCTAAATGTAATTAAACATTTTACCAAACTAAACCTAAATTAAACCATAACACAAATAAATTATATACCCTCCCTAAACCCAATTGACATAAAAAAATAAATTACAATCCAATTTTTAAAAGTTGAAATAAAACAAAGGCCCAATGGAAGTTTCAACCTTGGTGGGTACAACAACACAACAACCACTTCACTAACACACTATGTGGTAAACCTTTCTTTAAAATTCATTTCAATAATTAATAAATAAATAATTTAACTTCTTTTCTATTGGTGTGCCACTGCTACTAGGTTATATATATTATATAATACACATAGGAAGCTTAGAGTTCTTTGGGATTTAATTTGATAATTGATAAAAAAAAATTATATAATAATAAAATTGAACCTGAATCCTAGCCCTAAACAAAATTTACCCCTACCTGTAATTGTAACTCTAAACTTAATTGAATTTTAACCACAAACCTTAACCAAAATGAACCTAGATAGTCTTAAAAACCCTAAACTTATTTAAATATTGAACCGAAATAACCCAACCCTAACCGTACATTAAACTAAACCTTAAACCAAAGTGTATGCCAACTTTAATTGTAACCCTTACCTAAAATAAATCCTAAATAGTATCAAATTCAATCCTTACTTTAAACATAGCACAAAATATAATTTATAATTAATTTATCATAAAATAAATGACTAACATAATATGACTTTAGTATCAAAATAAATATATATAGGACTTGCCCCTCCCAATGCTACTAGCTATATATAAATTTTATATTATATAATTTATATAGATAAAGCCTTGAGATATGAGGCTTTAATTTGCTTAAAAAAACACATCTAAAATTAAAGCATGGATATCTCGAGGCTTTCTCTATATAAATTATATAATATAAAATTTATATATAGCTAGTTAATTCACCATCCATATATATGCATCTGTATATACGAGTGTCAATTTATATCTAATTTATATTTAATTCACCATCCATATATATGCGTATATATACATGTGTGTATGTGTGATTATTGTTGAGGTTTACAAATACCACCCCAACTCAGGCATTAGGGATTAACAGTATTCTATCCTAACAATGGAAACCTTCTAGAGTTGTGGGTGGACTCTGATTAGGAAGGAGTCTCCGGATTCTAGGCCGGTTCTTATTGGTTTTGGGGTATCAATAATCTAATGCTTTCTCCTAATTTTTTGGAAAGGAAAGGGAGAAATTTTAACTAAAATTGAATGAGTAAAACCTGAAAGGTGATCCACTAAATAAGATTTAGATTTCTCAAAGGTTCAAACTAACATTCACTTGACATACCCTAATGATTTATGAAAAATCATTCACTATCCAATACATAGACTAACTTGAAAGTCACTACTAGGGATTTCACCAGAAATAGTAATGCTCCTATCAACAGAAATGCATATTCTGCAAATGACTATATTCTAAAACCTAGAATAGGAATTGAGATAATTCACTAATCTATGTTATAGATACACTACACTTGAAGGAACAAAATTGAATAGGATTGATAACAAAAGATCATAACAAGGTGTATGAGAAATGGGCCATTTTTATTCTTATCAAAATTTGTGGGTAGTTACATGAACGAATTTTGGAATAATGGAAAGGAATACATACATCCTCTTGTACAAAATTGATACTCAAACATGAACTAAATGGATACAAAATGCATAAAAAGGCTATAGGAACAAAAATAGTTCACTAAAAGCTCTTCTCTCCAAATTCTCAACCCCAACTAATGAAGCAAGAGCTCAGCTATATAGCTCATGAAGCCAATTTTGCAAATCACTCCTCCCTCCAAAATACCCTCCAAAATAGAAAGTTACTAATCCTAAGGATTAATTAGTGCCCCAAATTAAGCCCTAAATTCAGCCCTAAAATTAGCCCCTCCAAAGTTGGTCTCTAAAGATTCACATCTTTTTACATGTTTTACCAACTTATTACAAAATACAAAATAAAACCCATCCAAATTTAACCCAAATGTATAAACCCCAATTACATGACATAAAAACCCTAAAATAATAACATAACCAACACTATAGTCTAAAAAACCCTAACCCTATAACAAAGCCTGATGTCATCACCAAGCTAACTGTAGCTCCATACTCGATCACAACTCATAACTGACATGACCATACCCACTGTGAACTATCTCTATCTATTGTGGCACTCAAGTTACTACCATGACACTGCTTGGGGAATGTTGAGGCACTATAACTGACAGGGCATTAACTTCTCTTGTCAGTAGACTTGAAATTTTTTGCAAAACTATGCATAATGTATTTTCACATTCCATTTTGCATTTGGTTGTGGAAGTAATGCTTAGGGTTTTCATTTTGTTATGTGTCACCATGTTTAGTTGGATCTAGAGTTTGAAGCCATGATGTATGGCATTTAATCTGCATCCTAACAAGAAGCTCGAGCTTCTTTCTATGTGAACTTGGGCTCCTTGTAAAATGTGATTTTAAAACACTGCATGACATTACACATGGCATTCTTTGTGGATGTTTACTGAAGTTTTGCACCTTTCTTGAACTGGAGTGATGGAGAGCTTGAGTTGTTGGAGAACTTCTGTAGCTTTCTTCAAATCTCATGCAATGACATATAGTGCCTCCTCTGTAGTATTAACTCGGCCTCTCCATGCTTGAACTGGTCTGATAACTTGGGTTTGAGATCTTGGATTGTCAATACATGTTGAGATTTTCTTTCCTTGACAGTGCCCAAAAACCACCATGATTAATGGGCTTTGAACTTTTAGTTAAACCACTATAAGCTTGGACTAAGTCCGAGTTGTGGTTGAAAGATGTTGATTTATATTTTATGAACTCGGTCTTGAAACTTGGCATATTTCAGCCACAACTTCAGACTCATTCCAAGCTTACTGTGTACAATAGACTGAAGCTTGAAGAAGTGGGAATCTAAACCACGGTTTTCAAAGAGTTGCAACTTGAAGGGCTCAGGCTATCAAAACATGTTGCGCTTTTCTGCTTTACTTTGAGTTTTGTTGAGCTCGGTCTTCATCTTTTCAAACTAGTCTGCACTCGCAACACATGGCACTTTGTATGCATTTGTTTAACTCCACCATGCTCGGTATGCAACACCTAGATAAGTAGCACTTCTACTCATTCTTTTATCTTGCATCTTTAATTGAGATAGCTTGCTTACTGTAGTCGACATGCTATTCTTTTGCATTACTAGTTAAGGTTAAATGAGTCCACTTTTCTAGGTTTTAAGAGTTTACATCTTTTCGGCAGAAAATTGGGGTTTTCATTTACTTCTTCTATAGATTCCTTTGTTTTAGCCTGAAATTTTGAGCTTCACTTTGAGTTTTGCTCTCTATTTCTTTGTTTGTTGTCACTCTCTTCATTACTACACACTGTGTTGGATGAATGATGACAAAACATGGATAACCACATGGTCATTCTTGCATATCTGGAAGTAAACTTGAAACATATGCAAGCTTGTCATTCTGTTGTTTGAGAAATTTTCTTTTGCTAGCTGCAGACTCCATTTAACATTTCCTTATGTTAGCTCTATTCAATGGTTTCTTTGAAGTCTGACAGTAATGTCTTTTGGACCACTACCAATCAGTCATAAAACATGACACCTTCACACTGTGGAATTTGATGAAGCCGTGAGCCTTCTTTTATTGGAATAAACATATTACATGTTCAATCTGCAACATAATGTAACCCTTTGTCTGAACTTTTATTATTACTGTCTGAACATTTTAAGAATATGCAGTTTCTCTTAGTGCAAAAATACACTGTATTTTTAACTTTATATAAATCATCACCCATGGGGTTTGAGCATGAGCTCATGACTCCCATGGGAAACATTCATGACATGAAACTCATCCCAAACATGTACATCCCCTGCTCGGCATCTGCTCAACCCCATCCCCTGCATACACTAAATTTTCAATTTTATTCAAACATGAATAATAACAGCATGTTAGTTGATGGATACACACTGTATTAATAACATCATGTTTTAGATGATGGCCTCACATGTTACTATTATTTCAATACACTAGAATAGCACTGTTTTCCTTACACTCTGCATAGAACATTACTTCATATTAACATCAGACATATGAATAATGTACTTGACCTCCTTTTCCAAAAAAATGAAATACCATAGCATCATTGACTCTTCTATTGATTCAGAGCCATAACATGAATACACCTTGTTTTTCTCCATTCTCATGAACATATGCATAAATAGATATCAATGTTTAATGTGCATATTCCTTTTAATTTGTTTGCAAAAATAGATATCACTATATTGATTTCTTATCTCATTAAATAATATTGACATGATGTACTCGTTTAATACCAACATTTTATGCATATGTTTTTCTCACATCTTGACACAATGTAGCCATTTTCTATAAATGCACATTCTATGACAGCATATAAATACACTGTTACTCCAATGCTTGCACATTGTTTTTCATTTGTAGCTCATATGCATATTATCAATTCTTTTATATATCTTCATTTTTTTGCAAACCATACTGTTATGTAAACATAAACAACAACACTTCATAACATGAGACTAATGGTGACATGATTGATTGTTAAGCATGCATTTTCCATAATTGACTCCCATTCACATGTCTTTTCTACATTTGCATACTTAGTGTAACAACATTACTTCAAATTCATCTTGCATGATGATAGTAAACATTTTCTCCTCCCTTTCTACATATCTCTTCTCAGGACCCTTTATTGACCATGTGTCTCGTACATCATTATTGTATCATCCTTCATGCATTGTATCCTCCTCTTCTGCATCTGCACATGAATTGTAACCTCTTGTGATGCACACAACTTTCTTGTATGTAATGCCTTATGTGAAGTTCGAGCACAGGCTCGTGAAACTCACTCCATTTCTTTTGTTACCTACATTTAGTTACTTGTTCACCTATTGCACACACATCACCAATCAACCTGTTAGGTCAGCAAATAAAATGAGCCAATTAATGTTTGTGTGTGAGTGTCATATGAGATGATACTTATTCATGAATGTTGGTTGGTTTGTTTGTGTTTGTTAAACTAACATGCTGATGTCATTAAAAAAAAAGGTTTCTCAAATAGAAATACTAAGTCCCTTTGATTTAGATATATGGCTTTGAAAATAAGAACAATATACATTAGAATGACCATTAATAGTAAAAGTTTTTATGTTTAAAAACAAGTCCTTTTAATACTATCTTTCACTTAGTGTGGATGCACATTTCCTTATTACATTGATTTTACCAGATAGATATGCAGCATTGAAAGAATTTAATGTAGTTGTATGCTATTTGTGTTTCATGAATTGCTTAGATCCAGCTAGATCTAACACCATTTTACCTCTCATGATGCAGGTGAAAAACCCTAAAGACTTAGTGAAGATGAAGACCTTAACCTGGAGACCTAAGACCTGATAGACAATCAGCTGACAACAAACATACAATAAGGCAATGCATGGGACCCCTACTCCATACTTCTATCATGCTTTCTATTTTGCAAATGTACTCTTTGGTTGACATGAAACATGAAATATGAAATATGAAAGGACACTTGTATACTACATTCACTTTGAATGCATAATGTAATCATCAGTTATAAATTTGAAATTTTCAAATGTGATCAATACTTAGAGTACAACAATGAAATTTGATAATGATTGCAATAATGAAATGTTAATCAACAATACCTAAAAGATAGTGTTAATTGGACCCTTAAAATGCAATCTTTTCCTATTTGTGTATATTTTTCTATATGTTGTAATTTTTGGTAACATTTTTAGTGACTTTTTCTCGATGTTTGCCTGCTAGACATGACCTACAGAGATTATCCTTGGGAAATAGAGTTAGAAAACTAGAAACCATGAATGCAACCTTTATTGAAATGAAAATGCATCTAATCTAGACCTATGAAAACTAATGACCTAGTGCTTGGACAACACTTGATGAAAATGAAACTAGACTAAACATAACCCTCAAAGCAAAGCTTGAGGTGTATTCCATTAACTAGAATATGCAGAACTTATCCATTAGCTATAGACAACTGGAAAGCATTGTTCTCTTTGCAAACTTTAATAACAAAAGGGCCTGACCAAAAAATGTCAAATTTATCATGCTGACCTGGTCTGCTCTTCAGCACATCCCACCTGAGTACTAAATCCCCTTCCTTAAAGAATCTGGATGTAGCCTTTCTATCAAAAGACCTCTTATTTTGCTCTTGTCTTAACTCCATATTCTTCAATGCTTTTCTTCTTTCTTCTTCAGGATGCAACAATTCAACATATCTCAACATAAGAGGAACTTCCTCTTCAAACATCATCATTTGATCAGCTAGCTGTAAAGTGGGAAACTCAGTAGAAATTGGCAATCTTGCCTCCTTACCATAAACCAGAACATAGGGTGAATTCCCAGTAATCTGTTTTAGTGTGATTCTATCTAGCCATAAGGCTACCTTCAGTTTAGAGTGCCAATCTCTCTTATTTTCCTGCAAAGTATTTTTGATGATCCTAATTAGGTTCTTATTAGTAGACTCTGGAAGACCATTACCCTGAGGATAATAGTTAGAAGAAGTATTTAGATAAATGCCATTTTTAACAGCTCACTCTATTAAAGATGAACCAACAAAAGCTAAAGCATTATCTGAAATTATTGATTGAAAAACACCAAACCTGGTTACAATATCGTCATAGAACTTCAACACAGTAGATCCAGTAGACTCCTTTAATGCAATGGCCTCAGTCCATCTGGTAAAATAGTCTGTAGCAGTCAAAATCCATTTATGACCTACACTAGAATTAGGATTTATTGAAGCTATAAAGTCCACTCCCAATTTATTAAATGGCTGATCCACAATGATTGGCTTTAATGTCAATGCTGCCAAATTTTATTTTCCAGGAAACGGAGCACACTTTTGACATTTTCTTGCCTGAGAATGAGCATCTTTGAATAAATCTGGCCAATAATAGCTAGCTCTTAGAATTTTCTAGGCTATATTTTAAGGACTGAAGTGCCCTCCACAAGATCGATCATGAAACTCAGATAATTTTTTTTTTGATCAATATAGTCTATGCACTTGAGAAGCATATGAGAAAAATATTTCCTATAAAGAATATCATCAATTAGAACATAAGGAATAGATTGTAACCTGAAGTACCTTCTTTTGGCTTTATCAAGATTTATTGGACCTTGACGATTTTGTAGAAATCTAGTCATATCTGATTACTAGGATGATGAATCATTGATTAACACAAAATTACATTGGATTAAGGTAGCCTCTTCAGTAGCTTCAACCTTATCTTCTTCTTTTTCCATCTGATCACACAAAACTTTACCTCTAACTAGCTTGGTTACATGAATTTGACAATAATATTCCATAACCCTTGTTATCCATCCTGCTCTCTATTCATTGACATCTTTGTTCAATAAGAACTCTTTAATTTGCTAGGATGTGCAACCATCAGACGTATTTTATTCCTAGCAACTAAATACTTGAACTTTTTAAGGCTTTAATAACCGCTAGCACGTGTTTCTCAACAAAACAATACCTTTTCTCATAATCATCCATAACTTTGCTAAAAATGAAACTTGATGCTCCTATTTGTCTTCATTCTTTTGTACTAGCATTGCTAAAACAGTGCCAAAACCACCATAAAATCCTTAGAGAAATCAGGATTATTAAAGTAGGGGCTGATGATAAAGCTTGCCTAATTTTTTCAAAAATTCTCTTTCCCTCATCATTCCATCTGAAAGGTACATCTTTCTTCAGCATAGCTATCAAAGGTTTTAACAAGTTTTCAATATTAGGGATAAAGTGTCTAACAAAATTTATCATCCCAAAAAAACTCTGCAATCCTTTCTTATGTTTTGGCAATGACAGTTCCAGAATTGCATGAATCCTTTTAGGATCAATAGTTGTAGCTTCTTTAGACACTTGGTATCCTAAAAGTTTACCTTCATGAACTGCAAAAACTGACTTTTTTGGGTTAATAGAGATTCCAAACTCTCTGCATCTTTGTAACACTTTTCTCAGATGATCTATGTGTTGGTTTGCAACCTTGCTTTAAATTGTGACATCATCTAGGTAAACAAGAACAAACTTATACATTAGATTTTTAAAATCCATGTCCATAGCATTTTGGAATGTGGCTCCTGCATTTGATAAACCAAATGACATTCTCATGTATGCCATTGTTCCCCATTTAGTTGTAAAAGCAGTTTTAAATTGATCTTCATCTCTTACTAGTACTTGGTTATAGCCAAAATAACCATCAAGAAGAGAGAATATTTCAGAACTAGAG
>MU227025.1:912359-933879 GCA_018584345.1 Thuja plicata
GGTGCCTATCTTGTAGAGATTCCCTATTAAGGTCTCTAAAGTCTATACAAAGTCTTATCTCTCTATTCTTTTTTCTTACTATACTAAATTGGAAGTCCAGTATATGTGTTTGATAGGAAATATGATACCACCATACAAGAGTTTATTCAGCTCTTTCAAATCCTTTCAAATCAGCATAATCCCATGCAAACACATCATTATATTGTTTGAACAAATTAGTAAGCAATTCTTTTTCTTCAGGAGAATTAACTTTACCAACCTTCAAATACTTGTCTCTGAATATCTCCACCTCTTCATAGTGGTCTTCCTTGAGGTCTTCCTTGATCAGAGAGCTGGTTTTATTCCTTCTGAATTGATCATCATAGTTAAAAGCTGACTCTAGGCTGACCAATCCCTTTGGAAGCTTAGTAGTCTTCAGCTAAATGATTTTATCTTCCATTTGCTGACCGAGTTTGTCATTTCTAGAAGCTGAGAAATCTTCTATTTCAGTCATAAAACTTAAAATATGTTCATCAGTGTTAAAAATATGCCAATTGATATCATTATCTAGGATAGAAGGCCTCACAACAATTTTAACATGCGACTGATCTAAGATCTATCCTTTATTTTCAGTAATTGAAACATGTGCACCAATACCAGCCTACCTATCAGCATGCTGATTTTTTCTTCTAGGTATAGAAATGAGGTTAAATGCATCAAAATCATCTAGAATATCAGATACTATGGATTTGTACAACTTTTAAAGATCATTTTTAACAACATTGATACCTCTCACCTATTTTACTATTAACTCACTGTCCCTAAATTCCCTTAAGCCTTTGATTCTTCTTTTCCTTGCCCATTCTAAACCCCAAATAAGACTTTCATATTCAGCCACATTGTTAGAACATGGAAGAGATAATTTTTATGCAACATAAAATTTATCACCATCAGGTGAAACTAACATAACCCCTACACCAACACCATATTTATTTCTAGATCCATAAAATATAAGTCCCATAGCTAGTTAGATAATTCAGATTAAGAACCTTGATCTTTTATCAGATTAGGCAAAACTGCATCAGATTCCAAAATCACATAGTTACCAAAACCAGTATCAAACAGATCATCATCTTGATCATTTCTAGTTTCCCATTCATCTAAAACAATATCAGGATACTCCTCAGTTTGTGTGTTATAATGTGAATTATCATTAATCTCATCTGAATCCATAATCACACAACTTGCATTAATAGGGCTGGGATTATAAGGCTCTATGTGATCCTTGGCCCATAACTCTTATTTTATGGTTACCTTAGTACCATATCTAGTTCTGAAATATAGGTGAGACCAATCTAATGAGAAATATCTATCTATTTTGGTTGTAAAGTCCCTTGACAGACATAGGGAAAAATAAGGTGGCAGGTCTATGACATAAATATCATGAGGAATTGAGAAATTTGGACATGAGTGTAAGGTCAAGATTACATTTTTAACAACCCCTAAGGTCTTGACTAAAGTACCATCAAGCTGGACCACTCCTTTCTCAAGAGGTTCGTACTTTAAATCCAACAAGTTAGTTATTTTCTTTGGCATGGCAGTGCTGGTTGCACCACTGTCTACCATACAATTATGCACTAACTTGTTTCCAATGATCAAAGAAACATAAAAAGGAGGAGGCTTATTATTTGCAGGTTTCTTACCTTCCTTTTCTATTATCTTTTGCACATTTGCCTACTTTTTATCAAATGTCCCTGCTGATTCCTTCAAATCTGCAGTCTTTTTACTCACTTGGGCTATTGGTTGTTGCAATTTAGAAGGATTTTTTCTTCTTTAGCTGTTGTTTCCTGAACTTAAGAGGGCTCTGAATTAGCCATAACCACTCTAGGAGGCTATTGAACAGCTTGTTGTGAACTTTCTATCCCTTTAGACAACTCTTCCTTCAATAAATCAACTTGCCCTAGAATGGCTAATGAATCTCACATAGAAATAGAAAAATTCATCTTCTTCATATTATCAACAATATTATAGGGAACAACAAACTGTACCTATTGAGGTGATTTACCAATGGTCTGATTCACCTACCTCTGATGTTGTTGTTCTTTGTTTGCAAGAGTGAATTGATCCTTTATAATAGAAATAGGAGGAATGAGTGGTGATTTAATTTTGGTAGCAATCTTAGCAACTAACTGCTTGATTCTATAGCTCTCTTCTTGGCTATTGTGTTTGCTGATACATGTGAATCATTACTTACTCCATAGAACTCTTCTTCTTGCCAATTCAGAAATGCAGTGTCCAAAATAGTTAGATCTGGTTGTTGTTGAGTCTCATCAATGGATGCAGTAGGTTGTGAATCAATCACACTTTGAACCATTATGGCTTGATTAAGCACTCCAATAGTGCACTTAGACTAATTGTGGGGTTACCCACAAGGATATCACCATTCATAATCAGCAGCAAGATTGTTTTGGTTTGGAACAATATGCCTAATAGTATTAAGAGGTGTGGGATTATAAGGTCTATAAGGCCTTTGGTTCCAATTTTTCTTATTTGCATTGCTATTTCCTTGGTATTGCTACTTGTTACCTTGGTAAATGGGCTGATTAGGCTGCTAGGATGAAGAACTAAGAAACTATTTTTGAGTATGGACTATTGAATTTCCTTGAGCTTGCTACCTTTTCAGGTTTACCTACTCATTTATGAAGGTTTGTAATAAGCTGTCAATCTTTTGTTGGCTGTATTTTATACTTTGCAACTCATTAGAAGGGGCAACGATCATTATCTCTTCATTTTTATAAGATGGTAATGGAGCCAGAGGTTTGGTAATCAATGAAATTTTGGATTGGATGCTAAGAAAGAAAGGATTAGGCAGCCTTGGAGCTATCTTCCATGCCTAAATAAGGCTATTCTCTGCCCTGATTGCAATTTCAAAAGCTTGAGGTAAATAAGTTCTGCCCATAGATTGGATCATAACTGAAATGTCACTATTCAGACTTTTAAGGAAGTACAAAAATTCATATTTAGTAGAGGGTCTTACCGTGGCAAGAATCCTATTCGAATTCTTTTGAAATTGGAGGTTGAAATCAATCATCTCTTCTTGTGGATCCCTTTTAATTTTATTTAGTTGTTCCACCAAAGAAAGATTGTTAGATTTATCTTCAAAAATTTTTGACAATTCCTCACCTAGTGCATCCCATGTAGAAATTGATCCAACTCAGAGATTTTAGAACCATTCCAATGCTTTTCCCTTCAATGATCTAGCTAATAACCACAAAGCTACATCCTCCTCCATGATATGATGTACATTGTAAAGAGAAGCAACATCTTTGATGTGCTCAATGGTTGTTGTTTTTCCTTCTCATGTGAAAGATGGAAATTATTTCAAGGCTGCCAATGGTATGTTGTTGTGATTTGCAATCCTTAAAGGACTGCCTTGATCAAATGGTACAAAAGGTAGTCTTCTAGCCATTCTTGGTGCAGCTGCAGAAGAAGTTGAAGTTGTTGGATGTTCTTCTTCTGTTGGTTGTTCAAGAACAACTTGAAATTGAAGTGCTGGAGGACTTTATGAAGATTCTTGATCGGAATCTGGTAAATCAGTGTAGTAAGTGGGAGGAGTTGAACTTCTCTCGGATCTTCTTTTCCTTGGTCTACCTAGCTTCCTACCCCTTTCTATACGCTAGAAGGAGAGCTCTTTTGGACCTCTAGGTTCTCTCTGCAAAGTTCTTCCTCTCCTGGTATGTGATAACTGCAAATACTCAAACTCTTTTCCCCTCCTTGTTTGGATTTTGTTCATGTATCACAAGGGGTCCCACTGGGTGTGCCAAAAATTGTTGAGGTTTAGAAATACCACTCCAACTCAGGCATTAGGGCTTAACATTATTCTATCCTAACAATGGAAAACTTCTCGAGTTGTGGGTGGACTCTGATTAAGAAGGATTCTCTAGATTCTAGGTTGAATCCTATTGGTTTTGGGGTATCAATAATCTAATGCTTTCTCCTAATTTTTTGGAAAGGAAAGGGAGAAATTTTAACTAAAACTGAATGAATAAAACATGAAAGGTGATACACCAAATAAGATTCAGATTTCTCAAAGGTTCAAACTAACATTCACTTGACATACCCTAATGATTTCTACAAAATCATTCATTATCCAATACACGGGCTAACTTGAAAGTCACTACTAGGGATTTCACCACAAATAGTATTGCTCCTATCAATAGAACTGCATATTATGCAAAAGGCTATATTCTAAAACCAAGAATAGGAATTAAGATAATTCACTAATCTATATTATAGATACAATACACTTGAAGGAATAAAATTGAATAGGATTGATAACAAAAGATCATAACAAGGTGTATGAGAAATGAGCCATCTTTATTCTTATCAAAATATGTGGGTAGGTACATGAACAAATTTTAACATAATGGAAAGGAATACATGCATCCTCTTGAATAAAATTAATACTCAAACATGAACTAAATGGATACAAAATGCATAAAAAGGCTATAGTAACAAAAATACTTCACTAAAATCTCTTCTCTCCAAATTCTGAATCCCCACTAATGATGCAAGAGCTCAGCTCTATAGCTCATGAAGCCAATTTCAAAAATCACTCCTCCCTCAAAAATACCCTCCAAAATAGAGAGTTAATAACCCTAAGGCTTAATTAGTGTCCCAAATTAAGCCCTAAAACTAACCCCTCCAAAGTTGGTCTCTAAAGGCTCACATCTTTTTACATGTTTTGCAAACTTATTAAAAAATACAAAATAAAACCCATCCAAATTTGACCCAAATGTATAAACCCCAATTACATGAAATAAAAACCCTAAAACCATAACATAATCGAAACCATAGTCTAAAAAATCCTAACCCCATAACAAAGCCTAATGTCATAGCTAAGCTAACTCTAGCTCCATACTTGATCACAACTCATAACTGACAAGACCATACCCATTGTGAACTATCTCTATCTATCATGGTACTCAAGATACTGCCATGGCACTGCTTGGGGACTATCGAGGCACTATAACTAATAGGGCATTAACTTATCTTGTCAGTGGACTTGAAATTTTTTCACAAAACTATGCATAATGTATTTTCACATTCCATTTTGCATTTTCTTTTGGACGTAATGCTTAGGGTTTTCATTTTGTTCTATGCTACCATGTTTGGTTGGATCTCGAGTTTGAAGCCATGATGTATGGCGTTGAATTTGCATCCTAAAAAGAAGCTCAGGCTTCTTGCTGTGTGAACTCAGGCTCCTTTTCAACAGTGAGTTTAGAACACTGCATGCCATTACACATGATGTTCTATGTGGATGATTACTGGAGTTTCACACCTTCCTTGAACTAGAGTGATGGAGAGCTCGAGCTCTTGGAGAAATTTTGGAGCTTTCTTTGAATCTCATGCCATGACATATGGCACCTACTCTGCAGTATTAACTCTTCTTCTCCATTCTTAAACTGGTCTGTTAACTTGGATTTGAGATCTCGGGCTATCAATACATGTTGACTTTTCTTTCCTCGACAGTCCCCGATAGCCTCCATGATTAATGGGCTTTGAACTTTGAGTTAAACCACTATAAGCTTGGACTAAGTCCAAGCTGTGGTTGAAATATGTGGAGTTATCTTTTATGAACTCGGTCTTGAAACTTGGCATATTTCAGCCATAGCTTCAGACTCATTACAAGCTTACATTGTAAAATGGACTGAAGCTTGAAGAAGTGGGAGTCTGAACCGTGGTTTTCAAAGAATTGCAACTTGAAGAGCTTGGGCTGTCAAAACATTTTGAGCTTTTCTGCTTTACTTTGAGTTCTTTTGAACTCAGTCTTCATCTTTTCTAACTAGTCTGCACCCACAACACATGGCACTTTGTATGCATTTGTTTAACTCAACAATTCTCAATATGCGACACCCAGATAAGTAGCATTTCTACTCATTTTTTCATCTTGCATCTTTAATTGTAATAGCTTGCTTACTTTAGTCGACATGCTATTCTTGTGCATTACTAGTTAAGTTCAAATGAGTCCTCTTTTCTGGGTTTTAATAATTTACATCTTTTCGGCAGCAAATTGGGGTTTTCATTTACTTTTTTATAGATTCCTTTGTTGTAGCATGAAATATCAAGCTTCATTTTGATATTTTCTCTCTGTTTCTTTGTTTGTTGTCACTCTCTTTATTATTGCACACTGTGTTGGATAAATAGAGACAAAACATGGATACCCAAATGGCCATTCTTGCATGTCTGGAAGTAAACTTGAAACATATGCAAGCTTGTCATTTTATTGTTTGAGAAATTGTCTTTTGTCAGCTATAGACTCCATTTAATGTTTATTTTTGTTAGCTCTATTTAATGCTTTCTTTTAAATCTGACCGTAATTTCTTTTGGACCACTACCATACTGTCATTGTGTGATGAAAATGTGTCACATTTCTATGGGTCATTCCATTCAAGGTTGCTCAAGAATGAGGCCTCAAATATCGACTCATAGCTCCCTAGTCATGGAGTGAAAAGGTGTGTGATGAAGGCCCTCAGATTGATCTAGTTGTGCCTATGCAAGTACACCATGAAATTAGAGATTCAATGCATGAAAATGAAATCTATTCTATATGATAACAATGCAAGATTAATCTATGAAAGGAAACACAAATGCAATCTTAATCTATGAAAGGAAATACAAATGCAAGCTTAATCTATGAAAGGAAACATGAACTAATCTAACATGCAAGTGCAAAATTAATCTAAATGGATTGCCATGGGGCATTAAAGAAGAAGACAAGAAGAGAGAAGTTGCAATATCCAAGCTTGAGTGTTCAAATCCTTGAGTGTTCAAATCCTTCTCCAATATTTCTCTCTAAACCTGCAAGATAACAATACAAAAAAAAGTGGGATCCTAAATGAGAAGGAGAGGGTTCCTTATAAAGAAAAGTGAACGGTTGAGATTAAGAGGCAAAAAGAAATGAGCAATGGTGGAGATTAAATCTGGATTGATCCACGTGCTCATTAAAAGAAAAAATCCCACCACTTAGAAAGATGTGAAGTAAAAGGGATTTTTATTTAATTTATTTCCTTTATTCATCAAAAGAAGAGCTTTAAGTGGGGATTTTTATTTATTTAAATAAAAGGGAGAAATTTAATTTAATTAAATAAGATGAATTTTATTTAATTAAAAGGGAGATTAAATCTTTTAATTAAATAAAAATGATAAAACCTTAGGAAATATTGAAATAATTGAATTGATTATGATTTAATCAAGGAAATTGATTTGAATTGAAAATGTTGCAAAGCATTGATTTAGGAATTTGATAAATTGATAAATAGGGGCCCGTAGTCCAAGCAACCATTTTAGGGTGCATACATTTGCCCCTCTTTGAATAATGTGTGATCACATGTAGTCAAAGAATGCAATTGAAGTGTGAGATTGATTTGGGATCACAAAACAACACAGACATCAACACCGTTGTAAATAACTAATTGACATCAAAACAAAGATAAGCTGATTGCAAAAAAGGACAAGGTCAACACCATTGTAAATAAGTAATTGACACATCTGAGATAAGAATCTCAAGAAAGGTTGCCTCAAGAAGAACAAATTATAGGATTGATAAAGTTGAATAAAGGATTGAAGTTTGATAGTTACTACCCCCTCGTTATCGAAATCGAAATGAAATAGAGGAGAAACAACAAATTTTATAAATTTGATCAAATCAAACTAAAGATAAGGTTCTTGATGTAAGATGAAAGATATATGGATCATAGAACCAAGGTAGATCATCAAGCACAAAATATTACACCCCAAGGTTGAATTAGAAGAAAATAAGTGGGGTGAAAGTGAAATGGAAGATAGAAGTTTGGAAGAGGTGGAAAGAAATGGAGGGAAGAAAGAGAATTTTCCTTAAGAAAGAGAATGCCCCAAAAGTAATCAACTGTTTAAAATAGAAAATTTTTATTGCGATCATGAAAGAAGATAAGGAAATTAAGATCAGAACATGATCACAGTTGATTAAAAGTCCACAAGAAAGATGAAGAAAAACCCTCACAAACTCATAATGCAACCTAAAAATGCAAACTAACATGAGGTCTAACAATACAAGCTACATTAAAATGCAAAGGTGTACTTGCAATAGAGAAACTGTAACATAGGAATTTTGTGTTCATCATTCATTAGAGAATGTTAAGGAACTCATTTTCATCATTGGGCCATTATTAACAGACATCAGAAAATCACACAATCATCACTAGTCACAAGTGCAACTATGAAGATATGAATGTGATTTATATCATATTGGAATGTGGAAATATTCTAATATAAGCATCAAAGACATAAAGGTAAAGATGACTGTGATGTTAGCTTACCCAATTTAATATAGTAAAACCATGCTCACATCAAGGCATAGAGGCCAGGAGGACCAGTAGAACGGTTATGCAAAAATAGTGAAGCATAAAGTAGGAAGAAAATAAAAACATGTCCCATGCCCCAAGTCCTCTATCTATGCATCCCAGAGAGACTTATTAGACAAGGACACTTGACAAAAATCAATAAAAATCAACACAAAAAGAAAAGATCATGACGTAACTCAAGCATTAAGTGTTGTGTTTAAAAATTTAAGTGTGTTAACTGATACTAAGTTCTGAGGATAAGGATCAAATGTTCACAAGAAGGTAAGACCACATGACAAAATGGGGTAAGACCAAACCAATAAGTGTTGAAAAACACTCGATGTTAGGGGTTGTATTAAAATATATAGTTGGGGTGGTGTTGTACAACACTATTTCTGAGATGTCCTAAAGAATAACCCATCCAAGAGACCAAAGATAACATAGTTATACCCCCTAGACAAAGACAAAAAAAAATTCCAGACCAAGGAAACAAGGACAAGGCATGATGGAGAAAGGCTAAGTGTCGTAGCCACACACTAAGAAATAGGGGTCCAAAGGCCTCAAGTAGCGCCCGCTTCTAGGTTTTCACCAAATGGATTTTATTACAATTTTTTCTCTTTCATTTTTTCATTTTTTTTCTTCTTTTTTTTTCAGGACTTTTTATAATTATTTTGAATTTTTTCTACCAAGGCACCTGTTTCTAGGTTTTCACCAAGGCACTTTTTCTATTTTTTTGAATTTTTTTGTATTTTTGAAATATATAATTTTTTTGAGATACATCAAAGTGCTTATTTCTAGGTTTTCACTAAGATGATCATGTTTTCAAGACATTTTCTGATTTTTAGAATTTTTGACAATATATCTTTTTTTTTGGATTTTTTCAGGATCAATAATTATGTACAAAGGATGCCCCTAGACAGAACGAGCATCATGGATAGAATTTCTTCAGGTGCAAGACATTGATAGGATCAGGGATTTGCTCTCCCTCTTTTGTAGACAGTAAATAAGCACCTAACCCAAAAGATGTTGTAATGATGCAAGGTCCAAGCCAATTAGGTTCAAATTTCCCTTTTTTATCTCTATACTATTGATTCTTGAGATTTTCAGATAGGACAAGATCTCCCACTTGGAATTCTCTAGGGAACTTTTTTTGGTTGAAGGCTTTGGACATGCACTTTTGATAAACTCTCATATGGTCAAATGATGCTTGACATTTCTCATCTAGAAGTTCTAACTCTTGAAGTCTCATGGCACGATAGTCTTCATCTGTAACTAGACCTTTGAGAGAAACTCTAAGTGAAGGAATATCAACCTCCAAAGTTAACACTAAGTAGGGGTACAAATACTCATTCTATAGGCCCACAAAGTTAGATTTATTTGTAAGTGCCAATCTCTACCATTCTTACAAACTATTCTATGCAAGATTTTAAGAATGGTTTTGTTTGATGCCTCTGTTTGACCATTTCCTTGTGGGAAGTAAATGGAGGACTAATGTTGTTTAATCTTGAATTTATTGTAGAGTTGTTTAAGGTCCTTATTTTTGAAATGGCCTCCATTTTCAGTGATAATCTTGGAAGGCACTCCATATCGACAGATGATATGGTTCAAAATGAATAGAGAGACTGTCTTACCCAAGGCAACATAACGTGGGACAACTTCTACCCATTTAGTGAAGTAATCAGTAGCACTGATAATAAACTTGTGTCCACCTGATGAGTTGGAATGAATTTTCCCAGCAAGATCAAAGGCCTAGCGCTGAAATGGCCAATGAGATATAGAAAGAATGAGCTCCCTGCCTGGAGCATGTATCAGGTTACCGTGTTTTTGACACTTTTCACATGACTTTGCAAAACCTACTGCATCAATATGCATCATAGGCCAATAGTACCCTTCCCTAAGGAACCTTCGGGCCATGGCAAGACCATTGGAATGTCCCCCACAGATGCCCTCATGAATGTCAACTAACGCTTGGTCAGATTCTTCCTTTTCTAAGAATATAAGAAGTGTTAGATCTAGAGCCCTCCTATACAAATCACTAGCGATAAGGGAATGGCGAGAGGCATTCTGGGTAAGGTTTCTATGTTCACATTGGTTAAAGGTTTTAGGTATACAGCCATCACAAAGGTATGAGTAAATGCCACCATAACAGGATGACTTACGACAAACAAGGGTACAAATGACATGGCTTTATTGGGAATCATAGATAGGGTGATGTAGCTCTTCCATTGGGAATTGAAATCTAGATTCATGTTTCTCTAACTGAAGAGGTGAAGCAAGTGTATCCATAGCTTCAAGTGCTTTTTTTTCAGCTCTAGGGATTTGTTGAAATGTGACAAATGCGAAGTAGCATTTCAAGGAATCATCCATTTTCTTGTAAGGTACCATTTTCTCATGTTTTTTTTATATTCATCATTAACTTGGTTGATTATCAGCTGTGAATCCCCATAGATGTGCAACTCTATGATTCTCCATTCTATGGCCATCTTAAGTCCATTTGTTAAAGCTTCATATTCAGCAATGTTGTTTCTACATGAGAACAATAATTTGTAAGACTTAGGAATCATGTACCCATGAGGAGAAAAAAATAAAACACCACCTCCTGAACTGTTTTATATAAAGGATCCATCAAAGAATATCTTCCATGTTCTTTCAGTCATATACATGAGGTGCTCATCTAGGAAGTCAACTTGAATAGGTGCATTATCTTGTATTGGGAAATCAACCAATTGATTTGCTATGGCTTGTCCTTTAATAGCCTTACGCTCAATGTACTCTATGTAAAACTCTGATATTATCATAATCCATTTAGCAAGTCTACCTATGAGGGCAGCCTTACCTAGAAAATACTTGAGTGGATCTTTTTTTTCTATGAGGTGTATAGTGTGTGCAAGCATGTAATGTCGCAACTTTTGGGAAGAAAACACAACTGCAAGGCAAGCTTTCTTAATGCTACTATAGTTAACCTCATATGAAACAAGAGTATGACTAATGTAGTATATTTCTCTTTCTTCCTATTTTCATTAAGTTGAGCCAGTAATGTCCCCAAGGAAGATTATGTCGCTAAAATGTATAGAATAAGTAGTTTCCCTAGGATAGGAGGCATTAAAATGGGAGGATTCACCAAGTATCTCTTGATTTGATCTATGCTCGTTTGACAATCCTCATTCCAAACACATTTGACTCCTTTGTGTAAGTTCTTATTGAAGGGTTGAGCTCTATCTACCAATTGTGAAATAAATCTCCTTATAGATTGAAGACGTCCTTGAAGACCCCTCATTTGACTAATGTTTCTAGGAGGTGGCATATCTATGATTGCTTGGAATTTAGGGTCTACCTCTATTCCTCTTGCTGAAATAATGAATCTGAGTAGTTTTCCAGAGGTGATTCCAAATGCACACTTTTTAGGATTTAACCTTAGTTGAAATTGTTCCATGCGATCTAGAATGACTTCTAAATCTTCTAAGTGTGTGTCTCTCTTTTTAGACTTGGCCAAGGTGTCATCCACATAATCTTCCATGTTTTTATGAATCATGTCATGAAAAATAGTTGTCATAGCTCGTTGATAGGTGGCTCCTGCATTTTTCAATCCAAAAGGCATAACATTCCAACAATAGCTACCCCGTGCATAAGTGAATGGAGTCTTTTCTTGATCTTCAGGAGCTATCTTAATCTGATTGTACCCAGAAAAACCATCCATCAAGGAATAAATCTCATAACCCGTAGTCATATCCACTATCATGTCTATATTAGGAAGTGGAAAGTCATCCTTTGGGCATGCTCTATTGACATCTCTAAAATCTGTGCAAACTCGAATAGATTTCTTATGTTTGGAAACTGGTACAATGTTTCATATCCATTCAGCATAGGCAATAGCTCTTATGAATTTTGCACCAAGGAGTTTCTCTATTTCTACTTTGACTAGAAGAGCTATGTGAGGATGCATCTTTCTCAATTTCTGTTTAACTGGTTTGACATTTGGAGCTATGGACAAGTGATGCATGATAAGATTAATGTCCAACCATGGCATATTTGAATAAGTCCACACAAAGTTGATCTTCTTTTTCTATAAGAAATTAGCGTAAGATTCTTTTTCTTGTGGTGACAAGGACTAAACCAAGTATACTATTTGTGGAGCCTCATCTGTACTCAAATTGACTGCTTGTGTTGGATCAAAAAGCACTAAAGATTGATCTTGAAAGTAGCTAAGGAGACGATCAAGTACCTCATCCTTAAGCACCTTAGAGAGGTTTTCACCCTTGGATACGTCATTTCTTTTTAATTTTTTTTTGGTTCTGACACCACCACACAGTGGTTTTCGCCATCAGAAGTCCTATTCTTTTGATTTTCTTTTCTTTTTTATTTTATGACTAAGGTACTTGATGTCTGTCTCTGTCGTACTTGTAGCCGATTCACTGGTGGAAGAGACTATAGGTTCAAGGGCATTTAGGTAACATGCTATCTCATAATCATTTTGAAATGTTAAGATCTCAGGTTCTTGATAGTGTTGGGATAAATAAATGAGGTCAGGATGAACAAGAGGCAAGTCAATGACTGGTTCAAGGTTATAAATGTGAATGATATTATCGCTGGTGACCGAAGAGTCAGAGTCTGACAAGTATCCCTATAAGCTTCCCAAATCAGGATTCATCTTAACAAGGTAAGAATAATCCACTAAGGCAACACGAGGGTCCAAATCCTCTAATCCTACTCATGACTCGTCAACTACCTCAGGTTGAGAACTATAAGTGTGAATAACATCAATATCTCTATCAACTGTTGAAGACTCGGACTAGGATTCTTACACCATGAAGGTTTTGGGCATCTTGATGTGGAAGTTGGTGGTACCCTAAATTTTGATAATTTAGAAGTCCCAATCCATTATCAAGAAACATGTTTCTCCATTAAAAAAAAGATCAAAGGAAGGAAGCTTTATGACACAAATAAATAGAACTAACTAATCGAAGCCTTCAGAAAATGCTGGAATTTAGACCTGCTACAAAGATGATTTTGACAAAGGATAAATATGGTTGAATTTTAAAAATCTAAAAATGACCCAATTTGGGAAATCAAATTTCCTATCTCCAACAGAAATATTAGCTTTTCACAAGGTGTTTTGGATTTTTGACCAAAGCCAAATCCGAAAGTTAGGTAGTTTTTTTTTAGTTAGTTAATTATTTTTTTCAAAATAATTTGTAATAAGAGTTGTGTCTTTTCACCCTAAAAAGGTGTGAAATCCACTCAAATACATATACATACATAATGTAAAATGTAAAGAGAGGGAAATATAAGATAATACAATTTCACATATTTAGATAGTTTTGGATTAACAACTATAACATGGACCTGGATGTACTATTTTTTTAGAATCAATAAAGATAAGTCTTTTTTCTTCATATATGCAATTGTTTCATTAATCATTTTACAATTAGTCCCTTGGATAAACCAATAGAACTTCTTCAAAGTGATAGTTTGATGTGCATGCTTCCCGATTTGATTTATATTCTATATTTTCAATTGGTTTTCTCATTTTGAATGGTTAAATTATGTTGATTGAGGCCTCATTCAATTGGGTTGTCATCTGAGAAGTATTACCCTTTTGAAATATCTCTAAATTTGTTTTAGGTTGCATGTACATTTCATAACACCTTTGAAGTGATAAGTTTTCTTTTAAAACTATCTCTGAGGTTGAACATAAGATTGGAAGTATAGTGACTCTATTGCCCATGATAGAATAAGGCATTGGTCTAATCATTATTTAGATTATAGTTATTAATTTCATTGTTTATAGTTTTGTGATATCTATGATTTTATTTCAATTTACATACATATTTACTAAAAATTCTTTCAATTACTCAAAGTATTTCAGTTTATAGTTTATGATATATTGCTTTCAGTTAAATTTCTTTCAAGTGCCTTTCCATAATTGAGAGAGGATTTGAGGTGTATTTTATCTTCTATAAAAAGACTTATGACTTGAAGGATAAGTCAAGGTATAGGCCTACCAACCTTGGTTTTGCAGAGCCATAATTGCAAAATTTCCAACCTTGCTTTGGTTGTGACTTGTTAGTTGGCCAAATTACTTGGATTCCCCAGCATTGGATTGGCAAGTCCATAGGAAATCCAATTTGTTGATTTGAGCACCAATAGACTAGCGACTCTACTGGGGAGTTGTTTAAAAGAACATTTTGGTATTCTACCTAGAAGCTCTGGTGATATATTTAAGACTCTACTGGGAGAAAAGAACTCAAAAGACAATAAGTATTTTCCTTCTGATAAGAAGGTGGCGACTCTATTGAACAAAGCATTTTAGTTAGTGACTCTACTGAGGGAGAAAACTCAGAAGGAGATAGGAAGATATCCTAGAAGGGATGATAAATTATCTTTTAATTATTAATAGAAGATCTATTACATAATGTTTAAAATTCTATTCAAAAGGTTTTTGATTCCTGTTGATATGAGGCCTTTGGATCTTAGAAAGTTTCAATGCAGTTCTGATGAATTGTTTTCACAACTTTCACAAAGGGTTCCTAAATTTTATGGAGATTATGATGAATTAGCTCTTGATCATTTGGATTCTTTTCATACATTCCTTCATAATTATGAGGTCCATACAGAAGATCATGCCATGAAGCTATTTGCATGGTCATTAAAAAATAATGCACAAGAAGAATATGAATCATTACCTACGCAATCCATCTCATCATGGAGACAATTTGAGCATTGGTTTCTTGATATATTTCATGATGCTAGTGGTGAAGAAGAAAACATGTGTTATGAAAAAAACATGTGCTATGAATAGCAAAGAGAACCAAATTATATTTTGGAGGAAGAACCTTATATTTCCCCTTTGGATACATTCTTCAGTTTGGAAAGATATAAAGGTGAACCTGCACTAGATTTGTTCATGAGAATGATAGAGATCTATTGGGAAATACCTTCAGATATCAGGCCTCTAGGAAGGGAATTAATGGATAAACTTTATGAGTTAGGAATCTACCATGATTCTCAACTCTTAGTTTTTCTTCAGAAAATATGTGAGGTATTGAGGGAAGAAAACAATGATGACATAGAGGAAGAAAATTTGGATCAGGTTGAAGAAGAATCTATACATGATGAGATGTGTATGGAAACAGGTACCAATGATGATGATGATGAGGAAGAAGATCTTCTTAGTACAAAATAAATCTCATATTTGCTAGACATGGAATATCAAAAACATGTTGAGAAGAGTGGTCAAATTTTTTTCTCAATGCACCATGATAAGCAAGTTGATGGATCAGTACATACTCAGGGGGTACTAGATGAAAGAGATGATAAATTTCAAGAATCAAATAATGGAGATGAAATAGAACAACATACAACATATGAACATGACAAAGTCTAAGATGAAAGCTCTCATGGAGATATGCCCGAGTTCTCTATATCCTTGAATCTATTATTTGAAGAATATTTTATATGCAATCAAGTCCATCAACATCATGATAAAGACAGTGAGCCTAGTGATCATTTTGAAGATGATGAAACTCAAAATATGTATGGGGAAGTGTATTCAAAAAGTGAGACATGAATTATTTCATTCTATGAGAAGAAGTTGTATCGAACATGTGAAGATGAGATGGAATCAAATATACATAATGAGGAGAATGTGTTGAAAATTAATTTTGAAAATTATCCAAGGATCCTATCTGATCAAATTATTGATAAGAAGGAAGTTCCTGAATGTGAGTTATCTCCAAATCCTTTTTGTGAAGAGAAACATCTCGAGTATAGGGAAGATTGTGTACATAAAGGCATCCAAATAGAAGATCTTAATCTAGTTACTTATAGGGTTGATCAAATGCATGGAGATCTTCTATTTAGCAAGGACTGTAATGCACTTGCTGACTTTTCTAATGGTAAACAAAAGTAAAAATGTGCTAATAAAGCAATGAATGTTTTCCATGAGAATGGTGGCATCATATTCGGGAGATCCAAAGTATTACATGATCAGAATTATGTGTTCGATAGAGGAAAGAAGCAGTGTTCATTTTTTTTGGGGGCCCTAAGGCCACCCAATTTCACTTTGCATCAGAATAAGTGTGGATACTTGGTCTTCTTCTCTAGAGATAGCTAGAATCTCTCTATACTCATAGGGAGCATACATCCCCAAAAAGAGCCACTGGTGGTACCCTAAATTTTGATAATTTAGAAGTCCCAATCCATTATCAAGAAACATGTTTCTCCATAAAAAAAAAGATCAAAGGAAGGAAGCTTTATGACACAAATAAATAGAACTAACTAATCGAAGCCTTCATAAAATGCTGGAATTTAGACCTGCTACAAAGATGATTTTGACAAAGGATAAAGATGGTCAAATTTTAAAAATCTAAAAATGACCCAGTTTGGGAAATCAAATTTCCTATCACAAACAACAATATTAGATTTTCATGAGGTGTTTTGGATTTTTGACCAAAGCCAAATCCGAAAGTTAGGTAGTTATTTTTTAGTTAGTTAATTGTTTTTTCAAAATAATTTGTAAAAAGAGTTGTGTTTTTTCACCCTAAAAAGGTGTGAAAGCCACTCAAAAACATATATATACATAATGTAAAATGTAAAGAGAGGGGAATACAAGATAATACAATTTCACATATTTGGATAGCTTTGGATCAACAACTATAACATGGACCTGGATGTACTATTTTTTTTAAATCAATAAAGATAAGTCCTTTTTCTTCATATATGCAATTGTTTCATTAATAATTTTACAATTAGTCCCTTGGATAAACCAATAGAACTTCTTCAAAATGATAGTTTGATGTGCATGCTTCCTAATTTGATTTATATTCAATATTTTCAATTGGTTTTCTCATTTTGAATGGTTAAATTATGTTGATTGAGGCCTCAGTCAATTGGGTTGTCATCTGAGAAGTATTACCCTTTTGAAAAATCTCCGAATTTGTTTTAGGTTGCATGTACATTTCATAACACCTTTGAAGTGATAAGTTTTCTTGTAAAACTGTCTCTGAGGTTGAACATAAGATTAGAATGATAGTGACTCTATTGCCCATGATAGAATAAGGCACTGGTCTAATCATTATTTAGATTATATTTATTCAATTAATTGTTTATAGTTTTGTGATATCTTATCTATCTTTTTATTTCAATTTACATACATATTTACTAAACATTCTTTCAATTACTCAAAGTATTTCAGTTTATAGTTTATGATATATTGCTTTCAATTAGATTTATTTCAAGTGCCTTTCCATACTTGAGAGAGAGTATTTGAGGTGTATTTTATCTACTATAAAAATCCTTACGACTTGAAGTATAAGTCAAGGTATAGGCCTACCAGCCTTGGTTTTGCAGAGCCATAATTGCAGAAGTTCCAACCTTGATTTGGTTGTCACTTGTTAGTTGGCCAAATCACTGGGGTTTCCCAGCATTGGATTGGCAAGTCCATAGGATATCCAATCTGTTGATTTGAGCACCAACAAAAGGTTTCATTTCATCAAAGGTAACACCTTCTCTTTCCATTAAATGAGCGAGATTCTTTCATTGACATTCTCTAAAAGGATATTAAATATCTGATTCATTTGGTTCTAAAGTTGCAACTAATGCATGAGTGACTGGAATATCAAAATATCCCCAAAGGAGATTAGTGGATAGGACCCAATCTTCACACATGTCATTCTGGTTTATCAAATTAGGAGCATATTCTGGTTCATTATCGCTATCTGACTCCTCAAAGATAGGATTAGTGCACTTGTTATAATTCTCAAATCCTAGGCTGACCGGATTCTTAGACTTACGTACAAAAAGAGCATGATCAAGAGGTTCAGTTCTAGCATCTAATGTGTGACTAAGAGGGCCATGTCTAGCATAGCCCATCTTTTTGAGGAAAGTATACCCTCTTCCATAAGCCTCAGGAGAGGGAGAGAAGTTCTCATTATGCATGTATTTTTCTCCTCTACAGATCTAGTCTCTAACAAATGTCTCTTCTTTCTCATCTTGGATAGGAACTGATGACTCTACAAACGTGCCAAATAATGTCATAGCTGAAGAGGAAGGTTTCTTTTCTTGTGAAGGTTTTCCATAATACCTAGGCAAAACTGGTAGTTTTGTGAGGGAGTTGAGTTGATACCCCCCATGCCAAGATCTATGGACTTAAGCTTATCTTTACATTTAGCCAAAGTTGCATCAAAATATTCTACTTATTTATTGAGGGGAATATAAGTTCCTGCTAAAATGGAATTGACAGATAAAGTGTTATCCCTAGGTATACAAATCTCTATTCCATTGTAGGGGAACTTAACAGATTGATGATAGGTAGATGACACAGCTTGCATATCATGAATCTATGGCCTACTGTAAAAAATATTATACGCAAGGGGTCCATCATCAACTATTTGAAATAAAATATCTTTTTCAATAGGGCCAATCCTAACAGGAAGGATGGCCAACCCCATGGCATTGACAATAGAACTTGTGCATATCCTTCTAGCACATGTTCTTCCACTTCATAACCAAGATGATGAATCCATTTGGTTCTAGGTTCAACTGGCTCCATGCAAGTGCAATCTGTTTCTACCATGAAACATATGGTATCCTTATATTTGTCAACTATCTTCTCAGATAATCTGAACCTATTCTGCATTTTGATCCTGAATTTTTTTATATCCATATCCATGGCATCCCTTGCACTGCTATCTAAAGTGATTTTGAGTGAAATCTGAGACATTTTGGGTTTGCTCCTATCTAGGTAAAGGTTTGCAACCTTTCCAACTATATGGAAATACAAGTAGATGATCAAAGATCCAAACCTGAATGTCTTGCTCCTATCATGCTTGATGATTTGATTGTTGTCAATCAATTGGCCGCGCAAGATCTCACATAAGTTGTATTGAGTGTTATCCTTCACCATTCTGATAACTACTAGGACTGTTGCTGCAGAGACACTGTTCAACCTACTTGCTTGTTGAAACTTATACCCAAGTATCATTGTTAAGAGTTTTATGTCATCTTCTTTGATAGGGTCAACTATCATTCCACACTTGTCACTTCTAGATAGGAAAACTTGTTCAATTTGTTTCTTGACATCCTTACCAGTAGGAAAAACTGGTCCATTCTTAGGAAGTATGGTTAATTCATGGATTAGGTCAGTAGTGATATGCACAGGGACCTCACCAATCCAATAAAGATCATCATGTATTCTGCTTAAAAAAATCTTCACCCATTCTAGCTCATCAAACTCATGCACATTTGAGTATTCAAAAATAGGGTTATCAATCAAGTGTGTGAACTCATCCTTGAACATGTAATCTGGTTTCATCATAGATCCCATATGAGTGGCTATGCTGATATCTCCTACTATTTCTTTCTTACAGTAAATATACGCGCGGATATCTTCCACGTGAAAAACACCTAGCGAGGTTTTGGAGAAAGCCCCTTCCACATCATCCAGTATGGATTTGAATGGATTCTTCTTGAATAAAAATCTCTTCCTCTCTACTATATCAAACACAACTGGGGTTGCCATACTTACTTGGAACTTGCTTAAGTAGGGTTTCACGAAATTCCAAAATGGTGTGACTGCTAGGATTCCATTCCAAACTTCTTACCCATTCGCTTAACTGCCAAATCTGTTATGCTTCCATGCTTTGATGTCTAGTGCTCCAATTCTCTTCAAATTCTGTGCTTTGAATGCAAGTGTGAAGAAGATCGAACACTTACTTTATTTTATACAATCTTCTGCATTTAATGTTTGCAACCGTACGCAAATTACTCAGAGATTTTGAAACTTTGATCCTGATGAATTTTAGACAATGCGTGAATGCATATAGCAATAATATGTGCTAATAACCATGAATTCATAGGTGCATACTCAAAGGTGAGTATACCAACCGCGCAGGGGTCCTGAGCTAGAATAGCTCCCCCTAAGAACAAGAAGGTCTATTCAAGTAGAAGTAGAGGGTGCGTCCACTGTGGATGCATCAACTACTTTGTTAACATCATTTTCCTTCTTTACTTCAACCCAAATTTTACTTGAATCTTCATTTGCTTGAACAAACTTGACTTCTCCTTTCTCTTCAAATAGTGATTTCTTAGGATCCTCTTGCTTTTGAGTTTTGGATCTACAAAACCTTGAGATGTGTCCAGCCTTTCCACATGTGTGACAAATGATAGGAGTTCTGATGCTCTTTCTTATCATGCTACATTGATTTGCTGTGTGTCTATTGTAGTTACATATCTGACATGTAGTGTTTTGCAGATTCCTTTGAGGTTGATTTCTCTGATTGTTTTGATTCATTCTTCTTTGATTCTACTGTGACTAATTTCTTTGATTTGTTCTGCAATGTATAGCCCTGTGACCAAACTTATTATAGGAGAAACAATAACCATTGAAAGGTCTTACCTCTTTGCAATTTCTTGCCAAATGACCATGTTTGTTACATGCATAAAAAGTTTTGTTAACTTGCTTGATTTCCCATTTAGGTGGATCTGTTTTAATCTATTCAATATTTGCTTCTTTCTTTGCTTTTAAAGATGCTTCATGAGGTTTCTTTCTTTCTTGCAATGAATTGATTTTAATTTGTGCTACACTGAATCCAAGACCAGTAGTGAATTGCCTTTTTGCATTGATCTGAGATTGAAGTGAATCAGAACTTGTGTGAATTTTATCAATCTTATCCTTTGCTTCTGTTAATTCAGATTCCAACTTCTTCTTTATGTTTTCCAATTCCAGGACTTTCATGTTTTCTTTCAAGAGTTCATCATCTAGTTGTTTTCTTTCTTTGATCTTGTCTTCAATAGCAATTTGGTTGTCTGTGAGCTGTTCATCCAAATTTTCAACTTTATCTTTCAGAGACATATTCTCTTCATTGAGATTTTTGATCATTTCCCCTAAATCACTTGTAGAAGAATCTTTCAAATCTTTTCATAATTTCTTGATAAGCATTTGTGAGCCATCAACTTTCTGTCTAAGTTCTTCATTTTCCTTTTCAGATCTATCAAGATCTTCAAGACCTGCTTCAAGATTCTTTTTCAAATGTTTTTCTTCTACTGAGTCCATGATCTCCTCAAGTGGTTAAACTTATTTATTGAGGACCAGAGCTCTGATACCAATTGTTAGAAACACTGAGAGGGGGGGGGGGGGGGAATCAGTGTTTGTCTATTAATTA
>MU227025.1:933929-964002 GCA_018584345.1 Thuja plicata
AAACACTGAGAGGGGGGGGGGGGGTGAATCAGTGTTTGTCTATTAATTACTTTTCAACAACTTAAACATAAATCAAACATACATAGAATGAAGCTTAACATAAGAACTCATAACACATGATATAATTATGGGGAAACCTTGATTACAGGAAAACCTCAGTGGGAATTAGTACCCACAAATATTGTACTGAGTATAATGAGCCTGTGAGAGTTCCTTTGCCCTGTTAGAAGCAGTCTTTACAATATGAGTACAATGAACTGGTTAAAGGTCTGACCCTATTAGGAGTCTTTTACAAAACCCTGTTAAAGGTATATGGCTCACTGCCTAGGCTCACTACCCAATAAGATGAAGGCTACAACCTTCTGAAAGATGATATGCACTATATCAAAATGAATTTCTATGATGACACTGTTATCTGATCAGTTCCATGTATGCGCAAATGCTTTTACTCTCTTAAAGAGCTATATCATATATTGAATTCATAATACTAATCTTTTGTATCTTCATCTTACATCATAATCGACGCTTGTAACATATCTTTACATTACATACTTATATATTCAAATCCAAATAGGCGCAACCCAAAACAAGACACTAGTCGGCCCTAAAACAAAATATACAATGCCTCTGAACAAGTCAGCTCAAGCGTGTTTACTAAAATGCTAATTATATTATTACAATCATATAACCAAAGGTTCTTAGCCATTACATAAGAAAATAATACACGCTGATCAAAACACTTAGTCAGCTTCCATGCTCTGTCTTCTGGACTACTGGTCTATTGATCTACCTGTAACTTTTCTGTACTATAGTTCCATACTATGCGTGTCTGGATGTAGCATGTACACATATCATACAACTTATATCTAAACACACATAAGCTGAATCGATCTTTCACATGTGCGCTGATGTGTTGATCACTGAGTATCTCTGTCTACCCTATTTTCCTTACTCATTTTGTCTTTCATGACAGAAACTAAACATGACTTTGTTTCGATGATGACAACACAAAATGAGTCATGCACCCTCAGGAAGTCAACTTGCCGACAGTTTTTGTCTCCTATAATGATCATGTCTAGAATCCCTTCTTCCTCTAGGGATAGGAGATCGTGAGGGTGTTCTTGAATGTCTTCCACTATGTGGAGTCTCAAGAGGAGTGGATGGAGGAGAGTTGTGTCCACCACTAAAATGCATGTTATTGAATTGGTCATTGAGTCGCTGAGCCAAGATCCTATCTTGTTTCTCTTGAAAGGCTTTCTTTTCCATTTCCACCAAAGTTTGTCTTTCCAACTCTAGGAGTCTAAATTATTCCTCCTTTCCAGCTTGTTCATCTAGGAAGGCTTTATTTTCATTCTCAATCCTCTTAAGTCTTTCACTCATGTATCCTGAAGATGTCTTGAGTGGTGAACTTGGTCTTGAATTTCGAAGCAAGTTGTTGGTATAGGTTGCATTAACATGAGTGTCATAAAGCTCATCCCCTTGGTTCACATGTTGTGATAATTCATCTTCATAAAGTTATCTTTTACCTCTTTCTCTCTCAGCCCTTTGGTGTGCATCTAGGTATCTTGTTGAGATAAGGGATGAAGTTGGTTGACTGTTATGAGAGGAAACACCAAATGAAATAGCATCTCTATGCTTTGCAAATATGGTATCAAGGCATTTCTCCATAGCTTCCCTTTCTCATCAAGTCATTGTATAACTCATATCCATAGAAGAGTGAGAAGATGCTAAGGGGGTACCCAACTTGCTAAGGTGACTCTTGGAATCAAAACAAATTTTTGAGTTGTTCCTAGGTGATTGATATAATATGGGTTCTTTTCCCTTACATTTTTGGCGAGTTTGAACTAAGGGTAATTGGTTGAACACCACTTGAGGTTGTTTTCCTTGATTTACTTGATATCTTGTTGTAATTGGCATGAAAGAAAAGGTACTAGCTGATAGGATGACCCTAAGAGATGTTGGTATCAAACTAGGATAGTAAAGGCATTAACTTGTCCAAAAAGAGGTGATAAGATAGGATTTGCAAGATGCATAAGCCAACACTACCACAGAGGTGCCCACGTTTCATATAAGTATCCTAGCACATATAGATCAGGAGGATGGTCTTACCCAAGTTATATTGACTGAAATGGAATATATGAAAGTGAATGGACAAGAGATTACCAGAGCTCTCCAAGTGTGTTATCAAAGAATCTAAAGGTTTATCTTTTTAATAATGACAGTTTCTAGCTTACCAACTCCAAGCAAGG
The DNA here is from genome assembly GCA_018584345.1 of Thuja plicata. NCBI lineage: Eukaryota > Viridiplantae > Streptophyta > Pinopsida > Cupressales > Cupressaceae > Thuja > Thuja plicata. Next base: position 936,179 of record MU227025.1, read on the forward strand.
TCACTTGTGAAATCAAATATTGCTAACTCAAGAGATCAAAATGCAAGAATATAAAGCTAAACAAGCTTCTAAAAATAGGTTAAGTCACCTAATCTAACCTAGATCAACCAAGGAAATGGGAAAATGACAGGACAATAGGCTAAGCAAGCTACAAACTGACAGCAAACAGCTTGCTGGAAGACAGTTTCACGCGAAGAAATGCTTTCTTGCACGAGAATTATCACAGGATCGCATGAAAATATGCAGGTTGACGTGAAGGAAACAAAATTGGTGTGACATGATGATAGCATATTGACAGCAAGTTGGCATAATATCGCGTGAGGATTCTCACAGAGTCGTGCAAGGAAAAAGTTTTATCACGTGAGGGTTATGATAGAAAGGAATTGGAACTCGATTTTGTTCATTTTAAAATAACCAACTAGATGTATTAACAGATTTTTTTTCATCAATCAGGCATGTAAGACAATAATCAGGGAGTTTAAACAAATGTCTACAAATAATGAGCAAGGGACAAAGCAACCTTGTGCATGATCAAGAATAGTGACGTAGTATTTTTACTCCCTAAAAATTCTACTTCTGTATGTTCTCAAAATGTTTTCCAATCACGCACATAGTCGTAGAGAATAAAAATTTGGTTGCATTATGGTTCTTAGTAATGGTTTAACTCTACAACTTTTTAAATCTCAAGTGGGTGAAATCCAATCCCAGTGCACTGAGGTTTTGACACAGTCTGAGAATTTAATCAATCAGGAGTTGCTGAGGAGATCTGACAACACAACAAGAAACCACACCCATGGAGATTTCTTACACAAGGACATTTATATAGTGGTTGTTGCTACCATGGAAAAAATGGCTATTACCACTTGAGGTTCTGTCCACATGGTTTACCCAATAAAGGGAATGTCCACTATGGTTAACCCTCTCTAACAAGGAAGACTCATAATATGGACCACATGGGGACTTAGTTTGGATTCAAGGGTTCCAAGTTTCTGATTTTCCCAAAAGGGAAAAGAGCATAATCCTCTAGCCTCTTCACCTCACCCAAACATAGCAAGCAATATTAATTGACCCATTAATTTGAAATCACCCCACTCAAGGTTTGTATATCAACAACAATGACCACCAATCTCTAGAGAGAAAGTACCAATCAAAGTTGAAGACTAAACCAAGTTTGAAGTAATGAAAAATCCTTCCCTACCTACAAGGGGATCTATCATCAAGAAGAGCTTCACATGTAAGACAAGAAAATAAAGCCCACTCTCTCAAGATCACCACAAATAGTGTTCATAGGGCCTAATTACTATGTGAAACATATATGAAAGAAAGCAAATCTAGGTCCATTTTTAGAGCACCAATTGGAAATGTGATCTATGAAAGCTAGAAAACACTCAAGCTAAACACATGAGAGGTTCATTTTTATTTTTAAAATCACAATGTTATAGAGATGCAACAAAATACCTCAAGTCCAAAGCAACATGAACATTTTGTTGTTTATCGACGCAAGTCCAAATCAGAAACAACAACAACAACAACAACAACAACAACAACAACAACAAATCAGAAACCACCAGAAATAGTAAACATTAGTTGTTAGAGATCAAAGATATAAAATATAGCAATAAAAAATGCAAGCTTAATCTATGAAAGGAAACATGAATCTAATCTAACATGCAAGTGAAAAATTAATCTAAATGGATTGCCATGGGGCCTGAAAGAAGAAGACAAGAAGAGAGAAGTTGCAATATCCAAGCTTGAGTGTTCAAATCCTTGAGTGTTCAAATCTTTCTCCAATATTGTTCTCCAAACCTGCAGCATAACAATACAAAAAAAATTGGAATCCTAAATGAGAAGGAGAGGGCTCCTTATAAAGAAAAGTGAACGGTTGAGATTAAGAGGCAAAAAGAAATGAGCAATGGTGGAGATTAAATCTTGATTGATCCATGTGCTCATTAAAAATAAAAACCCACCACTTAGAAAGATGTGAAGAAAAAGGAATTTTTATTTAATTTATTTCCTTTTTCATCAAAAGAAGAGCTTTAAGTGGGGATTTTTATTTATTTAATTAAAAGAGGGGTTTTCTTTTAATTAAATAAATTAGAAGAATTTTATTTAATTAAATGGGACTAATTTAATTTAATTAGATAAGATGGATTTTATTTAATTAAAAGGGAGAAATTAAATTTAACTAAATAAGAATAATTTTATTTAATTAAAAGGGAGATTAAATCTTTTAAGTATATAAAAATGATCAAACCTTAGAAAATATTGAAATAATTGAATTATTTATGATTTAATCAAAGAAATTTATTTGAATTGAAAATGTTCTGATTAAGTAAAAATAGGTTTACAAGGACCCAAAACCTTTAGAAAGTAACAAAGTTCAACAGGTTTTACAAGGACTTGAAACCCAAAGTATTAAAATAGATATTCAATAAAGTAGCAAAAAATAGTTGTGCCTGAGCACAAAAAAAGGAAAGGAAATAGGAAAACAAGCTACTAAACCAAAATAAGTCCTATAGATCCAACATTAAAAATAGGGACAGCAAAAACATCCAAAGGGAAGGAAAACAGGATAGCTACATTCCATGCACCAACTCCTCTGCTTCAATGATCATAAGCTTCATATTGTTGACCAAACTCTTGAGCTCCGTAGTATCTTTGTCCTCCTTAGGACTGTTCTTCTTTGTACTAGCTCTAGTGCGCAATCCCAGGCCAATTCCATCTTTGATCTCTTTGCTTTCCTTATCTCTTTTGTCCCTATCCAACTTGTCCATCAGAATCTGCACATGACCACAGTAAGCCTTAAGACTGATAAGACATTGTTCCCCAATTTTTTTAACAGTAGCCTCCAACCTCTCCACCTTAGTGTTCAGGTTCATAATTTTCTCATCATTACTCTCTTTCTCAACCCTGTCTTGGATGTCTTTGATATTTCTCTCCATTATCCCCACTTTATTCACAAATTCAGCCTGGGCTTTAGAATTCCCTACCACTTCTTTCATTTCATTCTCTCATTCTCTGGGAAAGCCTCCTAAGCTTTATATGATATCAATCTATCTCTATAAAACTTGATACCATCCATACCCATTCCAATAGCTTCAGCAATGATCTCCTCCGTAACCTCCATATACTGATCTCCAACCAGAATCTTGCCTTCTTTCGAAGTTTTCATAAAAATCCTAGTGATAGAAGGATTCCTACCATGGAGCAATTATAGGAAAACAACTAGTCCACGCTCTTTCAAGATATTCCAAACTCTCTGGCTTTTCTTCCAACTGTTATAGTTTATAGGTTCAACTCTTTTCTTGTTTCCACCCAATTTCTTACTCTGGTCAAGCAACAAATTTTACTGTTATGAATAAAGAAAATGCCAAAATGAATATTTGACAATGCCAAAAGGACCCAGAAAGCATGCCAAATCTAGCTAATCATAAATGGGTACTTATAGCTTCAAAGGTAATAATGACACATCACCTCCATCTTAATGATTTTAAAACAACTTACCATTTTTAATAATTTTCTGACAGCTCCTCAATCAATCCATCTAAAGCAATAATTTCACTTGAGATGGAACATCATTTCCATCATCCCACTATGCCACCTCATCCCTCTGACATGCATTATTTGTCGCCCAGTCAACAATGCCATTAACCTCATGGTAATTATGGGTAATAATACAATTTCCAAAAGAGCGCATGATATCTTTGGATTTTTGAATAATATTATATATTTTCCATGAGGCGGGAGTGTCATTGTTTAAATATTTGACAATGTTGAGAGAATCCCCTTCTAACCAAAATTTGGTACTACCTTTTTCTTTAGCTAAAATAAGACCCTAAAGAGCCGCACAGGCTTCTGCAAGATGATTTGTTTGATTACCGATAGGGATAGATTTAATACATGTACAGACACCATTTTCATCTCTGATAACAATGCCACAACCTGCTACCCCCAGATTTCCCTTAGAGGCACCATCAAAATTGATTTTCTGCCATCCCTTCGAGGGACAATCCCATCTAGCATCCTCTCTTTTGGTTTTGTTATCCTTTTTTTTGGAAGAGCCATTGATTTTCCAATTTTTGAACAGGGAAACATCATTCTCCTGTAGATGTTCTAACACTTTATCCTATAACATAAGGTTCTCTTTTATGGCTCTCTTAATCTTAAAGAAAACTTCATTTTCACTAGTAATCTTGTCTCTAAACACTCTATCATTTCTTTCTCTCCAGACCCCCCAGCATACATGGGGTAGAAAAAAATTCTAGATCTTAACAAATGTGTCATTCTTTGAAGGATAGATCCAAGATTTAAAAAGACTCTCCAGATTATTAGGAAAAACCCACTCAATATTAAGGATCTGGAAAAAAAGATGCCAATTTTTTCTGACAAATGGGCAGTGGATGAAGATATGTCCCACACTCTCCTCCTCATTCTCACAAAGATGGCACCTGTTAACAATAGTCATACCTCTTTTTCTGAGATTGTTAGTAGTCAATATTTTATTTTGCATCATTAACCAGGAAAAAAGATTAATTTTAGGAATGAGGTTTTTTACCCCAAAATTTTTCCCAAAAAGGCTCAATATGGTCTTCATACTCCAAGTTGTATAGAGAAGAAATAGTTAAGTTACCATCATTACTCTGTTTCCAAACAATCCTATCCCCTTCCTCAATCAAGTTGATTAAGTTGAGAATTTTGTTAACATGACCCAGTCCTATATATCAATGATAGATAAATCTTTCCAGTGATCCCTTTGCCAATAGTCTTCAACTTTCCTTCCAAAGGTACTTTTACACTGATTCTCAAAGATACCCCATTCAGGGCATTCCTTGAGGGGGGAATCAAGAATCCACTCCTCCTCCCAAAAAAGAACTTTTCTACCATTTCCCACTTTCCACTTAATTCCTTTTTTGATTCTGGATTTATTTTTCATTACATTTTTCCATATGAAAGAACCAACCCTTTCCCTATCCTCATTTAGAAAGACATCAAGATCAGGTTTGTCCTTATTATACTTGTTGTACCATATTAGAGTCCATTATCCTATAAAGTTATAGTATCTCCATATAACTTTGGTGAGAAGATTCTCATTCAAATTATTAATTCTTCACAGCCCTAGGCCCCCTTTCTTGATCGAACAACAAACTTTGTCCCAGGCTATAAGTGCTATCCTTTTTCTTTTTCCATCCCTGTCCACAGAAACTATTTTTGAATTTTTTCAATAGCTTCACCAAACTTTCTAGGGATTTTAAAAATGCTCAAAGCATAAAGAGGAAGACCTTGAAGGGTAGCTCCAAGAATCTAGATTTTACCCACTTGACTTAACAACATCCCTTTCCATCATGCAAGTTTACTATGAAATTTGTCCACTAAGGAGCTCCAAAAAGTATCAGGGGATTCTAAATAGAGAGGGAGACCAAGATAAGTACCAGGCATAGTTCCCACATCACATCCTAGAATCTTAATAATTCTCATCTTTCTTCTGTCAGGGACATTAAAAAGATACACTGAACTTTTACCCCAGTTTATAATCTGGCCAGAATCTTTCCCATAATTATTCAAAGCTTTCTTAATATTACTAGCATTTTTAACTGAGGCTTCTCCTATAATAACTGAGTCATCAAAAAACTGCCAATGAGAGCAAACTTGGTTCTTTGAGGATGGTTGAAGGCCTTTAATGTCACCTTTCCTCACCTGATTCTCCATGTACCTTCCCATGCATTCATCCATGAGGATAAAGAGAATAGGGGACAGGGGATCCCCCTTTCTTAGTCCCCTTGAATATTTAAAGAACGAGGTCGGAGACCCATTAACCAAAACCAAAAAAGTAGGAGAGGAAATAAGCTGGAATATAAGATTTGCCATTAAATCCGAAAGCCTTCAGGACTTGCATCAAAAAGTCCCAATCCACTCTGTCATAGGCTTTAGACATATCCAGTTTCAAAAGAAGGCCCTCCTTCCTAGACATCACAAGAGAATGACCATTTTCATGGATAGTAATAATGGAATCCATAATTTGTCTCGCTGACACAAAACCATTTTGCTGCCATGAGATCAAAGAAGGGAGAATCGCCAAAATCCTAGTAGTAAGAACCTTAAAAATAATTATGTAAATAGAGTTGCACAAACTGATAGGTCTAAATTGAGCCATCTTATCAGCTCCTTGTTTCTTAGGGATAAGGGCTATAAAAGTACCATTCAGCTCCTTTAGAAGTTTTCTAGTTCAAAAACTCTCTTTCACCGCATTGGTAACTTCCTTTTCAATAATATGCTAGTAATATTGGAAGAAAAACATAGGAAAATTATCCATCCCTGGAGATTTTTCTCCTTCAAAAGAAAAGACAACCTTTTTTATCTCAGATTTAGAAGGGATAGCATTTATCCCATCATTCTGGTTATTATTAAGAATATTACGGATGCACTTCAGAAATTCATTTTGTTCCTCCTTGTCAAGCTCACTATCTTTTTGCAACAATCTATGAAATAAGTTTTTCACCTCTAATGTAATTTCCTCCTCATTATCAGAAATAGTTTCACTAATGTTTAAATTAGAAATCCTATTAGCCATTCTGTGTTTTAGAGTTTTCATAAAGAAATACTTGGTATTTCTATCTCCCTCCTTCAAGAAAATCTTTCTTTATCTCTGTCTCCAGAAAGCTTCTTCTTTTGCAATGATGTTATGCATCTCGACCAACTTATCACTCTCTTGATCTCTTTAAATATTGACATAACCATCCTTTTCAATACTCTCTTGGATTTCCGTGATCTCTAAGCTGACACTAGCCTTAGTAGTAAATATGTTGCCAAAAGTCTCTTTGTTCCATGCTTTGATATTATCCTTGACATTTTTTAATTTTTTAACTAGGACAAACATAGCAGTTCCCTTTATATTAATTTTCCACCACTCCTCAATCCTTTGTTCAAGTTGTGGATGCAGAGTCCACATTTTCTCAAATCTGAAAGGAAATTTTCTTTTCATATCAATAGGGTCAGCCAAAAAGGTAATGGGATTATGATCCGATCCAACCCTAATGTAGGCCAATAAAGAGCAGCAATAATTAGTGAACCAATCATTAGTAATTAGAGCCTTTTCCAGCCTAACTTGAATGAGGTCCTTACCATTTCTTCTATTAGTCCAAGTATATTCAGTTCCATGTAACTCAACGTCATGGAGATAATGACAGTCAACAAAATTCATAAGATCTATCCTACTGTCTAGCTTAGAATGGCTGCCTCCAGTTTTTTCCTTTTCTCTTAAAGGAGTATGGAAATCTCCCATAACAATCCATTCTTCATTTTTGAAGGAATTTCTCAAAGAAGACAACTGCTGCCAAAAGGCTTCTCTACCTTTTTTGGTATTGGGGGCATAAATATTAGTCAAAACCCATGAAGTATTATCCTTCATATGCATAAACCTGATACAAGACACATTATCCCCTTGATATATAATGTCCCCTTTTATAATATATCTCCATTCCATATGGTCACAATGCCCCCAGAAGCACCATTGGAGTCACCCCCATGGTCTATTATCCCTAATCATATTCCTAACATTTTCCTACTTATGGGGATTATTCAGCCCCCTAATATTCCAAGAAATTATCTTCATGATTTAACAAAGGATCCTACCTCCAGAATCCGCTGGCTTCCATCTGCAATGTTCTTTTTGGCCTCTTTAATTCTCACCTTCTAGTTTGATAGTCTACTTGGAGAAGAAATATTAGCTCCCACATCTCCATTCCAACTGCTTCTTGTTGCTACCTTTCTACTTGGTAACTCTTTGTCCTTCTTTCCTTTTTTTTCCTCTCCTTGATTTTCTTTCTCATCTTCAATTTCACTATGTTCCCCCGCTAGGATTTGGCTTATTTCTGTGGGGTCCCCCCAGTTTGGTATTTAATTTTTGTGAATTCTTCCCCCTTTAGGAGTCATTTCCAATTGATTAAGGGTATCTAGAATTACCACCATATCCTGTTGTTTCTGCTACTATGTTTCTTTCACTTCCTAAATGTCGGTCTCTAGGCTTACTACCTGTTATTTATACTTTTTCTCCCTATTAGGATCTTCCATTTGTTCAACTTCTATGTCCACTACTACTAAATCCATAATCTCCCCTCTTCCACTTAAACTTCTTTTGTTTCCTAATTTTGTCCTTCAATTTCATTTTTCTCAGGACCCTTATTGTTTGTAAGAGTAACTACAGTAGGGTTAGCTATCATAATAACTCCCATTGGAGCACTGTTAGACTTGCTATCTTGTCCCTTTTTCTCTTTTTGTTGGCTTTCCTTATCTATCTCTCTTCCAGCTTTGATGTTCCTCCCTATAGGGACCCATTTCTTGTTACTTTTCTGGATGACTTTTCTCAGGCACTTCTTTGCCCAATGTCCAGCCTTCTTGCAGTGAAAACACACAAAAGGAATTGTTTCATATTCAATAGCTTTCTCCCATGATCCCAATTTAGAGTTTAGATTTATTTTCTCTGGCATATCCATATTCTGAGTAATACCGACACAGATCCTAGCATAGGTGAGTCTTCTCCTAGAAGTAGTTACATTATCTATTGAGAGAAGTTCTCCAAATGAGTTAGCTATCCCTGCAAATATATCCTGCAGGCAATATTCAAGATGCAAACCATGAAGCTTGATCCAAACAAGGACCTGAATAACCTCTTCCTCCTCGAAGACTAGATTGGGGCACCATTTCTAGAGAATTAGAGTATTTTTCCCTATCATCCAGGGCCCATTGCATAAGACATTCATTCTATCTTCCTCACAAGAGAAAAAAAAAAGACATACATCCCTTTTCCATGGCAACCACATCCACCTACCTTTTCATACCCCATCTTCAGGGTATGAAGGCCCTGACCACTTCAATATTTGGTCTAACCCTATAAATCTTCCAACCAGGGAGTTATTCATTCTAGCTATAGAATGGTCAATAATCTGGTCTGGAATATCTATGGCAAAGCTTCCTAGAGAAGGTCTTGAAATATCCTTAACCGGTGGTAAACAAGATTTACCTCAAGGCTTGACTCCAAAAAGGGATGCCTATTTCTTGTTTGTCTTCTATATTCCGTCAGTCTTGGGTCCCCCACCTGGGTCCCCAGGCACCAGACCAGCATCAGGATCCTTGTCTTTGTTCTCATTGTCCTTCCCGTTGTCTTGCTTGATGTTCTTAGAAGGACTTTCATCCTTCGAGCCAATCCCGCCCAAATTCAAACTTGAATTTGGTAGATCCTGCGCTCCTTCCTCCCATGCTCTGCTCCTACTTGCCATACACTTCCTTCAACTGTAGATTTGAATTGAAAATGTTGCAAAGTATTGATTTAGGAATTTTATAAATTGGTAAATAGGGGCCCATTAGTCTAGGCGACAATTTTAGGGTGCACACATTTGCCCCTCTTTGACTAATGTTATATCACATGTATTCAAAGATTGTAGTTGAAGTGTGAGATCTATTTGGGATCACAAAACAACATAGACATCAACACTGTTGTAAATAAGTAATTGACATCAGAACAAAGAAAAGCTGATTGCCAAAAATAGACAAGGTCAACACCGTTGTAAATAAGTAATTGACATGTTTGAGATAAGAATCTCAAGCAAGGTTACCCCAAGCATAAAAAATGATAAGATTGATAAAGCTGAATTAAGGATTGAAGATTGATAGGTACTTCCCCATCATGATTGAAATCAAAATCAAACTAAAGATAAGGTTCTTGATGTAAGATGAAAGATATAAGGGTCAGAAAACCAAGGTAGATCATCAAGCACAAAATATTATGCCCCAAGGTTGAATTAGAAGAAAAGAAGTGGGGTGAAAGAAAAATGGAAGATAGAAGTTTGGAAGAGGTGGAAAGAAATGGAGAGAAGAAAGAGAATTTGCCTTAAGAAAGAGATTGCCCCAAAATAAATCAACTATTTAAGATAGGAAATTTAGATTGAGATCACGAAAGAAGATAAGGAAATGAAGATCAGAATGTGACCATAGTTGATTAAAAGTCCACAATAAAGATGAAGGAAAACCCTCATAAACTCATAATGCAAACTAACATGAGGTCTAAAAATGCAAGCTACATGAAAATGCAAAGGTGTACTTGCAATAGAGCAACTGTAACATAGGACTTTTGTGTTCATCATTCATTAGAGAATGTTAAGGAACTTATTTTCATCATTGGGCCATTATTAATGAAAATCAAAAAATCACATAATCATCACTAGTCACAAGTGCAACAATGAAGATATGAATGTGATTTATATCAGATTGGAATGTGGAAAGATTCTAACATAAACATCAAAGACATAAAGTTCAAGATTCAACTGTGATGTTAGCCTACCCAATTTAATATAGAAAAACCACGCTCGCATCAAGGCATAGAGGGCAGGATGACCAACAAAATGGTTGTGCAAAATAGTGAAGCATAAAGAAGGAAGAAAATAAAAACATGTCCCATGCCCCAAGTCCTCTAGCTATGCATCCCGGAGATACTTATTAGACAAGGACACTCAATGAAAATCAATAACAGTCAGCACACAAAGAAAAGATCATGACATACCTCAAGCATTAAGTGTCGTGTTTAAAAATTTAAGTGTGTTAACTAATACTGAGTTTTGAGGATAAGGATTGAATTCTCACAAGCAGGTAAGACCACACAAAAAAATGGGGTAAGACCAAACTGATAAGTGTTGAAAAACACTCGATGTTAGGGGTTGTATTAAAAAATACAGTTGGGGTGGTGTTGGAAAACACCATTTGTGAGATGTCCTAAAGACTAACGCATCCAAGAGACCAAAGCTAACATAGTTATGCCCCCTAGAAAAAGACAAAGACCAATTCCATACCAAGGCAACAAGGACAAGGCATGATGGAGAAAGGCTATGTGTCACGGACACGTGCTAAGAAATAGGGGTGCAAAGGCCTCAAGTAGCGCCCGCTTCCAGGTTTTCACCACTTGGATTTTATTACAATTTTTTGTCTTTCATTTTTTTCATTTTTTTTCAGGACTTTTTATAATTATTTTAATTTTTTTCTACCAAGGCGCCTATTTCGAGGTTTTCACCAAACCACTTTTTCTATTTTTTTGAATTTTTAAATTTTTAATTTTTTTTTTGTATTTTTGAAATATATAATTTTTTTAAGATACATCAAAGTGCCTATTGCTAGGTTTTCACTAAGATGATCATTTTTTCAGGACATTTTCCTATTTTTAGAATTTTTGACAATATATTATTTTTTTGGATTTTTTTAGGATCAATAATTATGTACAAAGGATGCCCCCAGAAAGAACGCGCATCATGGAGGGAAATTCTTGAGGTGCAAGACATTGATAAGATCAGGGAGTTGCTCTCCCTCTTCTATAGACAATAAATAAGCACCTGACCCAAAAGCTATTGTAATGATGTAAGGTCCAAGCCAATTAGGTTCAAATTTTCCCTTTTGATCTCTTTGTTGTTGATTCTTGGGATTTTCATGTAGGAAAAGATCTCCCACTTGGAATTCTCTAGGGAAAACCTTTTTGTTGAAGGCTTTGGACATGCACTTTTGATAAACCCTCATATGGTCAAATGATGCTTGACGTTTCTCATCTAGAAGTACTAACTCTTGAAGTCTCATGGCGTGGTAGTCTTCATCTGTAACTAGACCTTTGAGGGAAACTCTAAGTGAAGGAATCTCAACCTCCAAAGGTAAGACTGCTTCAGCACCATATGTAAGGGCATAAGGAGTAGCCCCAGTAGGAGTACAAATACTCGTTCTATAGGCCCACAAAGCTGGATTTATTTGTAAGTGCCAATCTCTACCATTCTTACACATTGTTCTATGAAAGATTTTAAGAATGGTTTTATTTGATGCCTTTGCTTGACCATTTTCTTGTGGGAAGTAAATGGAGGACTAATGTTGTTTAATCTTGAATTTCTTGCAGAGTTGTTTAAGGCCCTTATTTTTAAACTGGCCTTCGTTGTTAGTGATAATCTTAGAAGGCACTCAATATCAATAGATGATATGGTTCAGAATGAATAGAGAGACTGGCTTTCCCGAGGCAACAGAAAGTGGGATAACTTCTACCCATTTAGTGAAGTAATCAGTAGTAGTGATAACAAACTTATGTCCACCTGATGAGTTGGGATGAATTTTCCCAACAAGATCAAAGGCCCAATGCTAAAATGGCCAATAAGCTATAGAAGGAATGAGCTCCCTACCTAGAGCATGTATCAGGTTACCATGTTTTTGACACTTTTCACATGACTTTGCAAAATCTATTGCATCAATCTACATCGTAGGTGAATAGTACCCTTCCCTAAGCAAGCTTCGGGCCATGGCAAGACCATTGGAATGTCCCCCATAGATGCCCGTGTAAATGTCAACTAACACTTGGTCAGATTCTTCCTTTTCTAAGCATCTACAAAGTGTTCCATCTAGACCAGTCTGCTATACAAATCACCAGTGGTAAGGGAATGGTGAGAGGCATTTTGGGTAAGGTTTTTGTTTTCACATCTATTAAAGGTTTCAGGTATAAAGCCATGACAAAGGTATGAGTAAATGGCACCATAACGGGATGACTCATGAGCAAGAAGGGTACAAATGACATGGCTTTCTTGGGAATCATAGATAGGGTGATGTAGCTCTTCCACCAGGAATTCAAATCTGGATTCATGTTTCTCTAATTGAAGGAGTGAAGCAAGTGCAGCCATAGCATCAGATGCTTTGTTTTCTTCTCTAGGGATTTGTTGAAATGTGACAAATGTGAAGTAGCATTTCAAGGAATCAACCATTTCCTTGTAGGGTACCATTTTCTCTTTTTTTTTAATATATTCATCATTAACTTGCTTGATTATCAGCTGTGAATCCCCATAGATGTGTAACTTTGTGATTCTCTATTCTATGGCCATCTTAAGTCCATTTGTTAAAGCTTCATATTCAACAATGTTGTTTGTACATGAGAACAATAATTTGTAAGACTTAGGAATCGTGTACCCATGAGGAGAAACAAACAAAATACCAGCTCTTGAACAATTTTACATAAAGGATCCATCAAAGAACATCTTCCATGTCCTTTTAGTCATATACATGAGGTGCTCATCTGGGAAGTCAACTTGAAGAGGTGCATTATCTTGTATTGGGAAATCAACCAATTGATCTGCTATGGCTTGTCCTTTAATAGCCTTACACTCAATGTACTCTATGTCAAACTCTAAAAGTATCATAATCCATTTAGCAAGTCTACCTATGAGGGAAGCCTTACCTAGCAAATACTTGAGTGGATCTATTATTTCTATGAGGTGTATAGTGTTGGAAAGCATGTAATGTCACAAATTTTGGGAAGAAAACATAACTGCAAGGCAAGCTTTCTCAATGCTAGTGTAGTTAACCTCATATGAAACAAGAGTATGTGTAATGTAGTATATTTCTCTTTCTTTCCCATTTTCATCAAGTTGAGCCAGTAATGCCCCCAAGGAAGATTTTGTCGCTGAAATGTATAGAATAAGTGGTTTCCCTAGGATAGGAGGCATTAAAATGGGAGGATTCGCCAAGTATCTCTTGATTTGATCTATGCTCTTTTGACAATCCTCATTCCAAACACATTTGACTCCTTTGTGTAAGTTCTTATTGAAGGGTTGAGCTCTATCCGCCAATTTTGAAATAAATCTCCTTATAGTTTGAAGACGTCCTTGAAGACCCCTCATTTGACTAATGTTTCTAAGAGGTAGCATATCTATGATTGCTTGGACTTTTCCAGGGTCTACCTCTATTCCTCTTTATAAAATAATGAATCCGAGTAGTTTTCAAGAGGTGACTCCAAATTCTAACTTTTTAGGATTTAACCTTAGTTGAAATTGTTCCATGCGATGTAGAATGACTTCTAAATCATCTAAGTGTGTGTCTCTCTTTTTAGACTTGGACAAGGTGTCATCCACATAATCTTCCATGTTTTTATGAATCATGTCATGAAAAATAGTTATTATAGCTCGTTGATAGGTGGCTCTTGCATTTTTCAATCCAAAAGGCATAATGTTCCAACAATAGGTACCCTGTGCACAAGTGAATGCAGTCTTTTCTTGATTTTCATGAGCTATCTTAATTTGATTGTACCCAGAAAAACCATCCATCAAGGAATAAATCTCATAACCCGTAGTCATATCCACTATCATGTCTGTATTAGGAAGTAGAAATTCATCCTTTGGGAATGCTCTATTGACATCTCTAAAATGTGTGCAAACTCGAATAGATTTCTCATGTTTGGAAATTGGTACAATGTTTCATATCTATTCAACATAGGCAATAGCTCTTATGAATTTTGCACCAAGGAATTTCTCTAATTCTACTTTGACTAGAAGATCTATGTGAGGATGCATCTTTCTCAATTTCTATTTAATTGGTTTGACATTTGGAGCTATGGACAAGTGATGCACGATAAGAGTAATGTTGAACCCTGGCATATCTGAATAAGTCCATGCAAAGTTGATCTTCTTTTTCTGTAAGATCTTAGTGTAAGATTATTTTTCTTGTGGTGACATGGACTCACCCAAGTGTACTATTTGTGGAGCCTCATCTATACCCAAATTGACTGCTTGTGTTGGTTCAATAAGCACTAAAGATTGATCTTGAAATTAGCTAGGGAGATGATCAAGTACCTCATCTTTAGGCACCTCAAAGAGGTTTTCACCCTTGGATACGTCATTTATTTTTACTTTTTTTTTTGTTCTGACACCGCCACACAGTGGTTTTCGCCATCAGAACTCCTATTCTTTTTATTTTTTGACTAAGGTACTTGATGTCTGGCTCTATCATACTTGTAGCCAGTTCACTGGTGGAAGAGACTATGGGTTCAAGGGAATTTAGGTAACACGCTATCTCATAATCATTTTGAAATGTTAATAGCTTAGGTTCTTGATAGCGTTGGGACCAATCAATGATGTTAGGATGAACAAGAGGCAAGTCAATGACTGGTTCAAGGTTATAAATGTGAATTATATTAGCACTGGTGACCGAAGAGTTAGAGTCTGTCAAGTATCCCTCTAAGCTACCCAAATTAGGATTCATCCTAACAGGGTAAGAATCATCCACTAAGGCAATACGAGGGTCCAAAATCCTCTATTCCTACATGTGACTCGTTACCTACCTCAGGTTGAGAACTATAAGTGTGAATAACATCAATATCTCTATCAACTATGGAAGACTCAGAGAATGAGTCCCATTCATACTCATATGAGCTTGTGTATGAACTGCGACTAGGATGCTTACACCATGAAGGTTTTGGGCATCTTGATGTAGAAGGTTTCATTTTATCAAAGGTAACACCTTCTCTTTCATTAAACAAGTGAGATTCTATCGTTGACATTCTCTAAAAGGATCTTCAATATTTGATTCATTTTGTTCTAAAGTTTCAACTGACGCATGAGTGACCGGAATATCAGAATCTCCCCAAAGGAGATTAGTGGATAGGACCCAATATTCACACATGTCTTGTTGGTTTATCAAATTAGGAACATATTCTATTTCATTATCACTAACTGAATCCTCAAAGATAGGATTAGTGTGCTTGTTATAATTCTCAAATCCTAGGCTGACCGACTTCTTAGACTTACATCAAAAAAGAGCATGATCAAGAGGTTCAACTCTAGCATCTAATCTATGAATAAGAGGGCCATGTCTAGGATAGCCCATATTTTTGTGGAAAGTATACCCTCTTCCATAAGCCTTAGGAGAGGGAGAGAAGTTCTCATTATGCATATATTTTTATTCTCTATAGATCCAGTCTCTAACAAATGTCTCTTCTTTCTCATCTTGGCTAAGCACTAATGACTCTACAAACTTGCCAAATAATGTCATAGCTGAAGAGGAAGGTTTCTTTTCTTGTGAATGTTTTCTATAAGACCTAGGCAAAACTGGTAGTGTTGTGAGGGAATTGAGTTGATAACCCCCATGCCAAGATCTATGGACTTAAGCTTGTCTTTACATTCAGCTAAAGTTGCATCAAAATCTTCTTCTTCTCTATTGAGGGGAACATGAGTTCCTCCTAAAATGGAATTGATAGATAAAGTGTTATCCCCAGGTATACAAATATCTATTCCATTGTAGGGTAACTTAACGCATTGATGATAGGTAGACGACACTGCTTGCATATCATGAATCCATGGCCTACTGAGGAAACTATTATAGGAAAGAGGTCCAACATCAACTATTTGAAATAAAATATCTTTTTCAATAGGGCCAATCCTAACAGGAAGGACGGCCAACCCCTTGGAAGTTCTTTATGCCTCATCATAGGATTTGATAGTAATCCTTTTTATAGTATATATGACTTTCTTAGAATAACCCAATTCTTTTCAAAGACTAAAAGAACAGATATTAAGCCAAACACCCCCATCTATCAACACACACCTAACACTTTTTCTGTGGATCATGACCTCAATATGGAGAGAAAGATTGTGTGGGTGGCTCAAGGCTTTATCATCATGCTCGAAAAAGGTAAGGTAATGAGGGCTAGCAATGTGGTTAACCATGTTTTAGAATTGATCAACATCTATGTTGTTGGGGATATTCTCCATGCACAAAGCACCCTCAAGGACTTTCTTATGTCTTAGGGACAACTCTAAGAGCTCAAAGATCAAAATCTGAGCTTGGGTTCTTCATAACTGATTAACAAGACTATAACTAGACTTCGGATTGACTGTTGGCTTTAAGGTGACATTCTTGGATGCCACTTTCTTAGGTGTACTTGATTGGCTTGAATTGGGTCCTCTAATGAAAACGGGACCTTGACTTCTTGTAACAACATTAAGAGTTTGGGACAATTCTCTAGAGTTGGGACCCCTTAGAACCACAATGGGTTCTTCATCTATCTTAAGATTTCCATTCTCAATGAGATCTTGAATAATATGCTTGACTTTGTAGCAGTTTTCAATGTTATGTCCAATGCAATTGTGAAATATGCAAAAGGCCTTCTCATCCCACCAATGTGACTTAACATCAGGTATATGAAATTTTATAGGATGTTGAGGATGTGCAAGATTGTTGGCAATGAGCATATCAAAAATATCCTCATATGAATCACCAAGTTTTGCAAATTGATGCCTTTCTCTCTTAGGCTTATCTTTGTATCTTGGCATATTCTCCTCTTGATTATATGCATTGAGTTTCATGGCCTGCACAACACTAGAAAAGTGGAGCACATTTTGATCCTTTGGTTGAGAGGATTCCACAACTCCATCATTTACCACTTGTTTGTTCTTATTCCATTGCGAGTTCCTTGCCTTATCCCTGTTGGGGTTGTTATTGTTTTGATCATTGTTATTTTTGTTTCCATGTTTGGTCAAAATACCTTGTTCTTTTAAAACATCCTCAATCCTACATGTGGTTTCAACCATAGTATCAAATGAATCAAAAACTATCTTTCTAACTTCATACCGCATTTCGGGAACTAAGTTGCTAACAAGGATATCAATCTTTTCATTTTTAGGAATGGTTCTAGAATATCGAGAGCACTATCATCTCCACCGTTGCAAGAAGGTAACAAAGGATTCCCCTTGACTTTGTTTTAAATTGCATAAGTCCAACATAGTGATTGATCTTGAAATATTGTATGCAAAATGTTGAAGAAATCTATGAACAATCTCTTTGAAAGTCTTAATGGGGGGATTTATATTAGTGAACCATTCTATTGCTTGACCTTTTAGACTCCTTGGGAATAATCTCATAAGATATGAGTCGTCTTGGTGGAACTCAAAACTTGTGATATAAAGCAAGTGCACATGATCATTTAGATCTCCATTGCCATCATATTTGTCATATTGAGGAATTTCAACCTTTCTAGGGAACTCTTTCATGTCAACACTCTTATCAAAAGGATTAGGACAAATTGAATCTAGTGAAAATGAATTCTTAGGTGCCATCATCTTTACCATCATGCTCTTAAGTTCCTTGAGCTCTTCCTCTTGAGATGGACTTTGCTTCTTTATTTTCTTGTCCACATCAAAGTTATAGGGGACTCTAGCACCTTTGTTGATTAGACTCTCTAGGAACTTATCTTTGTTTTTTCTCTAAATATTTCTCCACATATTGTTGGAAAAGTGGTTCTTGTTGCAATTTCATGAAGTCTTGGGAGCTGGAGTCAAAATTCAAGCTACTATCCCCATATTGTGAACCATGATGAGCACATTTTGAAGGTTTTCTTGAGTTCCTAGGAGGTGTTCGTCTCCTATAATGATCATGTCTAGAATCCCTTCTTCCTCTAGGGCTAGGAGATTTAAATGGTATTCTTGAATGTCTTCCACTGCGTGGAGTCTCAGGAGGAGTGGATGGAGGAGATTTGTTTCCACCACTAACACACATGTTATTTAATTGATCATTGAGTCACTGAGCTAAGAGCCTATCTTGTTACTCTTGAAAGGCTTTCTTTTCCATTTCCACAAAACTTTGTCTTTCCAACTCTAGGAGTATAAATTATTCCTCCTTTCCAGCTTGTTCATCTAGGAAGGCTTTCTTTTCACACTCAATCCTCTTAAGTCTTTCACTCATGTATCCTAAAGATGTCTTGAGTAGTGAACTTGGTCTTGAATTTTGAAACAAGTTGTTGGTATAGGTTGCATTAACATGAGTTTCATAAAGTTCATCCCCTTCGTTCGGATGTTATGATAACGCATCTTCATAAGCTTGTCTTTTACCTCTTTCTCTCTCAGCCCTTTGGTGTGGATCTAGGTATCTTGTTGAGATAAGGAGTGAAGTTGGTCGACTATTATGAGAGGAACCAGCAAATGAAATAGCATCTCTATGCTTTGCAAATATGTCATCAAGGCGTTTATCCATAGCTTCCCTTTCTCATCAAGTCATTGTGTAACTCATATCCATAGAAGAGTGAGAAGATGCTAAGCGGGTACCCAACTCACTAAGGTGAATCTTGGAATCAAACCAAATTTCTAAGTTGTTCCTAGGTGATTGTTCAAATATGGGTAATTTTCTCTTACATTTTTGGCGAGTTTGAACAAAGGGTAATTGGTTGAAGACCACTTGAGGTCGTTTTTCTTGATTTACTTGATATCTTGTTGTAAATGTCATGAAAGAAAAGGTACTAGATGATAGGATGACCCTAAGAGACGGTATCAAACTAGGATAGTAAAGGAATTAACTTATCCAAAAAGAGGTGATAACATAGAATTTGCAAGAGGCGTAAGCCAACACTGCCACAGGGGTGCCCACATTTCAGATAAGTATCCTAGCACATATGGATCAGGAAGATGGTCTTACCGAAGTTATATTCATTGAAATTGAATATATGAAAGTGAATGGACAAGAGATTACCAAAACTCTCCAAGCGTGTTATCAAAGAATCTAAAGGTTTATCTTTTCAACAAGGACAGTTTCTAGCTTACCAACTGCAAGCAAAGTCACTTGTGAAATCAAAGATTTCTAACTCAAGCAGTCAAAACACAAGAATCCAAAGCTAAAAAAAGCTTCTAATAGTGGGGTAAGTATCCTAATATGACCCAAATCAACCAAGGAAATGGTAAAATGACAGGACAGCAGGCTAAGCAAGCTCAAAATTGATAGCAAACAACTTTCCGAAATAGAGTTTTGCATGAACAAATGCTTTCTCACTCGAGAATTATAATAGGATCACGCAAAAATATGTAGGATGATGTGAAGGAAATAGAACTGGTGTGATGGGATGACAGAAAATTGATAGCAAGTCGGCAGAATGTTGCTCGAGGATTCTCACAGAGCCACGTGAAGAAATGCGGCGAGCCACGCGAGGAAACAGTTTTATCGTGCGAGGGTTCTGATAGAAAGGAACCAGAACTCAGTTTTGTTCATTTTCAAATAACCAACTAGATGTATTAAAATTTTTTTTTCATGAATCAAGCATGCAAGAAAGCAATCAGGGAGTTCAAACAAATGTCTTGAAACAATGAGCAAGGGATAAAGCAACCTTGCGCATGATCAAGAATAGTGACGTAGTATTTCTACTACCTAAAAATTCTACTTCTGTATGTTCTCAAAATGTTTTCCAATCACCCACATAGTCCTAGAGAATAAAAATTTGGTTGCATTATGATTCTTAGTAATGGTTTGACTCTGTAACTTTTGCAATCTCAAGTGGGTGAAAGCCAATCCCAGCGCACCAAGGTTTTGACACAGTCTAAGAATTTAATCAATCAGGAGCTGCTGAGGAGATCTGACAACCCAACAAGAAACCACACCCATGGAGATTTATTCCACAAGGCCATTTATACAGCTGTTGTTGCTACCATGGCAAAAATGGCTATTACGATTGAGGTTACATCCACATGGTTTACCCAATAAAGAGAATGTCCACTATGGTTAACCCTCTCTAACAAGGAAGACTCACAATATGGACCACATTGGCACTTAGTTTAGATTCAAGGGTTCCAAGTTTTTGATTCTCCCAAAAGGGAAAAGAGAATAATACTCTAGCCTCTTCACCTCACCCAAATGTAGCAAGCAATATTAATTGACCCAATAATTTGAAATCACCTCACGCAAGGTTCGTATATCAACAACAATGACCACCAATCTCCAGAGAGAAAGTACTAGTCAAAGTTGAAGACTAAACCAAGTTTGAAGTAATGAAAACTCCTTCCCTACCTACAAGGGGATCTATCGTCAAGAAGAGCTTCGCATGTAAGAAAAGCTAATAAATCCCACTCTCTCAAGATCGCCACAAATAGTGTTTGTAGGGCCTAATTACTATGTGAAACATATATGCAAGAAAGCAAATCTAGGTCTATTTTTAGAGTACCAATTGGAAATGTGATCTATTAAAGAAAGAAAAAACTCAAGCTAAACACATGAGAGGTCCATTTTTATTTCCAATAATCAAAATTTCATAGAGATGCAACAAAATATCTCAAGTCCAAAGCAACGTGAACATTTTGTTGTTTATCCACGCAAGTCCAAATCAGCAACAGCAACAACAACAAATCAGAAACTACCAGAAATAGTAAACATTAGTGGTTAGAGATGAAAGATATAAAATATAGAAATAAAAATTAGATCTCTAGTGTGAAATCTCTTTCGAAGATTCTCAGAGTGCCACGTGAAGATTCATAGAGTGCCACGCAAAGATTCACAAAATCTCGCGTGAAGAAACACACAGACAACAATAAAAATGCAAAAAATAGTAAACAGTAATAGATCACTGCCTAGTGTTAGAGTCCGCGCAAAAATTTGCACAGAGCCATGCGACAGAGCTTCGTGTATCATGCAAATTTTTGCATAGAATGGCAAAAATCCATGCCATTTTAAGAAAAATGTCGTGCGAATTTGCGTCACAGAGCCGTACAGACGAAAAAATTAGATTTTGCAAGAAAAATGAAAGATGAGGCTAGATCTGCCCCACCGTGGGCGCCAAAAATGTTTGATAAAAATGTGTCACACTTCTATGGGTCATTCCATTTAAGTTTGCTTAATAATGAGGCCTCAAATATCAACTCATAGCTCCCTAGTCATGGAGTGCAAAGGTGTGTGATGAAGGCCCTCAGATTGACCTAGTTGTGCCTATGCAAGTACACCATGAAATGAGAGATTCAATGCATGAAAATGAAATATATTCTATATGATAACAATGCAAGATTAATCTAGGAAAGGAAATACAAATGCAAGTTTAATCTATGAAAGGAAATACAAATGCAAGCTTAATCTATGAAAGGAAACATGAATCTAATCTAACATGCAAGTGCAAAATTTATCTAAATGGATTAACATGGGGCATAAAAGAAGAAGACAAGAAGAGAGAAGTTGCAATATCCAAGCTTGAGTGTTCAAATTCTTCTCCAATATTTCTCTCCAAACCTGCTGCATAACAATACAAAAAAAGTGTGATCCTAAATGAGAAGGAGAGGGCTCCGTATAAAGAAAAGTGAACGGTTGAGATTAAGAGGCAAAAGGAAATGAGCAATGGTGGAGATTAAATCTTGATTGATCCATGTGCTCATTAAAAGAAAAAATCCCACCACTTAGAAAGATGTGAAGAAAAAGGGATTTTTATTTTATTTTTGTTTAATTTATTTCCTTTTTCATCAAAAGAAGAGCTTTAAGTGGGGATTTTTATTTATTTAATTAAAAGAGGGGTTTACTTTTAATTAAATAAATTAGAAGAATTGTATTTAATTAAATTGGAGGAATTTAATTTAATTAAATAAGATGAATTTTATTTAATTAAAAGGAAGGAATTTAATTTAATTAAATAAGATGAATGTTATTTAATTAAAAGGGAGATTAAATCTTTTAATTAAATAAAAATGATCAAACCTTAGGAAATAATTAAATTAATTATGATTTAATCAAGGAAATTGATTTGAATTGAAAATGTTGCAAAGCATTGATTTAGGAATTTGATAAATTTATAAATTGATAAATGGGGGACCATAGTTCAGGCGACCATTTTTGGGTACATACAGTCATAAACTATGACACCTTCACACTGTGGACTTTGATGAAGCCGTGAGCCTTCTTTTATTGGACTAAGCATACTACATGTTCAATTTGTAACATAATGTAACCCTTTGTCTAAAATTTTATTATTACTGTCTGAACATTTTAAGAATATGCAGTTTGTCTCAGTGCAAAAATACACTGTATGTTTAACTTTATATAAATCATCACCCATGGGGTTCGAGCATGGGCTCATGACTCCCATGGGCAACATTCATGACATGAAACTCATCCCAAAAATGTACATCCCCTGCTCTGCATCTTCTCGACCCCATCCCCTGCATATACTGAATTTTCAATTTTATTCAAACATGAATAATAATAGCATGTTAGTTGATGGATACACACTATATTAATAAAAGCATGTTTTAGATGATGGCCTCACATGTTACTATTATTTCAATACACCAGAATATCACTATTTTCCTTACACTCTGCATAGAACATTACTTCATATTCACATCAGGCATATCGATACTATACTTGACCTCCTTTTCAAAGAAATAAAATACCACAGTATCATTGACCCTTGAGTTGATTCAGAGCCATAACATGAATACACCCTATTTTTCTCTATTCTCATGAACATATGCATAAATAGATATCAATGTTTAAAGTGCATATTCCTTTTAATTTGTTTGCAGAAATAGATATCACTGTATTGATTTCTTATCTCATTAAACAATATTGACATTATGTACTTGTTTAATGCCAACAGTTTATGCATATGTTTTTCTCGCATCTTGACACAATGTAGCCATTTTATGTAAATGCACATTCTATGACATTATATAAATACACTATTACTCTAATTCTTGCACATTATTTTTCATTTGTAGCTCATATGCAGATTATCAATTCTGTTATATATCTTCATTTTTTTGCAAACCATACTATTATGTAAACATAAACATCAACAGTTCATAACATGGGACTGATGATGACATGATTGATTGTTTAGCATACATTTTCCATAATTGACTCCCATTCACATGTCTTTTCTGCATTTGCATACTTATTGTACCAGCATTACTTCAAATTCATCCTGCATGATGATAGTAAACATTTTCTCCTCCATTTCTGCATATCTCTTCTCAGGACCCTTTATTGACCATGTGTCTCCTACAGCATCATTGTATCATCCTTCATGCATTGTATCCTCCTTCATGCATTGTATCCTCCTCTTCTCCATCTGCATGAACTATAACCTCTTGTGATGCACACAACATTCTTGTATGTAATGCCTTATATGAACTTCAATCATGGACTCATGACACTCACTGCATTTCTTTTGTTATCTGCATTTAGTTACCTATTCATCTATTGCACACACATCACCAATCAACCTATTAGGTCAGAAAACAAAATGGCCAATTAATGTTTGTGTGTGAGTGTCATATGAGATGATACTCATTCATGAATGTTGGTTGGTTTGTTTGTGTTTGTTAAACTAACATGCTGATGTCATTAAAAATAAAGGTTTCTCAGATAGAAATACTAAGTCACTTTGATTCAGATATCTCACTTTGAAAATAAGTACAATATACATCAAAATGACCATTAATAGTAAAAGGTTTCATGTTTAAAAACAATTCCCTTTAATACTATCTTTCACTTAGTGTGGATGCACATTTCCTTATTACATTGAATTTACCAGATAGATATACAACATTGAAAGAATTGATTGTAGTTGTATGCTCGTTGTGTTTCATCCATTGTTTAGATCCAGCTGGATCTAACACCATTTTCTCTCTCATGTTGCAGGTGAAAAACCCTAAAGACTTAGTGAAGATGAAGACGTGAACCTGGAGAGCTAAGACCTGACAGACAACCGCCTGAAAACAAACATACATTAAGGCAATGCATGAGACCCCTACTCCATACTTCTATCATGCTTTCTACTCTACAAATATACTCTTTGATTGACATGAACTATGAAATATGAAAGGACACTTGTATACTACATTCAGTTTGAATGCACAATGTAATGATCAGTTATAAAATTGAAATTTTAAAATGTGATCAATACTAGAGTACAATAATGAAATCTGATAATGAATGCAATAATTAAATGTTAATCAACAATACCTGAAAGATAGTGTTAATTGGACCCTTAAAATACAATCTTTTCCTATTTGTGTTTATTTTTTGTATGTTGTAATTTTGGGTAACAATTATAATAACTTGCATGTTATAAATCTTATAAAAATAAATAAATAATTAGAATTGAATTGTTTGATTTTCTAGTCATGGCTCTTTTTCTTAAAAGATTTTATCTAAATCATTATATAAATTTAACAACCTTCTAATTTAAAATTAAATTAAAATTAAATTCTATCAATTTTTTAGAAATAGGGAAAAAAATTAAAATTGATGCCAGTAGTTCCAAACAGTGGAAAAATATCTTCATTTATAATTTCTTTTGGTAAAACTATTTTATGTAAACCACTAAGTTTGTTGAAAGAATTACACAATTCTAAAATTGTATTCTTAGAAACTCACATTTTTCATAGTTGCTCACATCACTACCAATCATATGTACAAACTTATATGCTTAATAAACAATTTGTTGATTATCTCTAATATTTAACTTTAGAGAAATAAAAGAAAAAGTTGTAATTATTTTTGTCAATAGAAATATGACATATAAATTCTTTCCAATATATTTAAAATGTCTCATTTTTTGCACCAGAATAATCACTGAACAAATTCAACGTCAATAAGAAATAGTTGGTAGTTTAGGAATAAGTTGGTAATATGCAAAATACAATGAATCAACAAGATGATCCAAATCATCATGAAAGAATTTTCAAAATTTTAAATGTAGTAATGGTTTAGTGTATGTCATATTGTGTTTAGCAATTCTAGTGTTCTAATTTTTCTAGGGTTTCTCTCAATTTTAATGAGATTTTATTAATAAACACAATAAAAATGCATCAGACAATATGGTTGCTCACTTTAAAAAAATAACGCATGACCCGAGGGCCTAAATTAGCCTAATTTTTGTAGGATTACCATTGGTCTCTCACAAGAAAACAATTGTAAGTATGTACAACCTAGTACTCGAAAGGTTTAGTTAAAGATTAATCCAAATAAATAAAATGCCACATCCACAATAGATGTCTAGAGGTCCAGTTGCATGAGCCTAGTAGCATAGTCTCAGCTAACACTGGCTTAAATTTTCTCTTACCTTCAAGGCCCCGAAGAAACCTTATGATCTAGGTATTTTAGCTTACTGAGTGGGTTCATGTTGAGTAAATTCATGGTACAATCTTATACCATTACACCTGTGAGATAATGCATATAGGCTCGCTTTCTTAAAAAAAAAAAAAGAATTATTCATAGTAAGGGCTCCAAGAATATCAATTGGTGTTAAGCATGAGAGATCCTAGGTGACCAATCCAATGATCAAGCTCTAAAGAGTTCCTAAATAAAGTTTCATATCACCAAGGAACTTAAAGCCACACCTCACACCACTAAACCAAGATTGGACTCAAGGTTTCACTTCTATTCGTATATATAGCTGTGTGGAGAGGTGTGCTTGAGGTTGAACCTAGAGGTCATGAAATCCCTAGGAAAATCTCCTACTTAAAAAAGGAAATCGGGCGCCACTTTACATTTCTTTCTACACCAGGGGAAGGAAAGAAAGGGGAGAGGATACAGTATAACAATTAGGGTCCACTTAATAGAAGTGCAAGCACACAATGGAGATGCAATTAGTTGTTCACCACCCTTAGAAAAATAATTTTTTTATCAAATTCCACCTAACAGAAGTGCACGTGCACAATTGAATTACAATTAGCTGTTCGTCATCCTTAGAAAATTGAAGTGTTATTTATCAAATACACAGGTTTAGAAATTGTATATTACACTATTCCAAATTTCTTTCTATACTGCCTCTGTTTAGTATTAGACAACTGTGGTGCTTGATTTCTCGATACCCTACCAATATTGTCAAATGCATCTCTAATTATTGCAGATGTGGCTCTGTATCTGGCGTATGTAGTGTTTCATCCTACATATGAGACAAAGATTAAATAACCTGCAAAATCTAAAAACTTCAAGAAATTTGTCAATTTAAGGCATGTTCATGTCAGGTTCACTAGAATGTAGGGATATAAATTTCCGAAAACTGTAATGAGATGTGATGACAACCACAAAACTTAATTTTCAAAGAGAAAATCCTTATTTATCAATAGAGAAATAAAATTAAATGAAAATCATAAAATAAATTCAAATCTAAACAAGTGCTCTCAACCCATACAAAGCATCCATTTTACTCCTCTTCTTTGTGATTGAATGTTGACTGTCACAAATTTGCAATGTGATTGCACAAAGATTCGAAAACTGTTATTCATCATAGTTGGGAGTCAAGGTTCTTTTTATAGATTTTAGGATCCCTATCGATGATTTAGAATAAGAGGTGGGGATAGATGAATGTTGGCTAAGATCTACTGAAACAATCTGATTAAGATAATAATGATTTAGAATTGGCTGCATGAGTTAGATATAAAAAAATGAAAAGGAGTGCTAGCAAAAAAAGGATTTGTCGGACATTTCTCTCTGATTTTAGTAGCAGGTCCGAATTTCCTTATGCTTGGCAATTTCTTTTTGCATTGAGGGCAGTCAAGGAGGTGCGAAATTAAGTGGAAGAGCTGGACAAATTTTACAACATCATCTCCAGCTTCCTCTTCATACAGTCAGCAAGCAAGACATTCTCTGATTTTTTAAAGTACAGATTCGTTTCTCTCCATTTTTGGCGATTTTTCTAGTGTTTGAAAGCTTTAGGGACAGCGAATTTTATTGATTGGAAATCAGCGATTCACCTTGGCATCATTTCCAACCTCTAGGATCATACAAGCAGCGGGCTAGGGCATCGAGTTTCATCCATTCAGCACTCAGGCCTGACCAAAACAAGATCGAATTTCCTCTCTCCGCCTGGGCAAATAGCGAATTTGATAGAGAAGAAGAGAAGATAGCAGCCCTCTCAAGCCACCATTTCATGAAACATCATCTTAGGGCATTCTGATTCCCTCATTCCATTCGAATCAAAGTTGAAGGGCTGGAGCGAAATGAAAGTTGGAGGCATTAGAAAACTTTTCTTTCCCATCCTCATTGCCAGATTGTGGCTTGAGCCCTGCGACTTTGAGTTAATGCTAGGGCAGCGACTGTAATAAAGAGGCCCACAAAACGAATAATTCAAATAGAATTGGCGAAATTACTCTGACTTGTGGCAGCGAATTACCCTTTCTGGGGCCTGCGAATTAGGCAGTAGGAGCAGTTGGTTTACCTTCTACTTTTAGGCCTGCGAATTACTCATATTGGGTCTGATTTTACATGAGAAATTCATCCAAGGTGGTAGCGATCTGGGCTTCTAC
>MU227025.1:971422-985897 GCA_018584345.1 Thuja plicata
TATTTTTGTATTTTTATCTTACCATTATGTATCCCACTCCTTTATAGTCTATTTAGGATGATTATTTATGCTCTAAATCGCTAACCATGATTTCTAATGAGGTACTCTCGGAACAAGGTCTCACTGCTTAGGGTAAATTTATTCTTAAAGTTGATAAGTTGACCACTGGTTGTCGAGGAAACTGTTATGCATTTCAGAAGGAAGGACTCAACTCGGCACCAAGTATAAGCTCCCTCTGAAGTTATAGGACCACAAAATGATATCTCAAAATGTGATCAAAATTGTAACTATCATGGTCAGTAAAATTTGTAAATTGTAAATTTTTTTGGTAGTGGGTATGCCCACGGACCTATGTATTTATGAAATCTCGACAAAGCTCGAGTCGTGGGAATGCCCACGTATATTTCTATATCAGGTATAGGACTTTTGTCTTGGGCAAGGTTGGAGGTTTTCTCGACCCCACTCTTTCCTACCAGCGCCCGTAGTGAGTGGGGTTATACTGTAAAAATTATTTTTAATATTAATAAAATTCTGGCTTCGGCCTTTTAGCGATAAAAAAAAAATAAAAAAATGAAAAGGAGTTAACTGCATTGGTATATTAGCTAAATTTAGAATGAGTGTCAGTTAGAGAGCTGGAAGTAGAAGAATAGTTAAAATTAAATAAAATAAATATTTTATTTATTTTTAGAAGAGGTTTCTTTTTTGAAAAAAGTAAATATTTAAATAAATTAAAGAACTTATTTGATTATAGAAGACTTAGTTTACTAATTAAAGAATTAAAATAATTATTTTGTTAAAAAGGATTTAAAGAAATGATATAATTAAATAATTCAAATTATTTAATTAATAAGAAAAAAGTAAATTGCATAAATAATACAGATTATTTAATTATTGGGGAGGAATAAATTAGTTAAATTAAAAAAAAAAAAAATAATAAATTATAGAAGTTAGAATTATTAAATAGTTAAAATTTATTTAATTATAAGTGAGATGGATGAAATTTTAGATTTTGAATTTAAATTAGAAGAATAATCTTAGATTAATTAAGTAATTAAATTATTTAATTAATTAGGAGGAACGGTAAGTAAAAATCCTACTCGTAGCATTGGACAATTTTTAATGTTTACACTCCAATCATTCTTCTTGTTGTATAAATACCTTCTTTCCCCTTAAATTTTTATTTATCTCTATTTCATGTGCTCCTTTTCATGATGAAACTTTAGAACACATACACATACACATACACATACACATACACATACATACATACATACAAACATACATACATACACATACATATACACATACACATACACATACACATACACATACACATACATACATACATACATACATACATACACACACATACACACATACACCCAGACATACATACATATCACTACTATAAATTCAGCTGACATCGAATAATTAGACCCGCTATCTCTGTTTCCTTTTATTGTTGTTGTGGGTGCTTGTGCTATTCATTATAAAGTAGCATTCCATGGATACATCTCATTATGTTTTTATAACACTACATCTCTTCTTTTTGGAATGAATTACTCTCTCTCTCTCTCTCTCTCTCTCTCTCTCTCTCTCTCTCTCTCTCTCTCTCTCTCNTTTCTCTCTCTCTCTCTCTCTCTCTCTCTCTCTCTCTCTCTCTCTCTCTCTCTCTCTCTCACTCTCATTTCAACATATCATGAATTAATTTGGTAGGGAAATAAGAAATGAAATCAATGAAGAAGCTAAATAAATCCAATGGAAAATTATTTAGTGAGTAAACAAAAAGTTGAGATGAATTAGATTTTAATGTAAGTGTGAAAATCAAAATGCTAATAGAAATGATCACATGATAGGTTTTATAGTCGAGAGGAAGTATAAATGAAGATAAAAAAAAAATTATAAATAAGATTAGGGAGAATAAATCTCTATTGTATGTAAAAATAATAGGTCAAACCAATAAAATAAAAATTTAAGAATTTGTAGTTATAAATACTTTTAGTTTTGAAAAACGGTTATCTAGGATTAGAAAGGTTCAACCAAGTTTAGAATTAAAATATTTTGTTTGATTGTTTAATTATACAAATCTAATACGATACATGTAGAGAAGAATAAATGGACCTATATTAAATAACAAAAGTTAATTTCAATAATAAAATATGTTGCAACAAAAATTAAACATAGAGAATACAAAAAAAAAAAAATAGTTCTTAGGTCTATAATTGAAGTAGAAGTAATTTAGGTAGATTTTGTAGAATCCTTAATTATTTGGAATCTATAATAACCAATGATAATTAATTATTTCTATTTTTTATTTTTTATAAAAATGGGCATGCCATTGTATTTTATTAAACTGCTTCAGTGAGGCTCTAGGAGGAAAGAAGTAAGAATACCTCCTTTGCTTGCCAGCATACAAAATGGAAATCCCATACTACGAGTAGCTTATGCTCCCAAAAATTTCTGTCTCAAAACCATACAACCAAGAATCATAGATTTGCATTTAAAATACCCCTGAGAGCCTAACCAATAATATAACCACTGTATATATCATACCTTCGTGCGGAATATTAAATACAATACCCGAGTAATTTTAGCCCCCAAAAAACCCAAAAAACTGCCTATGACCCAGCACATTATCCCCTTGGATTTACCAAGCCATGATATTGGCATGGGCATTGACAAGAATTGGGTAAAGATGCTGCGTCTACAGTCAAGGAGTTGGAATTCAGAGTACCCTTCGGGGTCCCTGCGTTTGAAAAATAGGAGGCAGCAAGGCCATCATTTTTGGTATACACCAAGATGGTAGCCATATTATCAAAGAGATTGTAGGCTTCCGCCATAATTGATGCTAGGATGAAATCAACCACCAACTCTTTGTTTTCTAAAATTTCATTGAGTCCCAGCCAGTAATTCCTATTTTAAACGCATCATATAGCTTAACAAATACCATATCCTTCTCCAGTTGGCTCAACAGAAAAAGACCTCAAACCTAGACCTGTGATCCCCTAAGACTATAACCCAAAACAAAACAGTGTATACTTTCTGCTGACTCAAAGTCTGGTCTAACAACCTTGTCAACCATTTCCATAAAAGGAATGTAATCTTGCATTAAGTCATAGAAATTAGACAGGAAAACAGACAAGACCTGTGAGTGAAAAATGTTGTGCAGAGAAGATGGAAGTAGGATGTTCTCACCGATGACACTCTGTATAGCATCCAAAACCTCTTCCGACAGTGTGTTGAAAATCACCTTCATTTGACGATGTAGATAGTCATCTAGGATCGAGCACTCCCAGTGATGAATTGGAAGATGAATCCGCATGTTGAGGTCTCTCTATTCCATGACTGCAACAAACCTAAACCCATAGAGGTGAAACTAAAGAAAAAACTCTTTCAAATTGCACTTATTAATGGCCAAAAACCATAAAAAACCATCACCTCATGTCGGAAGAATGAATCTTACAACACAAATTGGTGAATTATAAAGGATAGCCAGGTGTTGCCTAAATGTCATTACCAACCCTAGAAATGTGTGAGGAGATGGAAATATTGTACTTGGGAGCATGGCATCCAAGTGATCAATTCCTTATGTACCACCTCATCCCAAAGAATTTAACCAGTTTTGGCAACAGGAATAAATATCCTGAAGAAATGTGACACCTCACCCTTCGAAGTGACACCATGTACCCATATACTCGATGTGGGAAGAAAAAGAAACACATACTTTGAGGAACCAAAGCTGTATTAAATCTGTTATCTATGCCATCTGATACCAGGCTCCTTGGGATACTAAAGAGTGCTCATGATCACCTGTGATGACCTAACCCAACACGATCCTGCCTCATAAAATGATAGTACATTAACCCTTCGTACAAGGGGTCATTTCAATCTTAACCCAAGAGATTCCCTTATCATAGATTATGGAACTAACTAGGGGTTTGTACTCCCACATAGTTGAGCTACCATCCATTTTGACACCCTTGTTGGCTAATCAGTTTGCCAGCCCATTTGCCTCACTGTAGAAGTGCAAAATTTTATATTCTGCAAACTTTGAGAGCAACTTCCTAGCATCATTAAGGATGTATTGAATCTCCCATCTAGGTGAGATTTGGAGTGAGAGGGTAGAAGTAATGATCTAAGATTCCCCCTCAATGTGTATATACGTGATTTCCTATGAGACAACAAGAGATAATCCCAAAAATAGAGCCCTAGCCTCCGCAATGTTATTCAATCCATTTAGAATCTTAGTACTAGCTTCTCTAATTACTGACATGTCTAATTCCCTTGGGACATAACCAACTCCCAATTCCCCTGGATTTCCCTTAGAAGCCCCTTCGAAGTTGATTTTAGTAAAAACTTTATCTAGAGGTTCCCACTTGACATCTTTCCTACGCTCACCCTTTGATTGCTTCCCAGTAAGGACACCTTTGAATGGGATAACAATGGAAGCCCATGAGCTCAAAATTTTAGAATCTTCTGAGGTGAACATAGAAGAAAGATATTTGGATCGGGAAGAGTAAGTATTCACCATATCAGAGATTGATTTAGCATCTATATCACAGACCTGGCTCACCAAACTGACTTCCTTTCTGAAAATTCTCTTATTCCATTCCCACCAAATGCACCATGTTACAACTACTCGTATGACTCTCCAAATGTGACCAAAGAATGTATCTTTATATAGGAGTGGACACTATTCAAGGAGATGTATTAGTGATTCTAGAATGGGGCCCTGCCAACCTAGCTTACCCAAGATCCAATACCCATTTCCTGTCCAAAGGGGCAAGAGACAAATAGATGATCTGCTTCTTCAATATGGGATTTGCATAAGACACACTAAAATCTGTTAGCAATGCCAAGTCTACTCAGTCACTAGTGAGGTTCCTCTTAAGGATTGTCAGCCATAAGAAATATCATTCCTTAGGGAGAACTACCGGGTGCCAACAGAACTTGAAGAGCTGAGCAATAGGATGTCGAGCATGGCTTGTAATATGAAGATACCCCAGCTTAGCATAATATCTACCATTTGGAGCAACTGACCAGATCAATATGTCACTAACTAAGTTAATGTGTAACAATCTTTGGTCCACGATGCATTTCAGTAATGCCTCTTGGTCCTGAGGAATGTCAACTTGAGATATATCTCTCCATTCTTCCTTAATTCCTGTGTGTATCAGAGAATATAAAAATAAAAATATTTGTTTATTACGTGTTGAGGCTGAAGAAACTGTAGCACATATCTAGAAAAGAACATATTGTATTATAAGACTTCTTTTTATGATTGAAGTATGGCTTTAATAAGTAAGGTTTTCTATTTTAGGAAAAATCTAACATTTTTCGTAAGTCCAATATTTACAATATGAAATGTGTCCTTTACAAAATAACTAGTGAGAAGATACGTAATGCATAAGTTATATATCACAACCCATTGACATTATAAAACTAGTCAATTTCAAATGCATATACAATTTGAAAAACATGTAAACTAAAACAAGCCTAGCTTATGGCTTTACCAAGCATTACCTTCCTAGTTCATAGAGGACTAAAGAGGGATATACCTCTAGAGGGATGCAATGATGGATGAAATCAAATTTTTTTTTACATGTTTTCTATTTATATGTCTCTGAAAGGAATGAAACAAAAATACAAATCAAGGATTGTAGAATAGAAGCTCACAATTTTTAATTGTTCTAGATGCCTCGAAATAATCTCAAGCAAAAAAATAGTATAAAAAATACCCTTTATATAGGAATTAATCCTTTAATGACCATCCTACCTTTTCAATAATTTATATTGCTTCCAAATTTATGGCGCCCTAAACAAAAATCAATAAGATGTACTAGTTAATGTACGATATATAACTCAACAAGTTAAGATCCTAGAAACATAAGAGCACCTGTAATGCTCTAAATTGGTTCAAACCTTAGTTTCCTAAAAAATAAATAGATGAGGAAGACGTCATAAGAGGCCTAGATAATTTCAATAAATAGAATGACCAATAGCCACTATTAATAAATATTTGGAATAATTCATTCTAGATTGACAGATAAATTTCCTTTAAATAAATTTTCCTTTCCCCATCATAGATACACCAACAACCAAAAGAAGATGAGTACCTTAAGCCACATTACTACAACAATAGCCAACACTGAAAAATATTATTTTTCTAAGCTAAAAGGATATTAGAACTCAATGCAGTTATTGCAATCTTCATCAGATATAAATGAAATTTTTCTGTATACAACATAGTTTGAAAAAGTATAAGAAAACAAACCATATAAAACTAAAATTTCAAGATATCCCACATTGTTTTTACATTTTTTAAGTCCATCTTATTTCAGTTTGTTTAATCAACTATAGTAAATTTAAATTTTAACATAAGAGTATCTCTTTGAGACAATTTATCAACATAACATGTTTCTCCATCATGCTTCAACATTTAGGAAGCATGTTTAGCAAATAATTTCAACCTATAATATCCAAACATACTTAAGGAATGAATTCATCCTTAGTTCTAGGAAATCAAATCAATAATTTGGTAAGGAAAAGTAAAAGAAGACATGTATACTATACACAATTTGTTTTTTTTTTTAAATATCCAAAATTGCTAATGTAGTACTATTTGTATAATATAATACAATGTCCAACAAAATGAAAATCTGCCCAATAAAAAATTTTGTCCCAAAAATGATGTATACAATGTGTAGTCTTTTTCATTGTTTAATCTCTTTGAATAAAGTTGGGGGAAGGATAGGTGGGGGCCACAATTTCATGATGTGTTTGAACTACAATCATCCAAAAAATGATATTATTTATTTCATGATACATTATAATAAAAAATATTTATCTTTTAAATCTAGGAAAGAAGGACATAGCTAAAAAACAATAAGCAACTTGAGTTCTAGATATTTCTCCCTATTTTACATTAATGTAGAAGCCATTCTCTTCCCTTGTAAGTCATAAATTTTAGTCACAGAGTCCTTAAGTTGGGATGGATAATAGAATGTGTATGGTTGCAAAGTTAATAATGTAGAGCAAGAATTACAAATAGAAAAAAAACAAGTGAAAATTAATAATTATTCATTCCATTACTATAAGTGTTGGTTAAAAAGTGCATCAAACTACAAAACTCAAAGAATTTTCCTTTTGAAAACCTAAGATAAAATATGAAATTAATAGTACCGAAGGGTGACAGAGTAGAGAACTTATCCTTTTTGTGTGCATGGAATACCCAAGACGACCATGTTTTATTGTACCAATCATGGTATGTATGGTCAATAGGGAAAAAAAGGTAGAATACTATAGAAGAACATTAAGGAAGTTAATTGATAAATAAATACATATGCACATACCTGTAATTTTCTATATAAAGTTAGTACCTTAGGAGCTTTATTTGGGATAGAGTATTAAGTGCTCAAAAACAAGTATTACAATTTAGCATTATGTGATTTATAAAAATAGGAGATTGATTATTTATAAGGAGTTTAAATTCATTCTATTTAATGACAAATATTATGATGACTTTTTTTTTTTTATAGTCTTCCACTAGATTGACTTGGTTTATTTTTGTGAGTGCTCCTATCACATTGTGGGGAGTTATTTTGGCTATGTAGATAGGAACCTATAAAGATATTAAAAATTAGAGGAATTAAAAGCTATTCACACAAGAAACATAATCAAACATAAAAAAAAATTATATATGTCATAAAATGAGTAATCATGTTGATTCACTATTATTTTAAGAGAGGAAAAGAACAACAAAATACCCCTAAAATGATCGGTTTACTTTAAATCCAAATAACCCAGTTGCACTTAGGTCTTGTAATTTACTAAGCCAAGAATGAGGGTATTTAGTAAGCTTGGATAACAAAGTTGAGGCTTGCGAGCTTCAATTCCCTCTATTTCCCTCCTTTTTCACGTTTTTTTTTTCCTTCAAAATAAGATTCTCAACTTCTTTATTATCGGGATTGCACATCATCAATTGGGTATTTGTAAAACTACCACCATAATTATACATGTCTTCTGAGCTTTCTAACCATATATTTTTTATTTTATTTTTGGCCAACATTAACATATTCTAGTTTAATTTTGTATTACAAGTGTCTCTATAGTTTTCATAGACATATGTGTACCAACGTTTTAATACCTTTTGATTTGCTTGACCAAATTTAAATCAAATTATATACTATTATTGTGCAGTTTATTCTTTACAATTAAGAAAAATTCATTTTTGATTATTTTGATGCAAGTTATGTTTCGTGCACGAACATGCATCTATATTTTTTAGGATGCACCCACATCAAAAAGTTATCAAAAAAATACTCAACAAAAAACTAAAAAAAAATATACAACTTCTATCCCTCACTCTTAACAATCATTCTACCAAAGACTTTTAAAAATATGAAATCTAAAGTTATGACATTTTGATGTGCACGCTAGTCACTATGGTATTTGTTTCTAAAATAATTAAGAACAATTTTATGTGCGCATAGGATTTGACCCTCTTAATCTTATCCATTTTTAGAAATCTTTAGTACTTTAGAAAATAGATTTAGAGTACCACAATTCTTGTTCTTTTCACATCTTCTAATTTTGAGTGCATTACTCTCAAATTTCTGTTCCAAGTTTAGGTTTACCTGATTTCTGAAAAAAAAAAAAAAAAAAGTGGCCACTTATACCCCCTTTCTTGCACACCATCTTGGGGCACTTACCTCACTAAAACATCATATATGACATCAATGGTATAAATAATGAAAAATGTGATGTGTGTCTCACCGCCATTGGAATGGATGATGGGGTTTCCTCTTACCCTTTATGGTCCACCACCTTGATAGTCGAAGTAGGACCCAAGGTGGAGTTTTCAACATTTTTTGTGATTTCCAAGTTGTACCTCTTTTAGGTCAAACTAGGTATCCCCTAGTTGACCTCCATTGGAGTTGTCCCCTCGATAGTGTATAAATTTCTAAAGCTTTCCCATGAGGGTATCATTCACACACTCCAAGGTACGATATCATCCCTTGGTGTGATATGGAAGCTTCTCTCTTGATCATGTATAGCCTAATTCAGTAGGGCACCTAAATCCCCAACATGATATAACATTTATTTCTTATTATAAATTTAAAGATGAGGAATTTAATCTGAAATCTATAGAACCTTCCCCGACTCATTCATTCCATGAGGATTGATATACTTTATCCTTTTCTCCTTCTATATTGGCAGCTCAACATAAGCGTGTTCCCCACAGGAAGCATCCTTACCTACCTTGGGCCTTGTATCCTCTCATGGTGCCTTATGTTCCTACATCTGCACGTAGTGTGGAAAAGAAAAAGGAACCTATGTTGTCTAAACTTAAGGTGAGTCTGTCCTTCCCAATCTCCATTATAGAAGATATACCTCATCCTTCCATTTATGGTAAGGGTAAGAGGTCTCCTAGGACCACACAGTCTCCCTTGGAACCTTTCCCATAGTTTTTGAGGGTGCCATGTGTTCCTCTTGCTACCCATAAGGCAAAGAGGGGGGACGCGCGACAAAGCCAATACTTCTTATGTTAGCACCACATCCCACCCCATCGGTAGAACCATATTATTTTTTGGTAACAATAGCGATGGCCTCTCGTATTGAGTAGGATGGATTTGTACCCTTGCAGGATTTTTAGCCTATTCCCCATTTGTGTCAAAACCATCTTTCACATGAGAGCAAGAATTGTCAACAAGATTGGGATTTGGCACATGAGGCTTCCATGAGGGTGGAGAGTATGTCTTCTAAGGTCATGTATGATTTTTATTCCACTTAGATCTTTTCTCCTATCTCCATTGTAGTTGTGCCCATTTTCTTCCATGCAACCTCCATTGTCACACTTCCCCCTTCATTGGGAGTGACCATTGGGCCTCGCTCTAAGTGAGTCCAATTATTCATCTCTCCCTTTTAGGATCCACTACTCATCACCATCCTTTCTGATATCCCACATTTTTTCATGTCAGTGAACATATTACACAACCTAGTGGTGTCCACTGTGGTGACGTCCACCTAGCCTACACCTTCTCCTTCACATGATCTCCATGATAGATTACCCAATATCTTGAAAAATGGAATAATGGATTACAGGGATTCACCTTGCATCCTTCAAGAGGAAGTTCTATCAAGGACCTATCCCAAAGTTTCAATATCACAAGTCTACTCTAGAAGACCCTCTTTCCATTTTGTTCCTCATAGTGGAGCATGCTTCGGATTCTTTTGAATTCATTTCCACCCATTTTGTAGAGGGAAATGGGGCATCTTCTTCATTAGTGCCACCAAATGGGTCTCTAACCTATTCCTTTTCTAATTTCTATATCATATTCAAATAATTCTTATTAGATTTTGATTCAAACAAAAAATAATGAGATAAAATATAGATTTATCCAAAATGCTCAATTAGGCATGCTCCAAAAATAGCACAAAAATTATCCAAAAATACTAAAATAAATATAAAAATCACATGGAATCATATGAAAAAACCAATACATTTATTCCACACTTTTGACAGTAAAAAGGCTGCAATACAATAGAAAACAAACTGAAGCTCACAAACCACAAACTTTCACACTAAAAACTACAGTAAAAACCTTGCAAACAAAGCACAGATCTACAATCTTTAAGCACTAATGCAACCTCTAAATAAATTTTACTCTAAATACCTACGAGCACATGACCTACAAATCTTTACCACTCTTTTTTAGCAGCCAAAAGATATTTTTCTCCAATGGTTTCTGTAGAGAAAATAATTAGTAAACAAGAATGAAAATGAGAAAAGATAAGTTAGAACTTATATTTATCATATTTTTTCCACCAAAATGGGCCCAAATAACAACACTCAAAGAGGGAAAATAATCCTCCTACACCTGTTAAAAATGGATGGATCTCCACAAAATGTGGTCAAATCTTCATTAGCTCCATATTCAAATTTTCTCAATCTTGCATTTGAAATGCATTTAATTTAAAAATGCCAATTCTCCCAAATCCATGTCTCCTTAGCAAAACTAAATAATTTAATAAACATAAATTTTCTTTCCTCCACAAGTTATCAAATTTATCCTAATTTTGAAATCTAACTTATTGTGCTTGTCAGCAAGGCCAAACTTACTATTTCAGGAAAATGGCCATGCTAAAAATAGTAACTTCTATAATTAGAAAGGGGACATGACAATTCCCCCCTACCAAATATTTATATTCCTCAAGAAATAAAGATTGGGATGATTGATAATTTTTTATCCTTCCCATCTTGCATCTTCAAATGGAAATCCTTTCTATTTTATGAAGTGTTATGTGAGGCTCCATTACTCAATTTCTTTTCCCTGGTTTCCAACACCTTATCTAGAATCAAGATCAATTTCCCTTAATCATCTAAGGGTAGTAACTATGATGAAGCCACAACATATTGTCTTATTTCCTTCTTAAGACAGGGGACATGAACTATAATATGTATGCTACAGTATGGTGGAAGCTCCAAATCAGAAGCTACCTCACCTACCCTCCTAATGATCTTATAGG
This sequence comes from Thuja plicata, assembly GCA_018584345.1. NCBI lineage: Eukaryota > Viridiplantae > Streptophyta > Pinopsida > Cupressales > Cupressaceae > Thuja > Thuja plicata. The sequence goes on from MU227025.1 coordinate 982,952, forward strand.
GTCCATAAAATTTGGGCTTCAACATTCTTGAACCACTCTTCTTTAAGGTTAATTTATTATATGGATGCAACCTCACATATACCAAGGCTACCACTTTAAAAACCTTTTATGTCCTCTTTCTATCTGCATTTAATTTCTGCTAATTTTGAGCATGGTGAAAGTTATCTTTAAGGACCCTCAAGATATATTGACTTTGTTGAAAAAAAATCATTGGTTGCAAGAAGTCGACTATCTAGAAAAAAAAAAAGTCAATACAAAATATTTCATCCAAGCCATAGAGAGCTCAAAATGGAGACATACCGATAGATACATGATGTGAAGTATTGTATAAATACTCCCCTAAATGAAACCATTTTACCCAAGCACCTTGTTGATTTGAAACACAGTTACTCAAGCATCCCTCTATCCACTTGTTGACTATATTTGTTTTCCCATCTATATGGGGGTGGTAACTAGTGTTAGGGGTGAGTTTTGTACCTTTTAAGTGGAAAATATCCTTCCAAAAATAGATAAGAAACCTGCTATCTCTATCACTAACAATGCTTCATGGAAAACCATGCAATCTACATATATCCTTGAAAAACAATTCTGCTACTTGGGATGCCTTCAATTCAAATATGATAGGAATGAAATAGGCATATTATGTCAATCTATTAACCACCAAAAATAATAAATATTTAAATTGAGATTTAGGTAAGCATGTAATGAAGTCCATCAAGATGCTCTCCAACTTATGCTCAGAAATGAGAAGTAGCTACAATAGGCCTACCACAAACATTTGTTCACTCTTATTTTACGGGCAACCCAAACATTCCATAATGTGCTAGAGTTCATCATTTTTCACACCCTTCCAAGAAAATCTCTCTCAGACCTTCCTATATGTTTTTTCATACCCCTAATGATCAACCAAGGGTGTATCATGAAAGGACCTTAGTATATTTTCTTTAACTTTTGATCCTGGAACCAATATTATTCTTCCTTTATAATAAATCAGTCTATCATTAAAAGAGTATTTTTTTTCATCCATCTTCCCATCAAAATTTTCATAAGTAAAGGAATCTTTGATATATTCTAAAATCATAGAAATTTTTCATTTAGCAACAGGTTGTGTGCACCAAGTTGTGGACCAAAAAAGTGGACACACCTTTAAAAAAATTTCAAATTTTCAATAACCCGATCGGGTTATTAAAAATTTGAAATCATTCTAGGCTTGGTAAACCAAGCCTAGAATATATTATAAAAAATTGTGTGCGGCTCAAAACCCGATCGGGTTATAAGGAATTTCTCATAACCTGATCGGGTTATGAGACTCATTGAGTTTCTAATAACCCGATCGGGTTATGAGAAACATAACAAAAACAAAACATCCCGCTGCTTAGGCCACTTTTTAACGCCTAAACTGCGGAGGAGAAGTGTGGAGGAGGTTAAACAGTAGCATAACCCGATCATGTTTTGCACAAAACACCATTTAATGAAGATTTTCAACCAATGGCGCCCTGTAACAAAGGTAAGTTTGTTTGTTTTTGTAGTTTTTTTTTGCAATTGTAATCAAACCAGGTTATTTTATTGATTTTTTGTATTCTTTTATTAATTTCATTCCAGATTCATCAAACAACCCAAAAATACAAAAATGAAATGAAAGACCACCTCTTGTAAAAGCACCATCATCGCCACCTATAAACCCTCAACAACCCTCGCCACCCATAAACCCTCAACCATAATCTACACCAGTAAACCCTCCGCAAAATTCTCCTCCTCCACAACTATCGTCACCCATACGCCCTCCACATGTGTCGTTAGGTGATGTAGATGCATCACAAGAAGACCTTGTGCAACACCTTAACCAAAATAGTGCACAAATTAATATATTGGTCAATAGGTTGAAGTCTTCTGGTCTTCAGCATCACTCTACCCTCGCCACTACATTAGAAAAAATGTCCAATAGTGCAAATGAGGTTTCTCAAGAGGTGAAAAAATGGGATTCATGGAGATATAGGTGTCATACATTTTATGCTGATGGTTTCTCCTATGAGGATGTGAAAATAAAAGGCATAGAAAAATGTGACATATGTGCCCTTTTCACCGATCCTAATACTAGCAATTCCCTAGAAGTTAATACAAAAAAATTTCCTATACATTGGTGTGTTCATAGGGGGATGAAATTAGCTTTTTGGGATAGGTGGTACATGGTATTTGACCAACCACCTTGTAATAATAATGAGGTTCCTTTATATTTTTAGAGAAAGCTATACTTTGAGTTTATCATTGGTGAGAAGTTGAATTACTTTGACTTTCGTGAGTTCCAGGGTAGAGGGAGAGGCTCTGTGCAGGATAGACCTGGGGCACATAAGATTACCTGACCACAAGAGAGGAGGTGTACTCTGAGAAAACCCCTCATTAATGTTGTGGTCCTAGTAGTGGAGAAGGATTCTATGGATATACAGTCTCTTCATGCAGCTACATCATTGACTGATGTCATTATCTAGCGTGGCACTCAGTTAGTTGGAGAGGATGGATCAGTGCCACCTCCATCTTCATCAGATGCACCATTAGGATCATCCCATCCTGCACCAGCTCCATTTCCATCAGATGCACCATTAGGATCATCTCATCCCGTGCGAGATCCATTATCATTAGATACATTTGCAGGGTCAGCCCAGCCCATTGAGCATATCTGCATCAGTTGTAATGGTATATGCGATGGGGTAGATATCCAGGCAAGTGTGGATGGTTTGACATCCCATTCATGTGTAAATTGTGATACAAGATGTTAGGCATCCACTACTAAGGATGTGTCCCTCACAGATGATCTATTATCTATGGTGTATTCCTCAGAGCCGACACAGGTTTGTTTAAATTTGTGTTTTGACATGTTATTTTAATTAATTACCTAAATCTGTTAAAAGTAAATAAAATTTGATGTATAGAAGAATCTAAATTGATACA
>MU227025.1:994245-1013669 GCA_018584345.1 Thuja plicata
TGTCTCATAGTCCTCAAACAACCAATTCTTGGATTTTGCGATAGGGTACTTGCATTTCATAGAAGCATAAATGAATACAAAATTCAACATACAAAGTGTAATAGAATGATGGTAAGAGGTCTCAAAGCCGTCAAAAAAGAACACATTATATTTTGATAGTATACCTTCTAAGCCATGTCCTTGTCACAACAAGAGATCCTATTGGGTACTCAATAGCCTCTCCATCAATGACTATAGTTGTCAATTTCTTTTTTCCCTCAATACAATGACACAAAAAGTAATCAGTACCTTCCTCATTGTTCTCATCTGTAACAACTACATATACATGACCTGGAATTTATAGAGGGATAAGTTAACACCATAAACACTTACGAAATTGAGAAATTGAGAAATAAATTGAAGAATAAATTGAGAAATTAACTGGTTCAACTAGGTCAAATATGTGATCAAAATCCGTTGATGCTTCAAACTAGCTTAATTGCAGTGCTCTAGGAAGTTGATATGTATCAAGTGGTTGCAAAGGTGTATAAGACCATTCATCAACCCACTCTTTTGATTCACATTCCTCCCATGCAAAATTCATAAAAGACAAGAAAAACATACCATTAATCTAGTATAAATACCTAATGATGCTGCATTTAAACTTCTAAATGAGTGCATGTCACTCGATCCTGTAAGTGTACAACAATCTAGATAGTTTCCAATGTTAAACTTGTTTATCAACCAAAAAAACCTATTAACTTCATTACTTGTTCCCATCGTAGAGTTGCACCACCTTCGTACTTGAATTCCTCTCTGGCAAGAGCTCTTTTTACACATGCACCCGCACCATCATGCTTTCCTTCTCCATGCTCGCCTCTGTGAAATTCCAAAAATGTTGAACACCACTTGTCATGTGCATCCTACTCAACCAATAGAACATCCTTGCATTCTTGAATTGTGAGGTGCAATTATCTAACCATATTATGTGGTGGTTGTACTCAATACCTCTTTCCCTTAAATTATCATAGAAAACTTTGAAGCAACCTTGCACAAACTCTGATGAATGTGTGTGATCATCACTGATGTAGAAGTGATACTCTCTTAAAACCTTTCTATCTACGTCTGTGCTATCATGTGCATGCAAGAATACTATATGTACAAAGATCATCACTTGTATAGAATGGTAATACAATGCTTGCACTTCATTCTGAGGTTTAAGTGTATAATTCTTAGCAAAATAAATAGTGGAGACAATAGTACCAATGGGAAAAGTGTCCTTACATATCTTGAATTTCTCATCCAACCACCTAGCTCTATGTGAATGACGTATGTACTCATAAGCTAGTTTCTCTTTAAATATCTTCATAAAATCAGCTACGCATATATCATTTTTCACTAACTCACACCTCTTAAGTTCTTTTCCATTATTTAGACCATAAGTTACTATCTTGTATTTTCCAAAAGAAACTAGTATATTTCCAATCTCATTTGTGCTCTCTAGATGGTGACATATCTGCAACTTTCTCATACCACCACATGCACTACAAGATCCATTCATACACATCATCTTATAATAAATGCAACCATCATATCGATTGCATAATACACTTGCAATAAAATCTCTTGATGACGTAGGAGGTGCTTGAAGACCACATTCCTGCAAAATAGTGTTAGTGTACAAAGTACAACAAACATGATGATATATATCATAATGCATGGAAAATTCAATATGTACCCTGCAATAACATGTAGTGCGTGCATGATTAATATTGACGTAAAAGGGTTTTGTCATTTCAAAAAATCTTTGAATAATTTTAATTTGAGGAAACCTTTGGAGGAATCTTTCATAAAATTGTGTTTGTGTCATATCCAAAAGTTGTTTTGGATATGGCATACAATTTTTAGATCTGATTCTCCTCCGAACAACATCTCTTTGGTTGGGTGAAACCCTTGTATTGTCATGCCAAAACTTTTCAATTAATGATCTTAATGCATCAACGAAAACCTTGTCCTTGCATGGGAGTCTACCCGAGAATGACCAAAGAGAATTAGTGTTTGGATCCTCAATTTTGTCTCACCTTTTTAAGGCTCTTCGTAATGTTGATCTACCTATCCTTAATGACTTACTTTTTTTGCTTTCTATACGAGATTTTTTCATTTCCTTTCCCATTATAGTTGATGTGAGGACACGTAGAGTAACATTAGCATCTTTATTGCGTGATTTTGAACCAATGCATTGGTATGCATTGAATAGATTCCTCACAACTGTTCTCTTAGTACTATTTTTAGATGTTCTCAACCCCACAATTTTCATTGTCTCTCTAAATTTTAGATTCTTAATCATTTCAACAACTACTTGACATCTTCCACTTTGATTTAATTTGTCAAAATAGTTATTCCAAATCTTTCTAACAATTCTTCTACAATTTATTTCTGACATTTTATCATGCATTGGCCTCAAAATATTTTCATCAATGTCAATTAGAAACTTTTTTTTTCTATGAATTATTCTAGGAGGTGTTAACACAGTTGCATGCTCTACATTTTCATTAGATGAATTGGGTGCATCTATCCCCATCAATTCAATTGGTGTATTTTGATGATTTTGATTTTCATTATGTGCATTTTGTCCATTAATGACATCAAATTGAAATGGTGCATTTGTCACATTAACATTAACATCAACATTTTCATTACTTACGTTGCTTGCATTTGGTGTTGTACCTTGTCATATTCTCCTCATGCGCTCCCTTTGTCTTTCCTTTTCTGTCTCTCATTGTTCAATTGTTCCTCTTTTGTTCTTTCCCATTGTTCGTATTGAATGGACCCTATGAATAATATCATGAACATAGAATAACATGTGAACATCAAATACAAAAATAAGAATAAATTAACCATTTTCTTGAAATGAGAACTTACAATGATAAAATAACATTAAAAAAACAAATAAAAAACACAATTTTCAATCATTGCAAATAAAAACATGCAAAAAAAGTGCAAACCTGTCTATTCTCAGTGTAAAATAATAGAAAAATAGTTGTGGGACCTCTAAACAACTTGCAATGATTATTTTCAGACCGTTGAACCAAACAAAGCTCCTAATTCAATAGAACCTGGTCAGGTTCAGAATCTGATCGGGTTATGAGAACATAACGGCTTCGTGTTCCTAATTACTCAGAACTTGATCGGGTCTCTAAGAACATAATGACTCCATGCTCCTAGTTATTCAGAACCCGATCGAGTTTTGAAAAAATAAGAAGAAAGGAGGATTGTGAGAGAGAGAGAGAGAGAGAGAGAGAGAGAGAGAGAGACTACAATTTCACTCACTTGAAACACCTATGTACTAGGAGCCCGTATTAAATTGCAATAACTATGTATAAAAGGTTGGAAGATTGTAGAAAAAATCATGGATGGCCATTAAAAGAAGAAAAGGCAGCCAATCAGCCATTTAAAAAAATTCATGGGCGACCATTGAAATAAGCTATTTTGCTGGAGGGAAGAGCAGAAAACTTTCGCTAATTTGCAATGGCCTGAAGTGAGGGAGCAACTCTACTTCCAGATGTATTTCAGGTTGCCCATCTATACAGTTTGGTGAAGAAGGGTGTGCATATTCTTATTCCTATTGCTCTAATTGTTACCAATTTGTGCCTCCTAAATACTATGAAAATTACCATACATGTATTTTATACGAACTTCGCAGGGTGAAGGAAGAAAAAAAATACTTACAGCAGAGGGTGAGAAATAATTTGGAATTACTAAAAATCTGCAAGAAGAGATGAGATTATTGCAAGAAGATAGGGAAAATCAACTTGGTCAAATTATCCAAGCCCTAACACAGAAAATTTCATCATTGCGTGTAGAGAGCGAGAACCAATTGGGAACAATTCAAACAACACAAAAAGAGATTGAAATATTGCATGCAAAGGAAGCAAAACAAAGTGAGAGTGCAGAAGAGGAGATTGGGTTACTTCAGAAAATCTTAGGCAAAGCATTGGCTAATCCAGATGTCACACTCTGTGCTTTTGATGGTTCAACATTTCAAGTGCATTCTCTCATTGTCGTGAGTTCTCTCTCTCTCTCTCTCTCTCTCTCTCTCTCTCTCTCTCTCTCTCTCTCTCTCTCTCTCTCTCTCTCTCTCTCAATCCCTCTCTCTCTCAATCTCTCCTACTCTCTCTCTCTTTCTCTGGTTATGGAGAATAAAATCAATAGTTTTTACTTCTTCAAAAGCCGATCGGGTTTTGAAGTAGTTTTTCTTCTCAGAACTCGATCAAGTTTTTAAGTACTTTTTTATTTACAAAACCCGATTGGGTTTTGAAGTACTTTTGTCTTTTCACAACCCGATCGGGTTATTTGAAATTAAGAAACCCAATCAGGTTATGGCTCGGGAAGAGGCTTGAAAAATGACCCAAAGGCTTGGAGGCTCTTTTCCCCTCCATTTTTGTTCTTTTAGATGTTTTTTTTTATCTTGTAAGATGATTTCTTGATTTTATCTTCATCATGTTTACAATTTGTCAACTGGGTAGTTTTATAATTTTCACCATAATCTCATACGTCTTCTTAGCTTTCTAACCATATAAATTTTTCTACTTTTGGACAACATTAGCATAGTAAACTTTAATTTTCTTTACCAGTGTCTTGATTCTACTCACAAACATATGTCTACCATTTTTTTAATAACTTTTAAAATACTTAATCAAATTATAAATAAATTACATATTATTTTTCTACACTTGATTCTATACACTTTTTTAAAAAAAAAATTCATTTTTTATTATTTTGATGCAATTTATGCCCAGCGCACGAATAGGTACCAAATGTTCAGGATGCGACCACTTCAAAAAATCACAGAAAAAAAATACTCATCAGAAAATTACAACCAAATACACAACTTCTAGATCTCACTCTTACCTATCATCCTACCAAAGGGATTTTAAAAATACTGAATATAACTATACCATTTGTACCGCGCACGGAAACATCTATGTTATGTTTTTCCAAAAAAATTAGGAACATGTTTTTGTGCACGCAAGGTTTGACCCTCTTAGTCTTATTGGGTTTCAAACAAAATTAGTGTATGACCCTCAATTTTTATTTTTTACACATCTTCTTATTTTGAGTGCATGACCCTCAAACTCTTGTTCCAAGTTTAGGTTTACCCGATTTCAGAAACAATGTGTTCACTTATACCCCCCTTTTTGGTCCACAACTTGGTGCACATACCCAAAAATAGTGGAAATTATGCATAATGTGGTTTCTTAAAAAGTTCATCAACAACTATATGTTGCTTTCCCTTTAACGTACTCAATCTCAAGATAATATTCTTGCAACTTACTTACCCACTTTTTCTAATGATCATTCAAATCCATTTGGATCAAAAGGAACTTTAAACTATAGTGATCAGTCCTAACCATAAACTCACTACCTACAAAATACCTCCTAATTTTATCAAGTGCATGCATTATGTCCAAGATCTCTTTGTCATAAATAGAGTAACTCTAATCCAATATGATTAGTTTTCTACTTTCAAAATCTATTGGGTGTCCCTTTTGTGAAAGAATATCCCTAATCCTTTCTCGAGAAGCATCACATTCCGCAACAGATGAAAGGGAGAAATTGATAATTGCAAGCACCAAACATTATCATATTACTTCCTTGAGTTTATCAAATTTCCTTTGGGCTTCTTCTTTCCATGATAAGGATCCTTCCTAGTCAAATTGGTCAAGGGTTCAAAAAGTTGAAATAAACCATTTAAAAACCTCATTTAATAGCTATACAAACCGAAGAACCATCTTAATTGATTAATATTGGTTGGGGGTGGCCACTCTAGTATTTCTTGAATATTTTCTTTGTCAACCTACACTCCTTGTAAAATTATGACATGTCCCAAATATAAAATTTCAGTTATCCAAAACTCAGATTTTAATATCTTATCATAGAAGGATTGTTTCTCTAAAATGCCCAAATGTGTATTTATATGCTCAAAATGTTCTTTCCAAGTTTTACTATAAATCAAGATATCATCAAAGAACACTAAAAAAAAATTCCTAAGTTGTCTACTGAATTCCTTATTCATGCACATGAATAGGATATTTATGGTGCATTTGTGAAACCAAATGGCATAACAAGGAATTGGAAACACCCATATTGGCAACAAAAAGCTATCTTCTACACATTATCTTTTGTCATGCGAATCTCACCTCATGTGAATCTAATGGTAGCTTAACCTTAGAGCAATCTTTGAAAACTATACAATCCCATTAAATTCATCAATGAGTTCATCTATCCAAGGAATGGGGTATCTAGTTTTATTTTCTTCTTATTGAGAGCCCTCGAATCTATGCACATCCTCATTATGTCATCCTTTTATTTTCACCAACACTAAAAATAAAGAAAATAGGCTAGAACTTGGTCTTATGAAACCCATGTCAAGAATTTATTTGATAGCCTTCTCTATCTCCTCCTTTTAAATCTTAGCATGATACTATAGTGTTTTGACTATGGGTTTGGCACCCTATTCTAGTTCAATTTAATGCTCAAATCCCCTATCGGGAGGTAAATTATTGAAAATTATACTATGCTTATCAAGAATGGATTGAACCTCAAAATGGTGTTTACCTTGATTTCTTGAAGATCTCAAGGTGTGAACAAAAATTTAATCTTCCCATGCGACTTGCCCACTTCAAAAAATCCTCTCAATTATTTTTGTTGAAACCTCTCTTGGTACCCCATTCAATAGACCCATAAAATAAATATCTTTCCTATTGGACTAAAAATTAAAATCCATGGTATGATGGTTGGTATAATAACCTACAATAGAATGCAGCCATTGCATGCCTAATACAACATCAAAGTCTCCAATGCCTACAACATAAAAATCATCACGTAGCTCATAATCACGTAATGTTATTTTTAGTTGTTGGAAAATTTGGGCACATGGCGTAGTGAAACCTTTTTCAATGGTGAAATTGAAAACTAGGAACTCCTCTATCTTCAAGCCTCTTTTAAGTACATAACCCTCATGTATAAAATTATAGGTTGCATCATTATCAATAATAATATTTTTTCTTTGGTCTGATATAAATCCTTAGACTCTCAATGGATGGTAGCTAAGAGCTCCAAATAAGGCTTCTATAGTTAATGCTTTCCTTATCTCTTTGTATTTCTCTTCCTCTACTTCCTCGTGGGTATTCTAAAACTTCTCATTCTCATCTGAATCTAATTATAGAATAATTTTAATATAATGTACATGTCCCTTACCCAAATGTCTATGGCCCCAAACCCATGACTATTTTCAAGTGAAGCAAATCCCCTTCTGATGAAGCTCAGTTCTTGTTACCCCATCCATCTTCTTAGAGACTCTATTTGGGATATTTTCCTTTTGAGTATTCTTTGGGGGAGGAAATAAGGAACCTTCTTTTGACAGACTCCCTTTTTCCATTCATTGGATGGTTTAGGCAGTTGCACCATTGTTTTTGTGGGCATTTATACCTCAAGTTGCAAGATTATTTTTATTGCTTCTTAGAGAGTGGATGGTCAAAAAGCCTTAACCAAACCTTTTACGGGCTCTTCAAGACCATCTAGGAAGAGGTAAACAATCCTCTTTTATGACATATTCCATACCATAAAAATAGTATTTTGGTGATTTTCCACGTACTTACTAATGAAACATGTTTGTGTCAACCCAACCAATTATTTGAAATACTCCTCTTCATCCTTAATCTCAAACCTATCCAATAATTTTTGACTAAAATAATCATAAGTAGTTACCTGGCTATTCCCTTGACTAGACATACTATTGTAAGACAAATCATAATAAGGTCCTTCCAAGTATAAGGTTTCATATTGTATAGCATCTAACTCCTTCATGAGACAAACTGTGAAATTATTCTACAAATTCTGTAACCAAGCCTTGGCTAAAATCTTATCTGAACCATAAAAAGTTGGAGCTAAAAGTTAATTTATTTTTATCTCATGTTCTCCTCCATGTTGATCTTTTTGAAGTATATATCCCCTCAAATTCATCATTACTTGCATCTGAGTAACAGGGTCATTATAGGCCACTGCATTCTTATATCCTTCATCTTCATTTTCATAAGACACTCTGATTTCAATGAACTATCTTGCTAACTCTTCCGTTGCATTCGGTGGTGGGTTGGTTGTAGCTGAGTTACCTTCAGGTATGAATATTGGTTTAGAATTTTTAAGAGGGGGGGTATTTTTACAAACTTCTAAAGAGCTCTGTCTTTTCTTAGTAGATACTAGATTTTGGAGTGTTTCTACCAAAAACCTCATCACTTCTCTTATTTCAGCAAGACTATCAACAATTTTATTTTGGTTCTTTTGTAACTCTTCAAGGAATTTATTGTACATCTCCTCAGCACCAACCATCTCATTTTTTTATACCCTTCACTTTCTCATAAGAGTGGGTTTTTAGTTAGTCTTTTCTTTTTGTCCCTCTGCAAATATCTCTTTTCCCTTTCACTCAACTGCATAAATATTGTTAAGCCCTTAAGGAGGCAAGATCATGGCTCTGATACCATTGAAATGTTCCTTTTCTGATTTTTAAATCATATTTAAATACTTCTTATCATATTTTGATTCAAACAACTAATATTGAGATAAAATGTAGATTTCCAAAAACTACTCAAATTGCGTATCCGTAAAACAATACCAAAATTTCCCACAACTTTTAATATGATTTAGAAATATAAAATAAGATGTTTCTACCAAAATTTTGGCAGAATAATGGAATTTAAAATATAACTTCTAGGTATGCAAAGAATATTACAAAATAACTCCAAAAATGAGGATCAAATACATAACCGGTAGGCTCCAAAATAACACAAAAATTGTCCAAAAAACTAAAACAACTCTGAAACTCATACATAAGCATATAAAATTCCCAATACATTTATTCTACATAATTTGGGTATTAAAAAGGATGTAATACAATAGAAAATAAACCGAATCTCACAAACCCCAAACTTTCACACACAAAATACTACAGTAGAAAACTTACAAACAAAGCACAAATCTGCAATCTTTAAGCACTGATGGAACCTCTAAATGAAGTTACCTCTAAATACCTTAAAAAATACTTCCAAAAAATCTTGATCACTCTAGTTTAGAAAAATAGAATATATTTTTGTCCAATGGTTTTCCAACCTCTTGAAGAAACCAACTCATGTAGAGCAAAAGATTAGTAAACAAGAATTAAATTGAGAGAAGATGAGTTGCAAATTTTATTGCTCATCTTTTTCTCACCAAAATGTGCCCAGATCCTAAAACCCAAAAAGGAAAAATTTCCATGTAACTCATCCCACATCCCTTGACAAGTGGTGGATCTCTACAAAACCCAGTCAATTTTTCATTAGCTCAAAACTGGGATTATCTCAATCTTGCATTTGAAATGCATTTAATTTAAAAATGAAAATTCTCCCAAATCCATGCCTCCTTAGGATAAATAAATAATTTAATAAATATAACTATTTTTTCCTTCACAATTTATTAAATTTATCCCAATTTCCAAACTACACTTTTCCTACTTATCACCCTCGCCCAAGGTACTATTTCTAGAAACTAGCCCTACTAAAAATAATAAATGCTACAATTAGAAATGAGACATGAAAGTATCCAATGAGCCATAAGGATTTTATTTTTGACTCATTGGAGGATATTCTAGCATTAATGACAATCTTCACACAATCTCTCTCACTCGCCTTAGTTGGGTTGTTAGATAGAAATGTCAAGGTTGCTTCATTGTTGGCTCTAGCTTCTTGTGGGGAACCTAAGGTTCCCATTCCGGCCATACCATTGCAATCTCAGAATCCTTCCCAATATGATCAATATTGGGAGGATGAGATGTGCTAGTTGACACCCTATGAAAGTAGAACCTACTTCTACATCTTTAGATTAGAGTTTATTTATGTTTGTTCCAAAAAAAAATTCTTTTAGTCGTGTTCACTCCTGGAGGACCCTTTTACTCCATTGTTACTTTTAAATTGGAGGTTTTTTTAATCATGAACCTTCTTATATGTGTTATCTACTTCTTACATTTTTCATATCTTTAAATTTTAAATATTATTTAGGGTTGATGCAAAGTGTTAGGGGTATTTCAGCATCTCTACCATGTTGATCCAAAGTCTTGGTTTCCTTTGTGTTCACGTGCTATTATTCACATCCGAGTCATGGTTAGTAGTTATTAAATATCTCCTATGTGCATATAACTCTTATAGGTTTTGAGACTGATCCATAAAACCCCCTATCTCTATGTATATGTTGTGAAAATCATGTGTCCCCCACTAATAAGTGATATTACATGACAACATCTTGTATGTTGACATGCCACAACATCTTTTCTATCCCTCGAATATTTCGTTCTCCACTCTGAGAAGAATGGTTTAGTCTAACATAGAGGTCTTATATTTGTGTGTGTAATTTTTCTCTTAGTTAATGATCATATTGTCTCTACATCACAAGTATTTGTCGTCAATTTAAAAAAAATTCATCTTGGTGTGTGTCTTTATGGCCCGACTACTTAACTATATTTTCTTCTTATAATGGGGCCCAATCTATTATCTCATCAAATATCATCCTATCATTTTCCTATCTAGGTTATGTTACGTGTACCAATGTGATCTAACTCACCCTATCACATGCCTATCTAAATTTTTCTATGCTTGTCAGGGCATGTCTAAGTTGCCTTATCACATGCCTATTTAGCTTTTGCTATGCATGTTAGTGCACCATCTAAAGCCTCCCTATCACCCACTTATCTAGCTTTTACTACACATGTCTAAGCACTATCAAAATCACCATATTATATAGATATCTTGTAAAATGCAACTTTCCACCCATACTGGTGTATGATTGATGGTTTTGCGTCTATAGGTTATCCTCATCATCTAGCACCCTCATCTACAAATTTCATTCTAGATGCGGCTCAATAAAAAATTAGGGCTTCCTAGTTGAGGGCAACCCTATGCAATAGAATCCCCTCAGATAAGTCGGGTATATTTTTCCTAGTTTAGCATGCATCTCTCTCTTGATATGATATGCTCGCTAAAGTGAGGGTAAAATATAATATCACAAATTTATACCGCGGTGTAATTTTGTATTTATCAATTCCCCTACCACAGCGTAAGGACACAAAATCTATGTCATCCTTCATCCTTTCTCATCTTAGCCCCGTGATCACTCACTCAAAATCTTGACCATGTGGCCCGGATGACATAAGTTGTGTGTGCATTGTAAAGACATCCACATGACATTCACTCATTCACGAATCTACAAATGTCCAGACTACCATTGGAGTGACACCAACTTCCACCCTACAATTGTAACACATGATTCAACTGTCCACCAATGCAGGGATTCAAATTAGATGATTATATTTCTATTTTATAGATTTATTGAGTATTCCTCATGATTTTGGTAGTCTTCTTGAGAATTCTACACAAATTTTCACTTGATTCTCAAGCCTTCTATCATGTTTTTTAAGGTTTTCATCACATGGATAGGATATTGGGATTACAGGACATAATAACCCGGCCAAAATAACCCTAGATAAAATAACCAGACCATATTAACGTGAGGACAAAATAACCCAGGGTCATAACAACCAATTCCAAAATAAACCGTAGTCAAAATAACCCATGGATAAAATAACCCATGGACAAAATAACCCCATAAGGTTAAGAGAAATAAAAACAAAATTTATAAATTATAAGTATATTTCTAAAAAATAGTTTTATTCAAATTATGAGCAATGCCTATTATATAATCTAAAATATTATTATTCTCATAACCATCAACCAGTCTTCTTAGTATTTCTTTGAGTTCACGGTATTTTTTCCTGCTTGGTTGTGTAGTGTGTCCAACCATATATTTCTCTATTTTATTCTCTTGGAGACCCTATTCTTTTTTCACTGCTTTGATGAATTTCTAGATTGAGTTATAAGATGATTGAAGTAATTCACTAAATCCTCTATGCCATCCCTTAATATAATTATTGGTTTTGGGAAGATAAGCTTGAATAGATGAATAACAGTTCCACATTGTGATTGCAAACTTGGGTGACTGTTTGTTGCCTCTTCTAGTTATTCTTTTAGCATACTAACTTGATCTAAAATGACCATGGGTTATTTTGACTATGGGTTCTTTTGTCCATGTTCATTGTGACCCTGGGTTATTGTGTCCTTGAGTTATTATGGTGGGCTTATTGTGTCCAGGATTATTTTGGTTGGGTTATTATGTTTGTTTACCGGATATTGATACTAACATGTTTGTCATCCATCTTCCATTTCACTGAGGGGAGTCTCTCCCTTCCACTTCATTTACTGTGTTTTTTTTATAGCACATTGTGTCTCTTTATCTCTCTTGTTTACATTCTCATTATTTACTTCTTCAATACAATTATCTATCACCATATTTATCATGGCTACTTAGCTTCTATAAAGATGGAAATATAAAAGTAGGGATCGGACTGGGGCATGTCTCCAAATAGCAACCCAATATTTTACTTTATTTTTTTGCCTGCAAGTTCATGGGTGTACAAGAACTTGGCTAGAAGCTTCATCAAACTATAATCCTTGTAAGGATATCTTGTCACTGCTCTATGTTTTCTTGTAGAATAATCATATCTCTTTTCTTTCATTTTATTTTGTATTTAGCATTTTGTCATTTATCTTAGTCTATACCCTAGTTGATCTAGTTTTTTTCTTCTTTTCTTGTAAATTTATTTTATTGTATTTGTACTACACATATATCCAGGATATAATCTTTGACTTGCACATGTGTCTGAGGCTATGAGTTTGCAGTGTTAGGTGATTATTCTATGTAGTTAGCTCTTTTGATTTCTATAATTAGAATATTTTTATCTATTGATCTCTTTATGTTATTTGTTTTCTTTTTCTATTATCAACATCTTAGCTAATCTGGTTACACTTATTTTCATAGCTCATCAAAATATCCTTTATCATTTAGTTTCCTGAACCCCTAGCTCACTAGAGTGCTAGTACAAGTGAGGTGGCAGAAGGAAAGGTTTATCCTTCAGGACTTCAACTAGTCTTAAGGTCAGTGCACTGAATCCTTCTCCATAACATCCTATGCATAGAACTAGCACAACTATCTAAAAGGTCTCTATGACCTATACTTTCATTCCTTATGAATAAAATAATTTAACTAATTAGTTTTGTCAGCTAAATGTTCATCTCCTCAATAGCGAACAAACTTAGGGGTTGTAGTTACCTAAAAAAAAATTGAGTAGAGGGTTGGAACTCAAGTCCTTAAGTGTTTGATTACACTTCATAGTGGTTCCACCACTATGAAGTATTTAACACTAGAAAATATTAAATATACGTAACATCAAATGAGAAAATATCAAAATGGAGTTCCATTATACACCGTAAAAGAAAATAGTGAAAAAAGAAATGTTTGATGCTTCAATTTTGCACATGACATCTTGTTTAGAGGTTTGTATCATTTCTAAATTTAAAATAAAAATTTACAAAATTGGTGTTTATTTCATAATAGTGTAGATTATAACCTAATTAAAAAAAAAAAAAACTATACCTAGGATTACGATTTTTCATAATGAATGATTACTTTAGGGAAGAAAGCATAAAATTAGGTCTAGGGTGTGTGGTTTAATGTTAATTTAATAATTTATACAAAATAACATGTCTTACGTTTAGAACTCAAGTAAAAATATATCAATAGAATCATGTATTACATTCTCAACACATATTTGTGTCACTTCTTTATATGTGTCACTTCTTTATTGTATGTGGCACTCATTTCTCTCCAAACCACATGAAAGAACTTCATTAAACATAAATTACCAATTTCTATAGCGTTCTCATACCCAAAATGATATCATAATTTAGTAAGAATTCACAAACGTATATATTTAACATAGTCTAATAACACATTTTATTATAAAGAATATTTCAATATGTTTGGGATTAAAACATAAAATTCGTTACGTATAACTCTTAAAACATATAAGATATATTGTTTCTTCTTAAGATGAATTTACATTACATTTTATTATTTATATAATACTCCACAGACAAATTTTAAACTTTGTAAATATTAATATCATTTTTATAATATCCATTTTAATAGAATTAACTTGAAAAGAACTATTCTCTCTCTAATTTTTCCACTTAAAAAAATTGTTTCAAATTCATTTTTTTAAATAAAAAATTATTTCAAATTCTTATTTAGAAGACATTCCAATATTTTTAAAGTAAAGATTTTATATAGACCTTTCTATATTCTTTTGAAATTTTTGAAAATTTCTCTAAATAAAAAAATTGAAATTATATGTTTTATATTTTATCAAATCACATATTCTTGCAAAATATCAAATTACAATTCTCATGGACAATGAGTATATTTTTGATGAATAGTACCTTTTCAATTAATAAAATATCAAAGTTACATATCCAAAAAAAGGGGCCAAGGATATAGAAATCACCCCGCAGAGTTCACATGGCAAAGCCGAAAACAGTAAACAACTATTCATAAAAAAAAATAGGCATAAAGCCTTTAAGCAGCAAGAGCAGTGGCAGAAGGAGGAGGATCTTTATCATCAGAACCCCACATCATTAGGGTTAACACAAGGGTCGGAGAGAGACCATCCATCATCTTCAGCTTCTTTATCTTTCTCTTCTGCCCTAGGTGGAGAAATGGCTAAAGCCAGGTGGGGAAACTTGGAAGAGGTGGCAGGATGCCAATCAGAGCCACGATGAAAACCAAGAGCATCAGGAGGGGCAGACTGAGCCGGAGCTAGAGACCACCCAGAAGTACGGCGAGGCAGAGAAGCCGAGCGGCGCCACCACCTCTCGGAGAGTGGCAGGTGAGCTACTTCCAGAGCCACTTTATTGTCTTGAACTTGAATCTGCATCATAACATTATTACATATGCAAGCCTTGTTATACAGAGCAACATTCGTATAAAGAAAGCTGTGAGAAAAAATAATAGTGTTCCTATCTTTTCATAAAGTGAACAAGATCTCCATCCTGAAAGTATGCCAAATCTAGGTAAACATGGAGGGAAGTCTAGGAGAATCTCCTAAGACAATCATGTGCCAGGAAAAAAGCTCAGGCCGAAAGGGTTTGAAGA
This sequence comes from Thuja plicata, assembly GCA_018584345.1. Lineage (NCBI taxonomy): Eukaryota > Viridiplantae > Streptophyta > Pinopsida > Cupressales > Cupressaceae > Thuja > Thuja plicata. The sequence continues at coordinate 1,009,357 of MU227025.1, forward strand.
AATCATGAATCCACTGCCAATATGTTGAGCTCTCCTACAAAACTAAAAAATGTGCAAGAAAGTCTCAAGGTGACCACAGACTTCCGATATTAATTTTAACATTGACTTCCAATATTAATTTTATTAGTATAGACAGATGTTGACATGTTAATATAATTTTTATGTTAATACTAAATAGTTCAAGCATATAATCATTCATACACATTTGAGAGTAGAAATGGCCATTAGGCATACCTTCATCATACGTTCCTCAATTTAACTTATAAAAATCACACGATACAGAAGGTTGACCATTCCATGTAGTATTGGAGAAGCAAACGATGGACCAGGAAGCAACTACGGTTCGTCTGACGCAGAGAAGTATTGACAATTTTATGGATCAAAGAAGCAACCGATGTCTATTCTTAAGGCTTATAACGCGGCTATCATGTAGAACCCACATATATTTAATTTGAGAGTTTAAAGTCAATAAATCTTATTAACATTATTTAAAGCCATTCATTGAATAGGGATTCAGTTCCAAAGATATATAAGCGCGGCAGGGATATGAACTCGCAGCACTGAAGGTTATAGAATTAGTGAAAATGTCAAGGGTTCTTCTTGAAAACCCAAATGTTGTTCAGCCTGGTTTCATGCTTCTAGTTATGGTATTTATATGGCTCACGATGTTGTCAATGGTTGTTATTTCCTGTGCTTCTGAAAAGAAGAAAAAGAAGGGTAAGGAAAGCTACGGGTATGTAAATGAAGGAGATAATAAGAAGAAGACCGAGCAAAGTTTTGGGTATGTGTATGGAGGAGAGGAGAATAAGAAGAAGAGCAACGGTAGGAATAGGGATGTCTGGTTTGCAGGAGCAGCTGGTGTTGCAGGTGGAGTTCTTGCTGCTACGGCTATAACTGTTGCTGCTTCTGAGATAGAAAATGATAATAAAAGTAGTGGTGGTGCCGGTTGCGGCGGTGGCGGTGGCGGTGGAGATGGCGGTAGCGGCGGCGGGTGCGGCGGTGGCGGCTGTGGTGGCGGGTGCGGCGGTGGCTGACGAGGATATTGTCTTTTTTTATAAAGAAACATGGTGTACATTCGGTTACTCTGTGCAGCTAAACCATTCAAGGTTTCAGGATCATCATAAATAATTGTTTTCGGTCAAAATCTTAGCGTAGATGTATTATGTAAGGACTGAAACAGTTTGTAAATTACCTTTACATGGAGTAAAAGGGAAAGTGGAATCTGATCCAGTGTAAGCCGTGTTTGGTAAGTCTCTCCTCCTTTGATGATTATTATCATGCTCTTAGAGTAGACGTATTGTTTAAGGCTTATTTGGTTTTGTAATACCAATATTTCGCCCTCTTCAATTGTACTGTATAGTAGAATTTGCAGTTAGAATAAAAGAAATTCAATCTTGGATAAGATGAGTTGAAACGCGAACAAGAAGCATTGTCTTTTTCTTCAATTCCTTGATATCATAAGCTTTTTGATTCGTTTGCATAACATCATGTTTGACCTAAATGTATTGCAATATATTATTTTTCTATACATTTATAAGACGTGTATAATAATTTACAATGATAATCTTACCTATACATAAAATGACAGTACAGGCAAATTGTAATTTTTTTTAGGGTTGTAGTAAGATGACCGTTGACCGGCTAATTTTAATTTTACAATTTATCGTTGAAGTGGACAAAGAGAATGGCATGGTGGAAAGTCGTATTACACATCAGGAAACAGTTTTTCCTTTACGATGGTAAAAGAATCTTCTGATTAAGATCGCAAACGAATCTCCCAATAAACAATGTGAGTGAATGGCATTGTAAAATACTCGAGACTATTTTATCCCACTTTAAGAATTGTATTTGAATATTCAAAGTCTATTTAGTGTCACTTGTTTGTCATAAGAAGTATCTTCTTTTGAATAATTTATGACGGAAACTAGGCAAAAGGAAAATAACAAATACGAAAAAGTAGGTAAAATTGGAGATTAATTAGATAGATAAAAAAAATATAAAGTAGGTACATGTCTAAGAGAAATATCTTACTTATTTAAATAGCTAACTTGTCACACAAGCAAGCTATTTCAACATGGTTATACAATAAAGCACTCTTTGAAAATAATTCCTACATCAAAGTCTTATAAGGCACTTAAGTAGGCACTCAAGTACAATGTACCTTATTAAAGAGGAAATCCTTAAAAAAAATACATGCTATAAACATTCTTTGTAGTCTACGAGAAGTACAAAATCATACGTATGGAAACATAGAAGTACTGACGGTAGATGCTTAAGAATGAGTTTTAAAGATGATCCAAACTTTATGATCAACTTTCATACCCTTAGGAAGAAATAGAAGCTAAATTGTATGCAAGTTATCTCCCCATTCATAAAAGAAATGTAAGGAAAGAAAACTCAATATGTATCATGTCTATTCAAAATCTTGCTCAAGGATTTCTAAGTCAATTTTGAACTATGAAAAATACTAAGATGATGAATTGGATACCATAGAAGATTTTGATGTAGCAACCATGGAGATATGATGTTTAACATCAAAGGGATAACTCTAATAGGAAGAATATGGTACTTTTGTACAATACGTCAACAGGAATTATGACTAAATATATTTGGAAAAAAAAAATACTATGGCTATGAAACAACATTTGGGAAGAGAACTAATAGGAGGGTTAGAATGTGCCTTCAAATCTTATGAAGAATAAGTGTCATCTTCATAGAAGCTATCATGAATGAGGATATGAGTGTCCTAAACCATGTCCTTCAAGTCACCACTATGCAACACTATAAATAAAAATGAAATGTGTATTAGAAGTGTTTCCCAATGTGTTGTCTCTAAAAGAGTGACGTGAACAGGTTGCGCTAAATTAATAGAAATACTTAACTATAGATACAATAGTGTGTGCATGAGATGAAATATCATTAACTCTATATGCAATAGTAGATGGAAGAGTTGTGTCCACACTAGCTAGGGTAATAAAACTCTTAGTATTAGACAATAAAATATCACAATTCGATGAAGATTCAATTTCTCTAGGTCATTATTGGATGATGATCTAGACCATGTAGTTAAACGACACTCATTGTCTTTATGTGAGGAAAATACTCTCCATAAGCTATAATGCCCAATACTCCATAGAAATCATCATTTTTGTAAAATAAAATATTCTTCTAATATTTATCATCTAGCTTAGGAAGGATTCCAAGGAGAGAGGGAGTCGTCCCTTCAAGTGCTTAGATGAATAAAAATATTAATTCATCATATAAGATAATAGGAGACAAGACCTTGGCAACACATCGGTTGCAATGCTAAAATCAAGGTTTCAATGAGCCTAAAAACAAATGAAAGGACACCAAAGTTCATAAAAAAATATAGTATTAAATTTCAAGGCAAGGTAATATTCAATGTTAGATCAGTAACCTAATGATGAATACCCCTCTCCTACTAGGATTCTTATAGGCATTTAGTTATATTACACGTTAATTTGGGTCTTGTCCCTTTGACTTATTATCTCTCCTTTGATGTTATTTTCATCTAAAATTTAATGGTGTACTATTTTACTATCCACCTATTTTTAAGCGAGTATTGTAATATTACATTTTATATTCATTCAAAGTTAAGAGTTATCCAGGGTTCAACAGTTAGTGTGTTGGTTATGTGGTGGTGGTTTTGTTGTTGTCGCCACCCATGTTCAAACCACTGTTGGGCCATTGGGATTGTGGGATTGTGCCTTCGTAACTTATTAAAAAGATGTTACAACTTATTTATTTAAAGGAAAAGATAGACTAAAAGAAAACATAGAATTATTATATATTTATTTTTTAAATTTAAAATTGAATCTACAAAGTAAATGTCATAGCTTGACAGGGTGCAAGGAAGAAGTTGAGTCCACTATTTGGGCAAAAAGTGGAAGTGTTTTCCCTGTCAATTGATGTCAAAATTTGAGGCACTTAGAGATTGAATATAAAAAAAAATACACTAATAGAAAATGTAGTGCTCAGAGTCTATTTTTCAAATATGTAATTTATTTAAATACTCACATGGTAGAAAATATATTTAGTAGGCATGTTTAAAAACCTCTTTTTCAAAATGCCTATTTCAGGACCATACCCCGCATGTGTACGACCACCCTATTTTGAAGTAAATAAATACATTTTTTTAAGTCCTTTTGGGGGAAGGTACCTAACACATCAAAGATTGGTCATAATTTTTTTTTTAATTGAATATATTTTTTATTAATTTTTAATTGACTATAAAGTACATTTTCAAAACCTCTCGTGTACGACCACCATAATTTGATAAAAATTTCACTTTT
>MU227025.1:1013737-1032671 GCA_018584345.1 Thuja plicata
GTACCACTTTTGATTAATAAATATTGTAAAAATAGTAAAATTTATCATATCACTATAAAATTTATATTTTTGAAATCTAGACAGTAAGATCTCTAATGGGTTTTAATTTCATCAAAAAATTTGATTACGAAGACCCTCAAAAAATTACGACAAGACAAAAATCTGGTGTTCAAATGCCTTGGCCATTATTTTGGAGGTCCAAGCATAGGCTTGGTCCCACCAAACCTGTCCTAAACCGAAATCCAATGCAAATGGTGGTTTGGTAAATTTGAATTTTAAAAAATGGGCATACGTTTAAAAATGTGTACCTGTTTCTTAAATGTAATAAATTGGCATAAAAAAATGAGTTTAAAATTTCAAAAAATAAAAAATAAAAAATTTTAAAAATGGCCACCTATTTTGAAAAAAAACGGGTACCCGTTTTGAAAAACGGGCACCTATTTTTTGAATTTTGGATCGGGTATTCGAGCCTAAGATGGGTGCCCATTTTTTTCAAAACGGGTGCCCGTTTCTAGCGGTAGTTTTCGAGCCATAAGACTTCCACGGAATTGGTACCCAACTTCTTGCACTTACCCCTCATTAAACTACATAATCCTAAAACTCTTACTAACTATAATCACCCCAACCTTATGTTCTGTATATTTAACACATCTATTTATATTAATAATTAGATTAAAATTACTAAATAGTTGGAACTTTTCTTAAATTATTCTTAAATAATTTAATTCTATTAGGTAAAAGTCTTTTCTTATGCATGAAATGGTGAATAAGATCTTAAGTTTTTATTCTCATGTTGGTTAAGGAAATACAAAGTAAACAAGTTGTGTTTCATTCTTTTAGGTTATGTTAGACTTTCTTAAGTGAAACAATTAACATCTACTATTGTGTTATTTAAGTAGTGCAAAATTTGTGCTAAAATAATTTGGAGGAATTTTTTTTTTTCAAGAAAGGAACAAATTGTTACCTATATTATTTTATCAAAATAAATATTGTGAAATCACTACTACAAATCTCCAAAAAAAAATTGAGAAAGAGAAAACTCTTTGTGAAGTTTTAAAGAACTTTTAGACCAACAAAATAAAAAACTCTTTATGAAGTTTTAAAGAACTTTTATACGAATTAAATAAAAGAACTAGGAAAGGATATTCAAAGACTTTATTCACAATACATTCTACTAGGAAAATATTAGAAAACACTTCCAATATTACACTTGCAATATTTCAAGACATTGATATATATTACCAAATTCATGAAGTGGTATATTAACATCAGGAATAGAGAATTTACATTCTCTGTATTTTGGAAATGAAATTGAAGGCCTCTTTGATAGTGATATGATCATACACATTCAAGCCTCAAATTTAAGAACAAATATTGAGTCGTTATGACTGACAACTATTTATATAAAGAGGATATATAGAAAACAAGTTTGGGGATGTCTACAATAAATGTGAAACTCTTACTTTGAACTGCACTGAAATATAGTGATAAGAACAATGGATTGACACACACAAAGACAAGTATGTAAAACGAAAAGCTTAATACAACTCTACAGAAAAATCAGTATAATTTTACCCCATCGACTAGCTTTGACATTTATTGTCCTTTTCATTCTAGATAGAATATTCACTTTGCCACCTAAATTAAAAAAATAAAACCAAAATAATGTTTTAAAAATCTCTCAGCTTATTAAAAAAACCTAAAATTTTTAATAGTTCGAATACGATGCCATTAAAATATATTTTTGTTTTATCCTTGTCATTTCTTGAAATTTAACGTTGAAAACTTAATCTTATGAAAAAAATAAGAACGGGGCCATTCAACCATTTCCGTGACGTAATCCATATTCATTTCTGCCGCCAAGATATATTTGAGCGGCCTTGTCTGTGTTTAAAATTTATAAAAATTTAAAAATCATTTCATTAGTTGTCAATATAATTTGACAAATTTGTAAATGAAAAATATAGGTTAACTCAACATATTTCCGTGAAGGCTCCCTGTATTTTCTAAAGAAGCCACGCATTGGAGGCTGTCATTGAAGGGGAATTTCGTTCAATGGTTATATAAGATCAATATCCATAAGAATTCCATTCTCAGAGTGCTTTGATTAAAGACAGTTCTGAGAAAAATGGCAAGGGATCTTCTAAAAACACCCAAATCCTTTTCAGCCTGGTTTCATGCCTCTACTTATGGTATTTATTGGGCTAGCACTTGTGTCTATGGTGGTGTTTTCCTTTGCTTATGAAAAAGAGGATAAAAGTGAGGTAAGTGAAGGAAAGAACAAGAAGATGAGTCATGATGGGCATGGAGATGCTTGGGTAAAAGGAGTATCTAGTGTGGCAGATGGAGTTTTCGCTGGTATCACTATCATAGTACCTCCTCTTAAAATGGAAAAATATAATAGAAGTGGTGGTGGTCAATGTGGGAGCTGTTGCAAGGGTTGTGCTGGTTGCTGCTGTAGTGATGATGACTGTTGTTGTGGTGATGATGGTTGCTGTAGTCATGGCAGATGTTGTTGGGGTGGTCGTCGTAGCTGTTGTTGTGGTTGAGGTGAATAATTGCTATATTTTTATTAGCTAAAATTATATTTTAATTGTTAAGTTAGATGATAGAAGGTGTCGTAATTGACATAAAATATTTAATCTTTGGTCAATCTCTTTTTTATGTACTTAAAAATTATCTTATTCAGTAATCAAATTGTTTATATCAGGTTTGCATTTCAATGATGAAAACATAAATAAATTTTAGGAGATCTTGGACCACAATGATGCGGCTTCCATGGTAGTGGCATTCATAGGCTTGTGACTCTGTCAGCTGATGTTCCGGAGCCACTGCTTGTTGTCACACTCTTCGAAAAAACATCACAAGAAAACAGTACCAGTTCCTAGTGATCTCAGTCGTAAATTCCTAGTTTATTCTAATTGTAATTATTATTTTGTTTTGGTTCGGTCGCTGCTCGGGCTTACGCTTTCCTGGGAGATGACTTTTTTCTTCCCTCCACATTTTGTAACTTTATAGCTTTTGTAAACACAACAAAAACATAAATCTGCACTTAGATTAAAATTAAATTGATAGTTTATAATAACCCTCATCGTTGCAATTCATTTGTATTGATTTTAGAAAACTATCTCGACCTCTATTGCATCTAGTTCATATTGCATACTAATCTTCTTTCTATGTTTTACTTAAGGGAGGTGTTGGATTAAATCATTATTTACTCATATGTTTAAGTTTGACTTAGGCATTATTAATTAACTATTATGTGCATTTGGTTATGAGGTAGTTGTACAATCATGACTGTTACTAGGTCATTATCTGCTTTTATAAATAAGGAAAATATGTATATTATTTCATCATCTCAATACATATCTCTCTCATGGTTTATTTATTTCTTTATGAAGGTTTATAGTTGTGTTGTGTTTTCATGAGGGACATTGCCCACTCCAATTTATAGTTGGTGTTGAATCTACTATAGCCCATGTTTAACTCTAAGATCTATACATGTCCCAATTATGACAAAATAAGTACATAAACACTATATAAATTTTAGGTATTATGAATCAATTTCATACGTCATCAACAATATTCTTCTATTATAAATTATAAATATATATAATCCCTACTTACATTTAAATCCTAATTAATTTTAACAAGTACACAATTTTAACTCTTATTAGTTATTTCCTTCGTAATGGTTGCATCTATTTAATAAGTACATAAGTTCAACTCTTCTTAATTATTTTCTTAATAATGGTTCCATCTATTTAATAACTTTCAAATTATTTATCTAATGCAAAAAATTTCATCACAATTATATTTATTAACTTTGACTTTGATAGTTTTTTTGTTATCATAAATAAGATCCACAAATGTTAATATTAAAAAATACTTTGTGGAAATCTAATAGTATATTAATATTTAATAATTTTTTCTTGAATAAGATATATCATCATTTATCAAGATTCTTTTTTAAGGTTATAATTTTCATCAAGAAAGGAAAATTTCTCTATGGTGGGGCTTACGGCAGTGGCTATGCGATAGTTGTTGTTGGAAAGTAATGTGTGGAAACTCAATTATTCTTAGCACTTTCTAAGCCAACTGGATAGTTCTCTACAGTTTCTACGCTGATTAATAGTTTACTGGTTTGCATTTAGTAATATGTCAAAATAAACTTTCCCTCTACCTTAGTAAGTTAGTTATGTTGGAAATATTCTAGTCTTGTTTTAGTTTATTTCTTTTAAACCATGATGTGTTGCTTTACTTATAGAGGCAACAAACTCTCTATATATATCTATGTAATTTATGTTACAAGTTGGTGTGTTGAGAGCTATTTTAGAGCTGATCCATTTTATGTAATATCTCAAAGAATAATAGAAAATGGATGAATATTAAATCAGGTTTGTAGAACTAATTTTTTTTTTATTAGGGTAAAAATAGGTTTTGAAGGGGCCCCGAAACCCTATACAAATAGATTTTGGCAGGAATTTGGAACCTGGATAAGATGAAACGCTACTAAAAAGAAGAACAATTTGAACTAGCAACCCAACAAACAAACACCAACTAACAATATAAACTATTAAAACCCCAGCTGCCCAGAAAAGATCTAAACCTCACATCATTAAGTTTGTAGGAGTATTGAGGCTCCTCAAACAGAAATCCATGGTTTTGACATGGAACCTAGAATCAAAAAGAAAAACACCATAGAGCATCATCGACCCAAAACATGCCTTTGACCTTAATAGAAAACACCTAGCAAATAGAAAACACCCAACATACAAAATGGGCACTTGAAAAATTTCAACATCCATCTGCCAACACCTTCCAGCCACCAACAAAGAAAAATCTAGAAGAACATTAAAAAAGAGAAGACAAGGAATCCCTAAACCACAACTTTGGTGATAGGATTGATACACAAAGCAATGGGTATCAATCAACACCAACAACATACCACCATCCCTAAAGTGGTACCACATCATAATCCAAACCCCCTTAAAATCCAAAGTGTTGACCCCCAACCATTTCCATCATGCCTTCCTATGACTAAAAGAAGGTGGAGACCACATGTAGCCCCAAGCAACCTCCATCCAATAGACCCAGTCGTCCTCAATAGGAAGAGACTCCACCTCAATAGGAAGCATGGGAGAAGAAAGTTGAAGCATATAGAGACTCAACCACCAAGAAGCCACATGAAAGAACCCCACCTATAAAGGGGTATGCTCCACCTCCATAGGAGTATAACATAGAGAGAAAAAGCCAAATGGGGGGTTACCCTACAAGAAAAGGCTTTCAAGAACAGGGGATGGATGAGATCGGTCAAAACTAACTCAGCAAAATAGGAAGAGAAAGAGCTAGCCTAAGAACATTCCTGCCTGCCAGTAGAAAACATCAAAAGGAACAGATCAAAATCTGAACTTTGCAACACTTCTTCCCTAGTGGTTCTCTTCCACGTAAAAACTGCATCCTTCACCAGAAAGAGGGTTGCTTAGAAAAAGATGGAAAAGCTCAAAACCATGGGGAAACCAATTCCAGACAATGACTACATTCTCAACAACCAAGAACACCCAATGAGACTCCTCACATACGAAAGACTCTAGAAGAATTGGGTGTCCGACACCCAACACAACAAAAGGTAGGGACCTCTACCTCCCAAAAGGAGCGTTGGAGAAAATGAGATAGAGAATGGGCCAAACACTGGCAATCCCTAAGCCCCACACAACCCAAAAGGCATTGTTGGATCTGTCAAAAACAACGGACTCCAAACTCAGATCCCCCCAAAGAAGATCAACAGCATGCAGTGACTCCCCAAGACCCTAGTCCCCAACAGTTATAGCACATGCGACAACACATGGCTTAAACGTGGCACGTAGGGACCCCCAACAAACCCAAGCCTCACCATCTTCATTGTCACTATCCTTGGCTTCGGAAGCATCCTCCTCTGCTGCACTCGCTCCTGCTCCCATTCCTGGTGAAACCTTAGAACTATTTTTTGTTGTAGGTTTTTTTTTTTGTTTTTCCATTTAATATATGTGGTTATCTTCTGAGACTATTGTTTTAAATTATTAATATGGTATTAGAGCTGGTATGGGTCTAGCTCTATCATATTAGGGCCCACGATCATGAATGTGATGTTCTAAGACTCTACTTGGTATTTTTGTTAGATTAGATTGAAAATTTAGCTCATTGAGAGAAGTTATCTATATGTTTGAAGTTTGCAACTATTATGGTTGTTGATAAGGTTATCAAGTTATTAGCTAAAGTAAAAGCATAAAGAACTAACATGTGGAGATCTGAGCCTCAAAAGAGAGAGGTTATTGGTGTTTTTTTGTTACACTAGGAGGTTCATATGAAGAACCCAAGTGGGTAGTTTAATAAATGCATTATAAATGTTATAAAATTATTGGACATAGGAAGGATAAGAAAAAAAGTCTAATATTTCCAAGGAAAGGGATGCATAAGACATGGTTAGGATCCATTCCACCGATCCGTTGAGAGGTGGTTGAAGATGAGATGTTATGAGATGGCCTCATCCACATTGGAAATATGGTTTGCATATGGCAGAAGTCTACGAATGAGGTAAACAGTGTTGTAATAAATGCAACATGAGGTGATACCCTTTAGGAAAATTAATGGCACGCAACGAATATATGGTTTTCAAGTTAAGATTGAAGTCCAATTTCGTTTACCTCTGGCATAGCTTTGGTAGTGTGTAATGATAGTCAACAAGAAGAATTGTGTGCAGATGAAATGTCATGATTTTTCTCTTTGTTAGAGAAAAGCTTGTGATCTCTCATGAAGGAGAGAGATTGGTCATTCTATAAGAAGTGTACCTTGTGGGTCTATAATACTTGGTGTAATAATGATGATAATTATGAACTATGAGTTACTTAGATTGAGATTGTGAGTCCACTTAGAATCAAGGGGGATTTTGTTGGATAATGATGCAAATGTGCAACTAGAAATAGAATTAGTAATGTCTAATACATAGTTAGAGTTTTTAAAATGAGCTTATAAATTGGTTTTTAGTGGTTTTAGTAAATTTTCATAAATAGAAATGTGATATTTTGGAAGTTTCTTTAATGGTCATCTAGTGAACTGTTGGAGTTTTTAGAGGCTCAAAATTCTATAAAAGACTGCCTATTCTTATTTTTTATGCAGATCAAAATGTAACCTATATATTGAGGTATGATTTAATAGACATCGAATGTATAAAATATTTTGTTGTGTTAAATTCATTTTGTATTGTGTTAGATTTTAAATCTACAAAGGTTCCACAATGTGAGTGTAATCTTTTGAGACTCTTCTTGGTGTGTTTGTGAGATTGGATTGTGGATTTATCTCATTTAGAAAATGTATCTCTATTTTTTGAGATTGCAACAATTAAGGTTGTTGATATGGTTTTCAAGTTTTTATATGAAGAAAATTTGTGAAGAGTTAACATGAACCTACCCTTTACTACAAACAAGAGAGAAATGTCATTCTTATTGTGAATTACCAAATAATATGGCATTTGATGAGGCAGTCCACAACGACCAGACTGGTTCTTCGGACACACCAAGTCTTCATGTAGATTTTAACATGATAGAATTTACAATACATATTTAAAAACCTTAGAGAAATTTTGAACCCTATCATAGATTTTAACATGATAGAATTTATTAATAATTCCACTCTACTATAAACCCTATCATGATGGTCTTTCTGTTAGCATCTTGATTCTCACACTGACATTCAAATCTAATTTAGCACAACTTTGTTTTTTTTTCAGTTTCTAAAGATTTTTCCATTGGATTTATTTAGCTTCTTCATTGACTTAATTGTTTATTTCCCTACCAAATTAATTTACAATAAGTTACAATAATTTATGATGATTTATATTTTACGATTTGTGACAAGAGGCACAAAGCATCAAGTTATTATTACAAGCACATTTGGTTTGAGAGATAAAACCTAAGATACATTGAGATTTGATTGATTCAAGGGAAATGAGAATAATAAAAGAAATTAATTTATTTGTCAAGTTTTATAGTGGTGACTTGTAAAATTAATTAGCAAATGGATTTGAGTTAGATAAAAGGAAAATTCATAGATACAAATTGTTATAGGAATCTAATTTACTTTTTATAAGTGTTCATACGCTGTAAAATTAAAATTAGAATGGCATGATTGTTATGCATAGTAAAAACAAAAAGATTTAGTTTATTTGTTTGTCCATAACCGCATTCACCATAGATGTCATTGCATTGAGTTAGCTAAGTCATACTTGTTGAGTCTGAAGAAACTATAGCACATATCTACAAAAACACATATCATATTAGAAGACTTTTTCTTATGATGGGAGTATGGATTTGATTATAAAGCTTGGTTGGTTTAGAAAAGTATATCTTTTCTCTAAGTACAATATTTACAATCTAAAATATGCAGTTGAAGGCATTATATTTTTCTATTAGTATACTTAGAAGAAAACATGAGCTGCACCATCGGTTTACTCTACACCGACAGACAGGGCACAATAGTATCCGATGCCAAGGTTACTCGACAAACACTGTTAAGTGTTACCCGATGACAAAAAGGTAAACGATACCCGATGAGTAACAACAGTGCTACCCAATAGTACAACAAAGAGAGGAACTCGACAGATACAGGGAACCCGATGAATAGTTCAGTCAAGGAACATGGACAGACTACAAGTTCAAACTGACAACCAAGAACTGACAGTCAGTTACATCCCGCAAAAAGTGGATCTGACTTTCCACGCCAGAGAAATCATTGAAGTTGTATTTATAACTTCTTGATTTGCTTTTAAATCCATTATGTGTGGAGGAAGCAATGTAATATTTATTGTTTTAATTCATTTTACTATTTTAAAACATGCAAACTAAAGATCAAGGTCAAGTTGTAAACCTTGGATCTGAGAGTTAACATTGTAAATCATGAATTCCAAGATAGGTCAATACTTGTATAAATAGGTGCTCAATCCATTGAAAGTTGTAGTTATTCAATGAAGATAGTAGCCACATAGAGCAACTAAAGACTAGACAGAGAATTCCTGTAGGAGGACACAAACATAATCAAATCAGTTTTCAATAATAGAACAGAGGCTACCGACAAGCAGAGAAAAGGTATTCATCAATCACTCAAGTTGATATTATTATTGTAAAGGCTTTAATGGATCTGTAAATCAGAAATAGTAGATTGCATATAGTCAGGTCAACATTTGTACTCATTATAACAAGTGAGGTACACTAATGAAATCCTTTCAAGAAAGGTGGGCTTAACCATCCTATTGTAAATCTCATTATTGAGTGAACACTTAAATAAATCAGTGTTGCTAAAGCTCTTAACAAGGTAGATATTAACAAGTGTCCACCTTAATACTCTTAACAGGGTAGATCATCAAAAGTGATCATATTGTAAGCCTTAACCAGCTCCCTTCCGTTCTACAGATAGTGAAGTTTTGTGGGTGCCATCCCCACCATAGTTTCTACTTCCTAACATGAGTTTTTTGCGATACCATATCTTGTGTTATGTGTTTGTCAATTTCATGAATGTTTCTATGAATGATTGAAAACTATTAAAGATTTTGAACAAACAATATATGCATAATAAAGAATAACAGTAATGGTTGATAAATCAGAATTGAATGATCATTAATGATGAATTGAGTAAAGTGTTAAAACTTTTAGAGATATTGACTCACCCCTCCCCTCTCAGTACTACTTCCCATGAAGTCCAACAATTGGTATCAGAGCTAAGTATCTTCTTAAAAATATTAAAGGCTTAAGAGCAAAGATCATACAATGGATAAGTACAAACTTGATAAGAATATTGAGAACAAAAAGCTTGAGATATAGATGTTCTATCAATAGTATAAAGAATCAAGAACCAAGATGATAGAGCTGTTGGATGAAAGAAAAGGTATGGCTACCAGGAACAATGAATTAGACTACCAGGAAGAAGAGATTACATATTTTTTTATATCTTCAGGATCAAATGCAAGTAATGTATTAGATACATCAGAAGAGAACATCAAAAATCTAAAGGAGATCAATCTACATCTGATAGAGAAAATAAAGATTCTACAAATCGGACAAGAGACCCAGATGGTAAGAATGATTGATGTGATGAGTTGTGCCAGACAAGTTAAAATAGAAAGAACACTTTCTATTGATGATAGAAGGAAGATTTCAAAGAAACTACAGGAAAAGGAAATGGAAATTCAAAGACATGCTGAGTATCACCATGATCTCACAAATCAGATTATCCTTATGAGTCAAAAAGAAAATAGAATAAATGTGGAACTCATTGAGAGAATACAGATTATCGGTGAACTAAGAGAAGAAAATGAAAAGCTAAAGCATGAGGTTAGAATTAAACAAAAACATAATGTGATTATCAGAAAGGCTGAAGAAAGCAATAAAAGAATGGATGACTTTCTTGAAGGACAACGAAGAGTCAATGGCAACAGCGGTATAGGCTTTACCAAAAATGGAGAATCATCAAATCCAAAGAATGTCTATAAAAATCCAAGACCAAGAAATCCAACATGCAAGCAGTGTGGAAAGCAAGGGCACACATCAAATACATGCAGAGGTAAAATGAAAGGTACTCCTAAATCTACATCTACATCTTCATTCATAGCATTTTGTTATAAATGTAACAAGAAAGGACATAAGGCTTATGAATGCAAGAGCAAGATAGAAAAGCCAAAGAAGGAAACCTACGTGGACAAATACTATCCTACATGTAAGATGAATGGGCACACATCTGAAGAATACTGGAAAAAGAAAAGGCAAGCATGGAAGCCATAAGGTAAAGAAGTTACTTATCAGCCAAAAAGAATCATGTATGGGATTAAAACACTTGGACAAACTGTAGAGCATGTGGTAGATATGGTCACATCACTGAAAACTGCATGAGAGCATGGACCAAAAGGTCTAGAGGTTGGTCAAACCCCGGAATGGCATGCTTACACTATCATAAAGTTGGTCATCTCAAGAAAGATTGCAAAGATAGATTGACAGAAACAGGTACATATCCCAATGGTAACACCATTGAAGATATCTGGAGGGAAAGAGACAAAATGTGGATAAAATCTTCAAGAAATTATGAAGCTGGACCAAGTAATGCAAATGGTGACACCCCATTCAATGGATATGGTGACACCACCAACCCCACTTAAGCTAAACAAGTAAGTATGGAATTGCACTATACCAAGTTATATTTTGCATCTATTCCATTATATAAATTGATAGATAGTCAAAATCTACATAAATCAAAGTTGCATATTATTGTACTTGTTACCAATTTAAGAATGCAACACCGTCGGTAAACACTTACCAAAAATCATCAGTGAACACAATAATGAGTTATTCACACTTACCAAAAATTGTCGGTCAACTAGTAAAAATGGAAAACTGCCAGTGTAACCTGACAACCGTCGGTATGAAAATGAATTTTAGAAGTGGTCATGATAGAATTCTGATATCCGTAGGTAAAATCAAAGTGGTTTATCAACCGCCCTAAGCATCATATCTTCACCGACGATGATTGGAAACATTCTCTTGATGAAACTCATCTTCACGTCCTAATGAGTTATTAAGCATTTATTGCAAAGACTTAAAGGTCAAAAAAGTCTATAAATAGTTGACGAGACAACTTCATTTTTCACCCGCAATTTGAAGAGAAAGCAGAGCGACATCAAAGTGATTCAAGAGAAGAAAGCAGAATCCTCTACAGATCAATTCAGCATACAAAGAATAGATTCCTCATCATCGTTGTGAATCAAAGTAAGTACCAAAGACAATGAAAGATTTCTGTTACTATTTTTTCAAGAAAAACCCTAATTTCAAGAAAACCCTAAGTACTTGAAAAACAATGGCAACTACATCAAGAACTGCTAAGTTGAAGAATGAAAAGAATAATGTGGTGAAACTAATCAAGAATAGCTCATGTGTAGAACCTAAATAGAAGATCTATCCAGAGATTGCATCGAAACCCGATGAAAATGACACATTTTCAAAAATTTCATCTAGGGTTTTGCTCATAGAAGACGTTAGGTCTTATATTCACTGCAAGATTGTAGAGATAGGTGATTTAGAAATGGGTAAAGCTTTTAAGAAGCTATGTGATGCTGAAGGAAAACTGAAAGAAGAGAACAAACACTTGGAGGTCAAAGGGTTAACAAATGCCCTACATTTCTTGAGGGAATTCAAGACAGAATGGATTAGGATAGTCTTGAGCAGTATTCATGACAACAAACTATGGCTAGACCAACCCAAGCAAATAACAAAGGATGTTCTTCATATTGTAACTGGTTATCTGATAACTGACAAGCCTAGGGTACACAAACATCCATCCATGAAATAATTTACAAAACTCACCAATGCAAAAGGAGACAACAAAGGTCTCAAATTAAACATAAGCACCAACGGAGAGTTAAAATTTGGTGCATGTGTTATTGGTTACAAAAATTTTTAGGGTAGCAGAATGAACAACATTTTTGCAACAACAGTAAGCACTTCTTACAAGATTGTAACGAAATGAATTCAGATGGATCTATGTGAGATCCTATTGAAACAACTGGATGAGAATATGATCAAAATCAGGTCTGCAAAGAGAAACACATGTAAGTTTGGATCACTTATTATGTGTACATTTTTCTACTTTCAAGAATACTTTCCTTTAGTTGGAAAAGTTGTATGGGACTCTACCAAACCAGTAACCCAACAGATTAGTGAACTGATTAAGTCACTAGGAGACAACTTTGAGTCTGTAATGTCTACATACTTCCTTGAGTTCAAGGAAAAGATGATGGAAAGAACCAGGACTCCTGAGAAACTAGTTGAAGAAAACAAAGATGAGATATGTTTCATGGCAGACACAGACTTAACACATATCAAATCAGTTGTACCAAGATCAGATTGGTTATCACCATTAGACTATGAGATCAATATTGATCTAGCTACAAGTGCAATTGAGGCACTACTCAATGAGCCCATTGATAAGAAACAACCAAGGTTTGGTACATATGAGGAGGCCAAATCTAAGATAAAACATGGCTTAGAAGTCAAGAAGACTATAAACAAGAAAGATAAAATGGTTAAGAATCTCAAGAAGATTCTATTGGTTACTGAAGAGGAAGAGCAGAATCAATAGGAGGAAATTGATGAACAGGGTAACATCATTGAAGAACTAGAAGAAAGGAAATTAGATACAGAGGGTACTGAATCTAATGCACCTCCATCTCCACCTCCTGCAAAGAAGCAAAGAACACGAACTCAGACTGCTGCTACCGATACCACACTAGTTAAGAAAGGTCAAGTAAGGACCTATATAAGGAAGAAACCAACAAAAAGAACAAGACAACAACTATCAAAACCACACCACCAAAGAAGAGAAAAGGGTTTGTCAGGACACAGGCTGACTTAGACGACACTAAAGATGTTGAACCAGATGTAGTAAAGAAGAACTTTAGAAACCAAATGGTAGATGAAGCTGCCAAATTAATTTCTACCCATGGCACAATGAATGATAAAAAGATCAGGTAGTGGGATACACTGAATCCAGGGGATCAAAATAAAATACATGAAGCAATCATAAAATCATTTATTAAAAATAAGTATGCCCCTGCTGAATTTGTAAATCAAATACCTAAAGAGCTAGGTAAAAGGATATACCAACCATGGTCATATGCCTTGAAAATAGAAAGAGAAGAAAGAGAAGAAAGAGAAAGAGTTCTTATAAGACTGATGCCTCCTGAATCCAAATTTGAAGAAATACAAGAAGTACTAAAGTAACATTCAAGTAAATTTGTAGCCAAAATAAGGGCTTACAAAGTACTAGAGATACATTTTATAGAACTAGATTCAATGATAGAGACCAAATGGAGACATCTTCTGGATCTACTGGTAGATTCATTAAGTGTTGAAAAGAAATTACTTCTCACAAACACATCTCATAGAGAGGAGGAGACAGATAATGCAAGTCCTCAACATACTTCTCTAGACAATCAAGAAAGTGATGATGAGCCTATCAACTTAGATATAGGTATGGATGATAATATCCAAGATATCACTTATTATGATTCTGACAATGATCCAAAGAAGAAAGATGATGTGATATTTATCACACTCAAGGATCAACAAAGCCATCAAGTACTGAAGACATCAGATGATAAGATAGTTGACATTGTTGATGATCAAATGCAGGACAAATCAATCATGCACCTACCTGTGCAAGAACCTGCTCAAAATATACAAAAGGATGAGGATGTCACTGCTAACAAGGCACTAACCGACGAGTAGGACATCACTACTAACAAAGCCTAAGAAGCAATTCAAAGTAACATCCCTGTCCTAATGAAGGCAATAAACATACTAGAAGGCAATGAGGGATTAAATGAGAAAGAAACAAGCACACCCAAAGACAAGGGTGATGAAGAAGCCAAAGGGACGACAGATACTACTACAGAGCAAGCTGCAACTGATGATCAAAAGAATGCATCTACTTATCAAAATAAGGAAAACACTCAAAAGGAAATAGGGGACAAGCCTTAAGAGAAAGGTGAAGAAGGAAAGAAGGATGAGATTGAAAATAAAATCGGAGCACATTCTGCAGGAACACCCAAGGTTAATGAAGAGACATCTTCACATAACTGACAGTTGCCCACAGAGCAGAAAACACAAGATGCATCATTGACATAACCTTACCCAAGAAATTCAAAGTGAACAAATGAACTAGCTATGGTAGTTCATACATCTACATCCCCTCAAATCTCAAAGAAGAAGAAAGGAAAGAATAAAAATCCAGTAACTCTGGATGAAATCATTGAGATTTCGGTCTGTGATCCAAGAACATTGGATTTGACATCATTGGCAAAATATGCAAAGCTATGTGAGAGAAAGGTCATTCAAGACAAGCTGAAAATAGTGGCAAAAGAGGCTAAGGTACTAGAAGCAGCAAGAAATATACTTCAAGAAATTGTACCAAACATAAATGTTGATCAACAAACTCCAATCATTGATCAAATGGTCACACTCACAGATGCAATAACATCTCAGAATACAGATGCTGAGAAAACAATGGAAGAGAGACTTGAACAAAAGTATGAATTCAAGCTCACAAAAAAGATAAGGCAGGAAGTTGCATTGAAAAAGGTCAAGCTATCTGAATTGATAAGTACAATTGACCCAATTTTATTAGAAGTTGTTACCTTAATCAAGAAATTGTGCACTTTAGATCAACTCACTAAGGAGTATACCGACAAGATAGCAAAAATAGATGTTGATCTTCAGTCCAGTGCACAAAATCTAGCCACCACCAAAGAAGCACTTAAATTTCACAATCAACAGATCATACAGGCTAGGAAACATAAAAAGGACATTCAGTTTGCAGAGATGAAATACAGAGATGAGGTCAATGAGATACAAGTTAAGCTCTTACCGACACTTACACTAATAGAACAAAATATGACATAGGTTAGTACTCTAATTGCCACCCCTAAAATGTCTGTCCTAAACAACATTTATGATATGCACGCCAGAACAGAGCTGCAACACATGGCCCTAGAACAGTTAAGAGAACATTGGGAGAAACTAATGGAAGATATCAAAGTTACCCATTCTAATATCTTTGACACATTGTAAGTTACACATTTTTGTCACAATTTTGGCATATTGTAGATTGTACATTTTTGTCATCAGTATCAAAGAAAGGGGGAATTTGATATGTACATCACCTAAGTTAAAGGAGGAAATCATATGTATAGTGGAAGAAAGGGGAAATATTGTACACTCAGAGAATAGATAGTATACATGTACATATACATACACTATACCGATGCACACAGTAAGGGGGAGTCATATTATGACAAGGATATAAACATGGCGTAATAATTTTAGTATTATGCACATATCAATTTTTTGATACTAATTTCAAAGGGGGAGATTGAAGGAATTATATTTTTCCATTAGTATACTTAGAAGAAAACATGATCTGCACCATCAGTTTTCTCTACACCGACAGACGGGGCACAACACTATCTGATGCCAAGGTTACCCGACAATCGCTGTTAAGTGTTACCTGATGAGAAAAAGGTAAACGATACTCGATGAGTAACAACAGTGCTACCTGATAGTACAGCAAAGAGAGGAACTTGACAGATATAGGGAACCTGATGAACAATTCAGTCAAGGAATGCCGATAGACTACAAGTTCAAATCGACAACCAAGAACTGACAGTCAGTTACATGTCGCAAAAAGTGGATCTGACTTTCCACGTCAGATAAATCACTAAAGTTGTATTTATAACTTCTTTATTTGAATCCATTATGTACGGAGGAAGCAATGTAATCTTTATTTTTTAATTCGTTTTACTATTTTAAAACATGCAAACTAAAGATCAAGGTCAACTTGTAAACCTTGGATCTGAGAGTTAACATTGTAAATTGTTGATTTCAAGATAGGTCAATACTTGTATAAATAATTGCTCAATCCATTGAGATTTGTAGTTTTTCAATGAAGATAGTAGCCATGCAGAGAAACTAAAGACCAGACAGAGAATTCATGAAGAAGAACACAAACAGAATCAAATCCATTTTCAAGAAAAGAACAGAGGATACCGACAAGCAGAGAAAAGGTATTCATTGATCAGTCAACATGACATTATTATTTTAAAGGCTTTAATGGATCTATAAATCAGAAATAGTAGATTGCATATAGTCTGGTCAACATTTGTACTTATTCTAACAAGTGAGGTACACTAATGAAATCCTTTCAAGAAAGGTGGGCTTAACCATCCTATTGTAAATCTCATTACTGAGTGCACACCTAAATCAGTGTTGCTAAAGCTCTTAATAGAGTAGATCTTAACAGGTCTCCACCTTAATACTCTTAACAGGGTAGATCATCAGAAGTGATGAAATTGTAAACCTTAACCGGCTCCCTTCCATTCTATAGATAGTGAAGTTTTGTGAGTGCCATCCCCACCACATTTTTTACTTCCTAATAGGAGTTTTCTGTGATACCGTATCTTGTGTTATGTGTTTGTCAATTTCATGAATGTTTCTATGAATGATTAAAAACTATTAAAGATTGTGAGCAAACAATATATGCATAAGAAAGAATAATAGTAATGGTTGGTAAATCAGAATTGAATGATCATTAATGATGAATTGAGTAAAGTGTTGAAATTTTTAGAGGTACTGATTCACCCCTCCCCTCTCAGTACTACTTCCCATTAAGTCCAACAGTAGTGTGAAAAATAACTAGTAAGCACAACTGTGATGTATAATTCATATAACACAACCCATTAGCATTAGAAAACTAGTTAAATTTTGAACACATAAATACAATTTTAAAAACATGTAAGATAAAAAAAACCCACATTATAGCTTTAGCAATAATTGCCTTCTCAATTTGTGGAGTATTAAAGAGGGTGTTTCCTTTAGATAGATGCAATGATCCATGACATCATGAGACAATATTTCTATATTTTCTATTTTCTATATAGAAGTGTGTGTAATGAATAAAACAAAAAATATGAATCAAGGGATGTAAAATATAAGCTCACAATGTTAAATTTTTATAGATGCCTCTAAACAATCTCAAACACAAAAATCATTTAATGTTCCTCCTACCTTTTCAAAAATCTTTATTGCTTCCAAATTTGCAGCACCCTAAACAACAATCAACAAGAGGTAATAGTTAATTTATGAGATATAATTGAACACGTTAAGATCCTAGAAACATAAGAACACCTATAATTATTTTAATTGGGACAAACCTAAGTTTACTACCAAACTAAGAAAATAATAATGTATAGAGAAGATATTGATATATGTACTTAGATGATGAAGATGTCATAAGAGGACTAGCTAAGTCCAATAAATAGAATGATTAGTATATGTTCTGAATAAGTATTGGAAATAATTTACTCTATTAATGAAAAATATTATTTTAAATAATTTTTCCCTTCCCCATTAGAAATAAACCAACAACCAAATGAAGATGACTACGTTAAGCTGCATTACTACATCAACAGCCAATAAAGCAAAATATTCTTTGTTCTTCGCAAGGATTTCAGAACTCACTATGGTTATTGCAATCTTCATCAAATTTGAACAAATTTTATCTATATTCAACATAATTAGAAAAAGGAGAAGAAAAAATTCCGCATAAAAGTAAAATTTTAGAACATCCCACATTCTATTTAAATTTTTTAAGTCCAGTTTATTTCAGTTTGTATAATCAACTATAATAAAGTTCAATTTTGACATAAGATCCTCTCTTTGAAGAAAGTTATCAACAAATGATGTGCCTCAAACATGATTCCACATTTAGGAAGCATGTTTAACAAATAATTTCAAGCTATAATAACTAAAAGTAATTAAGGAATGTATTTTTCCTTAGTAGTAGGAAATCAAAACAATAAATTGGAAAGGAAAATTGAAAAGAAGACATGTATACTACACACAATTTTTTTGTTTCATATCAAAAAACAAATGTACTATTATTTGTATAATATAATAATATTTACCATGAAAAGAAAATGATCCCAATAAAAAATATTGGCCCAAAAATGATATATACAATGTGTAGTCATTTTCATTATGTTATGTCTTTGAATAAAATTGGAGGAAGGCTAGCTTGGGGTAGAAATTTTTCAATGTGTTTGAACTACAATCATCTAAAAAATTATCTTTATTGATTTCATGATATATTATAATCAAATATGTTTATCTTTTTTGTTAGAAATTAATCTTTACTTGCATTATGCAAGTAGGAGATTCCTATGGAATCCCTACACCCATTTTGTCCTCTTGTGAGGATAATTCATTTTATGTATCTTTTATTATCCCTTGGTTGTATTATTTAATTGGGATAAACCAAGGTATCCCTTAGATTCCTCCTTAAGAGGAAATAACACAAGTGGCAC